>OZ029929.1:4122843-4135343 GCA_964023275.1 Norana najaformis
TAGTGGTTTGCGTGTTGAGCTGTCAACCTAAAGGTTGGGGGTTAAAAATTAATTCTTGCAAGGGCAGAAAGACTTCGAGATAACTGCTTCACTTGCGCTCTCTAGCGAACTCATCTTCCGGCCCTCAACTCGAGCCCTTTTTTCAGCATACATTTTCTGTCTGTCTTAAAACGCTCTTCTTTAGATCAGTTGGACGGTCATGTATATAATAGATAGATAGATTAGATAGATAGATAGATAGATAGATAGATAGATAGATAGATAGATAGATAGATAGATAGATAGATAGATAGATAGATAGATAGATAGATAGATAGATGATTGATGATTGATAGATGATTGATGATTGATGATGATAGATGATAGATGATAGATGACAGATGACAGATGATAGATGATAGATGATAGATGATAGATGATAGATGATAGATGATAGATGATAGATAGATAGATAGATAGATAGATAGATAGATAGATAGATAGATAGATAGATAGATAGATAGATAGATAGATAGATAGATAGATAGATAGATAGTTAGTTAGATACATACATACACACATACATACATACACACATATATACATGCATGCATGCTTGCATACATACATACATACATACATACATGCATGCATACATGCAGGCTGATCGTTGGCGTTTTGCTTTGTCGTGGCAAGCTGTTAACCTATGCTGATCACCGACCTGCATCTAGAGTCGATTTCTACGCTCGAGAGCGATATCAAATTGCACGGTCGTAAATCTCCTGGCATTATCCCAACAGAGCATCATGCAGTCCGGCTTACTGATATTCATTGCGATTAGATGCTTCGAATGGGCGCTACATAAATTCTGTATTCCACTGCTTAAGCTTAAGCTGTTACAATGATGTTCGAACCACATTCACTGTCTAACTGTGGACCTATTGGCCACACTTAAAATGCAGTGGTTTAAAATTATCTTGTCTTATCTTATCCTATCTTACCTTACCTTACTTTATGTTATGTTATGTTATGCTATGTTATGTTATGATATGTAATGTTATGTTATCTTGTCTTATATTACCTTATCTCCTCTCTTCTCTTCTGTACTTCTTTTAGTTCTGTTGGCTTTTCTGGAAGCGTTAATGTCTGTCGTTAGTAATCGTAATCGTATTCCCGAAATTTATACAGCGCACAACAAAAGCCACGTCACGGGGACCAGCTTATTTCACAGGCGCTTGGTCAACACAAAGCCGATAGGGAAAAGTGTTTGGTTCCAGGTCAAGATCCAAGAGTCAGACAGAGAGACAGCGTGGCAGCGACGGTGGGTGATGTTTGGGATTGGAAAGGAAAGAGGGATAAGAGGAAAAAGGGGAGTCAGGGTAGGATCTGTGAAATAGGAATGTTTTTAGTTTTGAGTGAAAGGTCAATGCAGAAATTGTAAGTGATGGAGTATAGGTGTTTGTATGATGGGTCAGATAACTGTAGCAGACATTACTGCTATCAGCTGAGCCATTTGCAAGAAACTTTAGCGCTACAGAAGTTCCGACAATCAATCAGGCCGATTCAAACCACATCGGCCGTCTGCATATCCCATGGCAACGTGTGACCGTATCCCTTTGCAGCGGATAGCGGAAACATGGTCTTGTTTTTGAGTTTGAACTGCACTGGGCAGTCTGCACCGAATGTAATAAGGATTCGACATCCTGGATAATCCTAAACGACATAACTGGATACTTACTTAGCGCCTGCATAATTTACTATAGGCCTACACACATATACAGAGAACAGAAACGCTATCAGTTAATTCTGAGCGTATGTGAGTAGTTTCTCTTGAATTGGCGCCATACAAATTTGAGATTACAGTGACGCTTTTAAGTGTAGACCGAAACCAATTCGAAAGCCTTTCACCGCTTCGTCCGGAGTTATTTCCGAAATGACTAATTATTGTCGAGTCATACGTCCATCATTGCAGTATTAGAGAATTAATTACAGAATTACACGAGTAATTTAAAAATTGCAGAATTAATTACAGAATTACAGAATTGCTGTTTAGTCTGCTAGAGAACCGGTAAACCCAAGGTCACACTCAGGAGAACATTCCTAGAGCTTGTAATCGTAGTCGTAATCGTAAGCTCGATATTTCTACAGAGTCCAACGAAAGCTAAGTCGCGGGAACCAGCTTATTCACAGGCGCTCAGTCAAAAGATCGTTAGGCAGAAGGGTTCGGTTCCAGGTCAAGATTCAAGAGTTAGGCAGGCAGTCAGTCAGACGGCTACGGTGGGTGGTGCTTGGAATTGAACCGGAAAGTGAGATAAAGGGAAGAGGAAGAATCAGGATAGGATTTGTGGACAGGAATGCCTGTAAAGGCGCATAATAAGCCAACATCAATGCCGAATTACCTTACGATTCTGATGAGTACGCGAAAGCCTAGCGGTTAACCTGCTGGACTGTCAGTTCAGAGGCTGGGGTTCAGGTCCCCGACAGTTCAGCAAGATAAGCCTAAGCCCTGCTTCAAGGTCTCTGTCCCACAAACCCTCTTTCTAATCTAAGCTAATCTGATGACTTCTATAGCGCCGTTATCAAAATGCTCAAGGCATCAATCGAGAAGCCGGGTCGAATTCCGATGGGCCAGAGAAACCAGAAGCCAAGCATCGGTGGGTAAGCGAGTTGAAAGTGATGTCTTTAGCTTAGACTTGAACGACATCACAGAACTGACCGATCGAATAGAACTTGTCAACGAATTCCAGAGCCGTGGACCAGCAACCGAGAACGCTCTGGAACCCAACACTGTCCTGGTCCTGATTTTAAACCCAACTTCAGAATGAATAGGTCTACATACACTGTGTCCGGAAAAATTCCAAGGCTCTAAAATATGAATGAAAAAAACTATAGTAGATAATAATCAATTTAAAAATTTAAAAACCTTTTTGATCCGTACATAATTACCAACAAAATTCTTTGTAATTTATTAACAGCCCCCGTTTAAAATTACGTCACAGTGACGTATTTGAATTTTATATTTTGCAAAGAAAGTTGCTAGAAAAATGGCGTTCAGCGAGGAAGACAAAATTGTTATAAAATTTTTACGCCAAAACAACAATTATAGTGCAAATAATATTTCAGGATTAAACTGTTTTTGGAATTTTAAAAATCGATTAATGTTTACTAATTATTTTCATATTTACCGTAAAGCCTTGGAATTTTTCCGGACACAGTGTAGATAGTACACAGTCGGTAGGAAGATCAGACGGCGAAAACGAAGGAGACGGCTGGTCACCCGCCCTCATGTGTTGTGTGTAATAAGTCGTTAACGCCCAAGGCTCGCTGGCGGGTTAGCTCAAGAGATTGTTCTTCTGGTGACGTCAGCTGCGTAGGAAATCGGGTGCGATTTTCTTCATCCCGTGAAGAACGAGCAATAAGAATTGTTTACTCGAAGACTTCCAGCGAGGTAATTCAACGCAATGTTTCGGTCGACGATCCTTTTCCATCCTCCTCTTCCTCTTCTGTCTTTCTGTATCCGCTATCGTCGTCCATTTCAGCTCCTCAGAATTCTCCATCGCTTTCTTCCTCTAAGTCCACCACCTTCTTCTATTCTTACCTCTCTTCTTGCTCCTCCTCTTCGTCCGTCCGCTTACTATTCCCATTCATCTCCTTCCTTCAACCTCTTCCTGCTCTTCCCTCCGCTCTACCTGCCATCTTCCTGCGTTTCCTCCTTTGACCATTCTCAATTCCTCTCCTGCTCCTATAGCTCCACCACCTTCTCCTATTCTTATTTCTCCTCTCCATCCTTTTCTCCTTCTCTTTCTTCTTCTTCTTCTTCTTCTTCTTCTTCTTCTTCTTCTTCTTCTTCTTCTTCTTCTTCTTCTTCTTCTTCTTCTTCTTCTTCTTCTTCTTCTTCTTCTTCTTCTTCTTCTTCTTCTTCTTCTTCTTCTTCTTCTTCTTCTTCTTCTTCTTCTTCTTCTTCTTCTTCTTCTTTTTCTTCTTCTTCGCGTTCTTCTTCTCCTTCTTCTTCTTCTTCGCGTTCTTCTTCTTCTTCTTCTTCTCATCCTCCGTCTTCTTCTTCGCGTTCTTCTTCTTGGTCCTTCTCTCTGCTGATATCGCGATCAGTTAGATCGGCCGTTGATGATGAATTTTTGTAGCTTCGACCGATTGCCCCACCTATCGACCCATTCACCCACCGGACGGACCCACTCGTCGATTCGTACAGTCACCCGTAAAAACAATGTCTGGCTTGTCAGACATTTGTGTTACAGACGACGTTAATCTTCATTAGCGATGACTTGGGGCTGTTCGCCACATCTAGAAATATTTCTGTCTGTAATATTTGCAATTGAAAGAAGGCCGCGTTAACCGTACGTGGTGTAACGTTAGCGTGTTGGACTGTCAAACCAAAGGTTGCGGTTCAAATCCTACCATGATCATGTAATCCAATGACTTCTATAGATATTAAAATGCACAGGCATTAATGGACGCCTTCGCATTTTGATAACATGTTTTGACTGCGGTTTCACCATAAACGACCATCCAGTGATGGAGAGATTATATCCGTTGGAGAAGCGCAACAGTTGGACAGCAGTTGCAGAATAATAATTATTCATGACTTCGGTTTCACTAGCGCTCTCTGTCGAACACGGCTGTAAAATAAGTGCATCGGCTGTTCACTGTAGCACGAACCTCCTACGCATTTAGGCAAGGAGAAACATGAATTCGCTATGACTATATATAAAAAGGGATATGTCCCTACGGATTTAGTCAAGGAGAAATATGAATTCGCTCACTGTAGATCAAAGGAATATGTCCCTACCCATTTAGCCAAGGAGAAATATGAATTCGCTATGACTATGTATCAAAGGGATATGTCCCTACACATTTAGCCAAGGAGGAATATGAATTCGCTATGACTGTGTATCAAAGGGATATGTCCCTACACATTTAGCCAAGGAGAAATATGAATTCGCTATGACTGTGTATCAAAGGGATATGTCCCTACACATTTAGCCAAGGAGGAATATAAATTCGCTATGACTATGTATCAAAGGGATATGTCCCTACACATTTAGCCAAGGAGAAATATGATTCGCTATGACTGTGTATCAAAGGGATATATCCCTACACATTTAGCCAAGGAGAAATATGAATTCGCTATGACTGTGTATCAAAGGGATATGTCCCTACACATTTAGCCAAGGAGGAATATAAATTCGCTATGACTATGTATCAAAGGGATATGTCCCTACACATTTAGCCAAGGAGAAATATGATTCGCTATGACTGTGTATCAAAGGGATATGTCCCTACACATTTAGCCAAGGAGAAATATGAATTCGCTATGACTGTGTATCAAAGGGATATGTCCCTACACATTTAGCCAAGGAGGAATATAAATTCGCTATGACTATGTATCAAAGGGATATGTCCCTACACATTTAGCCAAGGAGAAATATGATTCGCTATGACTGTGTATCAAAGGGATATGTCCCTACACATTTAGCCAAGGAGAAATATAAATTCGCTATGACTATGTATCAAAGGGATATGTTCCTGTCTGCGTTGGCCAGAGCGAAGTGACATAACTTAATGCTAACGACGAAAACTCTTCATCAAAACATAAAACGTTGGGCAAAGAGCGCGGGGTTGGCCTTGGCCCCCCTTCCACCGTGTCCCTGTTCTATCCTAATATGGCGGCCCCATACATTTATCCTTCCTTTCTCAACGTCATCTCAAGCCAGGAATTCTTCGGTCGCCCTGTTCACCTGAACACTTAGAACATGGCTCTAAGAGCAAGATGTATCCGGATACGCAGTTCAGTGGAGGGTAACGTTAGCGAATGAGGACGACGTTAGGTGCCGTTTTCCTTTCAACAGATATTTGGCAGACACTATGTGCTGCTTTCGGGAGATATTATGTGCGGCTTTCGGCTGACATTATGTGCTGCTTTCGGCAGACATTATGTGCTGCTTTCGGCTGACATTATGTGCTGCTTTTGGCGGACATTATTTGCTGCTTTCGACAGACATTATTTGCTGGTAGAGTGCTCGTTTATCTCAATGGTCGATCTTCCGAGCGACCGTCGTTTCCAGTTCTCTGGTCTCGAATCTGGTGCCTGCCACTCCGTCAGTCGGACCATCATTCCATCTCTTTTCCAGCTGATTTAGTGACTCAGCGGGTCGTGAAATCATCCGAGCGTGTCCATTCCTCACCGGCTCATCTCTGAACCAACCACCCCCTAGACAATGGTAGCTACATTGGTTAATAGCGTACGTCATACCTCACCGGGTCATCGCTGTTGCTCTCTGCAGAGTTGGACCAATCACCCCAAAGAACTGGATTCAAATTTTCAGAGCGCTTTTGTGAGTTCGTTTTTATCGAAGATGGGGCTGAGATGGGGCTCGCTGGCCTAAGTGAGACTGGGGTAACGGGCTACACCTACATGGAAATATGAGGCAAATGCACAATGCAGATACACATTCAACTAATAGATGTAAAGATTCACTAAAACTAAAAATCAAACTAAAAAACTAAAGATTCACTTAATATCTGTTTTGCAGCGCCGTGTTCTTAGAATTATTACAAAAACTTTCCAAGTGAACGATATTGAACCCTGTTTTGTCGATCTAAATATTTTAAAAATTAATTCCATTAATAAGTTTCAAATTTCTATGTTTATGTATCAATATCAACATAAATTATTGCCATCGAAGTTTGATGGCTACTTCAACATCATCGATCATCACTCATATTTTACTAGGACTCACGGTAATTATTATGCCAGTTTTGCTCGCACTAACACTCGATTATTCAATATTAAATGTGCTGGCCCTTCAATTTGGAACGCTTTACCAATGAGCATTCGTATGTTGTCAAGTTTGAAACTGTTCAAAAGGCAGATGCGTCACTATTTAATAACATCTGTTTTGACTGCCAACTGAATTGTTCATACAAACCATTAGTTTTTTGCTTCTTTTTTTCTGAGTTTTTTGTTATATAGGACTGTGTAATGCAGCGGACTTCTGTATAGTTTTATTTTTAGTTTCATTTGTGTACGGATTGTACATAACTTATTTAGTTTGCTTATAAAATGTTACTTGCTTTGTTAACATTTCGATTGCCATCTTACGTTACTGATGCTAATAGGTGACCCTAATTAAGCGGGACCCTGGTCCCTTCTGGGTTTGCCTTTTGTATCCTGGCAAACTGTACTTTTATGTGTAACTTGATATGTTGAATTTGGGATCAATAAAGAGAGTCAATCAATCAATCAATCAATCAATAAAAGTAAGTTAAATTCAAAATTAATAATGGGAAATGCAAAATAAAATTGAAGTCAAAATGTTAAGTAAATACCGATGCATTATATGCACCTATAAGATATTGATTTACCCAAGAGGCCTATATGAACAGATATTACGAGCACATCTTTTAATAACTACATGCGTATGTATCTAATTATGTGTGTATATATATAGAAAGTAAATGCGTTGATACATTGACTGTTTCAAGCAGTATTATCCATCTATAGTAGCCTCAGTAATAATTTACACAACTCTATATGCTGTGTGCATTCTGTGCTTTCTCAGATATATAAGTATATATATATACATATACATAAGCACAGATATATTACATGAAACAACACAATGTGTATACGCGTATATTCTCGCATATATATATATACTAACAGATTATATACATAACTCACTTGTGTATCAAAACACAAGACCCATATAAAAGATTCGTTCAGTGAGTATACGCAAATATATTGTACATTTATTGTATGCAGGTTGTACAATAGATGCACGACTTTGCCGCTGGGAGAATATAATGGCACTACTTTGTATACACGAGGCTGCTGTACTTTGCGATGGGACAGACTAAGGGGGGATGGCCTCAGTGTGTATGTGTGCGTGTATTGGTGTGTGGATGTGTGTGTGTGTGTATTAGTGTGTGGATGTGCATGTGTATGTGTGCGTGTATTAGTGTGTGGATGTGCGTGTGTATGTGTGCGGGTATTAGTGTGTGGATGTGCGTATGTGTGCGTGCATTAGTGTGTGGATGTGCGTGTGTATGTGTGTATGTGTGCGTGTATTGGTGGTGGATGTGCGTGTGTATGTGTGTATTTGTGCGTGTGTATGTGTGTATTTGTGCGTGTATTAGTGTGTGGATGTGCATGTGTATGTGTGCGTGTATTAGTGTGTGGATGTGCGTGTGTATGTGTGTATTTGTGCGTGTGTATGTGTGTATGTGTGCGGGTATTAGTGTGTGGATGTGCGTATGTGTGCGTGCATTAGTGTGTGGATGTGCGTGTGTATGTGTGTATGTGTGCGTGTATTGGTGGTGGATGTGCGTGTGTATGTGTGTATTTGTGCATGTGTATGTGTGTATTTGTGCGTGTATTAGTGTGTGGATGTGCGTGTGTATGTGTGCATGTATTAGTGTGTGGATGTGCGTGTATATGCGTGTGTGTGTGCGTGTTGCATGTGAACGCATTGGTCATCATCGGACGTCGGTATGTGCCTCGTTGGTTGGCCTTCGCCGAGGAATAGCAGCAGCGGCTGCGCTTTGTCGGCCGTCGCTCCTTCGCGGTGCTGTCCATGACGGCGGCGTCGCTGGCGAGGCCTGATCTACAACGGATGTTGCCTCTCTTGACGGATGTACGGACGGTCGGTAGGTCGGCCTGTGACATTAGCCGTGCATACTCTGCCAAAAGCAGTAGTATAAGTCGTCGACAATAGACACGCGTGTCTTTTTATGAATTTATAATGTTTTGTCTGATAATAGGGAAGCTAAATCGGTCTGCAATCGAAGGACTTTAAGCTGATCGGATTTGTCGTAAGCGTTGGCCACACTCGACCTGTGTCAATATCGACATAGTCTACACTGTCAAATGCGGTTGTAGCTGCTGGCGCTAGACACGAGTGTTGCTAGAGTGCTTAAGAATCTATACTGTCTGAAGGAAAACGAGACGGTATGCAATCAGATTGCCTCACCTTCAAGTGGCGCTTAAGAAATTTGGAGTTTTACGATTACAGTTTCGATTACGATAGAAACTGAGGAAACTCTTCGCTAATCGGATTATGTCGTGAGGATGCGACACGGTCTTTGCGGGGTTCTACTGCCACAATTGCCGGAGACCAGACTTTCACGAGTCCTCAGTGCGCAACAGTGTCTGCTGCAAGCAGAAATTATTCTCAGGAAGTGATACCCGACCGCCACAAAGAAGCCTGCTTCGAAAACGCGCCCTGTAGTCCTCCCTGTCTCACAGGGGCCGATCCATCGGTGGCTCGGTCAGTCGGCCAGGGAGAAGGCGACACGGGCGAGATTTGCGGCGAGGCGTCGAATGTCGCCAAGCAAATACATCGGCCAATAAGCCTTTTATAAATGCGACGGCAGACAATGGGAGCAATTTTTCATGGCATTCTGTACGTCGCTGTGGCGGCCACGACGACTGGGATTCTTGTTAGGAGAACCGCTTCGGCCGACGTGAGAGGTAAGCAGAGAAACCTTCCCCATCTTTCTATCTGCCCTCGGATGATCTTCCTCCTCCTTCTTCTTCTTTTCTTCTTCTTCTTTCTTCTTCTTCTTCTTCTTCTGTTCTTCTTCTTCTTCTTTCTTCTTCCTCTTTTTCTTTCTTCTTTCTTCTTTCTTCCTCTTCTTCTTCTTCTTATTTTCTTCTTCTTCTTCTTCTTCTTTCTTCTTTCTTCTTCTTTCTTGTGCTTCATCTTTCGTCTTTCTTCTTCCTCTTTTTCTTTTTCTTCTTTCTTCCTCTTCCTTTTTCTCTTCTTCTTCCTCTTCTTTTCCTTTTCTTCTTCTTCTTTCTTCTTTCTTCTTTTTTCTTGTGCTTCATCTTTCGTCTTCTTCTTTCTTCTTTCTTCTGCTTCATCTTTCGTATATCTTTTCCTCTTTTTCTTTTTTTCTTCTTCTTTCGTCTTCTTTCTTCTTTCTTCTTCTTCTTCTTCTTCTTCTTCTTCTTCTTCTTCTTCTTCTTCTTCTTCGTCTTCTTCTTCCTATGCTGGTTTTTTACTAGTCAATCTTACCCTTCTACTAGCCCCCCATTCTCCGTTTCTTCTGAGCCTTTTCTTCTTCTTATCCTCGCGTATCCATCCGTTTGTCCATCCATCCATTCATCAATCCATCTCTTTTCCTTCAGTTTCCCCTTCTGTTTCTCTTGCCTTTGCTTCTTTTCCTCTGTTTTTTCTTCCACCACTCTTTCATGCCACCGTTTTCTTTCCTCTCATTCTTTTCCACCAATTAATATCCTTGTACCCCCAAATCTGCTACCCTTGCAATCCATAATTTTGTCTTTCATTCAACATTTGAAACAATCCTCTTCAAAAAATCCTGTCTTGATTCCTCCTCTTACCTTTGTCTCTCTCGCAGCTGTAATTCTAGACAGCACCCACTGTAGCTGTCTGACTGACTGGATCTCGACCTGGAACCGAACCTGACTTTATCTGCCTAACAATTTTGTTTTGACTGAGCGCCTGTGTCTTAGCTGGTTGCCGCGACTTAGCTTGTTTGTGCGCTGCAGAAATCTCGAGTTCTTCATCACCATCATCTTCTTCTTCTTCATCATCATCTTCATCATCATCATCATCTTCTTCATCATAATCTTCATCATCATCATCATCCAGAGAACTCGTAGGTGTCCAATGCACATGTTATCATCTGTCTCCATACTCTGCGGTCCTGTGCTAGTATGATCAAGCTGTGTAAATTCTTCTGGAACCAATCTCTGATATCATCCATCCACTCTTTGTTAGGTCGTCCTCTTCATCCATTTCCATCCATAGTTACCATCATCACACCTACAGTATTATTTTTCTGCTCTTGTCCATTCTACATATGTGTCCGGATAAACCCAGTTTTCTTCTCATTATTGTTTGTGTTCGATCTTCCTTTATGTTCAATCTTCTACAAACCTCCGCATTTATCACCATTGTCCAATTCAAGTGTAGTATTCTGCTACAGCAATACATCTCGAATGTCCGATACTTCATCTTAGTCAGTCTTTATTACTGTCCATGTCTCGAACCTTTTACTCAATCGTTCCCCTTCTACCATCACTTCCTTTTCTTCCTTCTATTCGTCCTCTCTGTTTCTCTGACTTTTTCTTGTTCCTCCTTTTTGTCCGTTTTTCTCTTTCTAACTTTGCCACCTGTTTTTTCATTTCTCTTCTGATTCTATTCTGGTTCAGCGTCTGCAGTCTGGTTCAACTCTTTTGTCGTTCCTTCTGACTCCTTCCTCCTTTTCCCGCCCTTCCACCGATCACCTTTTCTACCACTGCATCCTTCGACATGTGAAGGTCGTATTTCCACTCCTTTCCTCCTCCATTCCTCCTCCTCCTCCTCCTCCTCCTCTGGCTGTCCATCTATCATTTTCTTTTCCCATCACCTCCTCTTGTCTTCGACAATATTGGCGGTTCTATTGCTATTCCTTTGGATCCTCCTCCGCCTCCGCTTCCTTTGTCCTTCCGTCTGATGTTGCTTCCTCTTCGTCTTTTCCTCCTTCTCTTCATCTGTCCTGCCATCTCTCTTTCCTCCTTCCCTACGTCTTCGGCGTCTGCCGTCTTGGCGGCTTCCTTTGTGCTCGACATCAACCAAAGCATCTTCTACGCTGCAGACTCCGACGCCAATTGATGAGGATCCAGCTGCTGAGTTTTATTTATACCTCCGTCGCTGAACTAATCCGTCCCTCTTTCATTTTCCCGCGATCAGTGGTTTGCAACGACTCCCAAAGGCGCCACAAGGTGAATAGCTGCGAGGGGATTTAACACAGTCTGTCATACGTCTTACTCGCGTTTGGCAATATGCCCTGTACCCCAAATATGTACAATGTACTCATATGAAATAAGGGGTTAGCTGGACAGTGTTCATGCAATGCGGGCCGGGCTGACACTTAGCTGGATGACAGTCGGTGGAATATGACGTTACTTCTTGCCCACTCAGCCCTCCATCCTTTCCACCTCTTTCGGTATCGGTACGTCAGTACCAACGCGAGTTATGCTAATGATGGCAATGATGACAGTCATCATCGTCGTCGTCATCGTCATCATCACCATCAAATCATCATCACGCATGCATGCATGGAGCTCATGGTCGCTGAATGGATGATGTATATCATTGTCAGTTTCTATATAAATCGATTGATTTGATTTGGATCGATTGATTTTTTCTCGCTTACATTGAACTGTTCATTCGAATCGATTGTGTGTACTAGCGATGGACGTAATTAGAAGAACCCAGGTGCGATTTGCGAATGATCGATTGACACACGTTTTTCATCTATCGAATTGAAAAGTTGATTGATCAAATTTTGCTGATGAGGCATTTTGTAGGCATTTCGGATGAATGATCCGATAGACAATCCTCCTCTTCCTTTTATCATTGTCTTCATTTTCAGCATCACCGTCATCGTCGTTGTCACCATCATCAATTATATCACTACCCGAGCTCCCCATGGACCAAAGTTTAATGACCTGACCCGACCCATCATACCCTGGACAGAGCCCGATTCGACCCAAC
>OZ029929.1:4140343-4376370 GCA_964023275.1 Norana najaformis
TCAATTGTTTCGGGAACATTCTGCAGGCTTTCAACAGTTTTCTCCTATTTCTTGAAGCTTGAAAAGTGTTCGAGGTTGTTGATGTGGGCGTCACGTCGCCTGCAGCGAACCAGATGTTGCTGCAGAGATAGAGATTCATAGCCTACAGTGGGTCACCTGGATCCTCGGGAGTTCAACGGGGTCTTGTGTTATTAATGAGAGGCCCTACCCCTCGGGCCGTCGTCGGCTGATCTGTAATTATGCATGCGACTGTTTCCAAGTGTCGTGACCGATTGATTCCTAATCCGCCCACTCTGTCTCCCCCGGAGAAATTCCGGGAACGTGTGAGGCGGGTACTCTATTGCCGGGTCCAATAAATCGTTTGATCTGTCAATCAATCGATTCGTCAAGCGATCTGAAATTCGATCAGGAGATTACTCGTTGAGTGAGTGAATGAGAGAGTGGATGAGTGGATGGTTGAGCCATAGGCTTGCCTAAATAGCTATAATCCTAAAACTGCACCAATTGGTATGCCCTAAGTCTAACTATTTGACGAGGTAGTCATCCATCTATGTCGCGATCTGTTGCCTCATTCGGATTCTCCGGAATTGTTAGGATTTGTTAATATGTTTTTGAGAGATTTCAGAATACTTCAAATGCATGCATGCACACATTCAAACATCCACACATACACACATACATACCTGCATATATAACACATAGATACATACACGTACGTGCAAACATATGTTCTGACAAAGGGCAGAGGGGACCAAGGGCAGGGGGACCAAGTCCCACTTAGTGTTGGTCGCCTATATGTAGCATCAAATCAGTTCAAAAATATAAATACAGAGGTTCTTGATAAGTGTCTTGGCACTTGAGATTCGAACCCACGGCGTAGAGACCGACCGCCTGGCGGTTAGCCTGTGAACCACTCTGAATCACTCGCAGAGTTGTCGGCTAAGGGTCCTAACTGAAGCACTGCTCGACTCTCGGCGAATCAGCTCTAATCGTATAAATTCTTTATGTGGCGCCCTTTGATGGAATTCCCACACTGGCCATTGCACTGACCACGAGGCTGAACATGTGACCATTTGTTACCGGACATGTATTTATGTGTGTGTGTGTATATATGTATATACAGTATATATAAGTGATTCGTATATACATGAGTCACCTTTCGTCAGTAAAATATGTGAATATATATATATATATATATATATATATATATATATATATATATATATATATATATATATATATATATATATATATATATATATATATACATATGCGACTTTCTTTCACCATAGTATGTACAGCCGCGTTGTCATGAAAACAAGCTGTAAAATGTCGGTTGCAAAGGACTGTGGGATATCATAAACCTCGCATTGAGACGGAATTGCACACCACGCTGGCTCACACGACCGAAGTCACACTTCATCTGTCTGCATATCTGTCTGTGGGATTCCATCTAATCTATGTATGTCTGTCTTTGTATATTTATGTCTGTATATCTGTCTGTCTCTGTCTTTATGTCTCAGTCTTTCACTCACGCATTAGAGGAAAGAAAAGAAAAGAAAGGAAAAGGAATGAAAGGAAAGAAAAGAATAGACTGGAAAAAATAGAAGAAAAAAAAGAAATGACAAAAAAAGAGAAAAGAGATTTAAAGGAAATGAAAAGAAAGAAAAGGAATGAAATAACAGAACAGAACAGAAAGGAAAAGAAAGGAAGGAAAGAAAAAAGAATGAAAGGAATGAATAGCAAACGAAAGTATAAAGGAAAAAAGAAAGAATTTAAAGGAATAGAAGAAATGAAAAGAAAAAAAGAAGAAAGGAAAGCAAAGGAAAGAAAAAGAAAGAAAATTATAGGAAAGATGAGAAAAGCATAAGGAAGGAAATCAAACGAGATAAAAGTAAAAGAATGGAAGAAAAGAAATGTTTTGAGTTAGACAATGATCTGAATTTATTTTGATTTCGCAGGTGACGGATGGATTTCGTCGGGTGAGTTTTACTTTACTCTGCAACTCCGAAGGTAAGGTAAGGAAGTAAGTGCAAGAGCAAGCAAGCCAGTCAGCCAGTCAACAATTAAATAGATACGTAGATGGGTGGGTGAGTGGGTAGGTGAGTAGGTGGGTGAGCGGGTACGTAGGTAGATAATAGGTCTCAGTAGAATCAAAATGAATCTCAAATCGATATCACAATACGGCAGGTATTTATGCAAACTGTAGATAGGTAGTTTGGCAGGTAAGTAGAAAAGTAGGTAAGTAGGTATTCACTCAATTAGGCAGGTAGCTAGAGGTAGAGAGAAGGCAGGTACGAAGGTAGGTTGGTAAGTAGGTAAGCAGACTGCAGGCAGGGACACGGGTAGCAAGGGATGTAGGTACAGTAGGTAAGTATGGATATGTTATATCTATCATTTCAACGATGATTTCGTTGTTTATTTTTCTTCGCGACCGAAGTCCAGATGCGTCGTTGTCATCGCGGCATCTGCTTCTTCTGCGCCGTGAATTACTGCCCACGTTGTAGTCAACAGAAAGGGAATGAAATATTGAGACGCGCTGTAACGCCGTCGCAACACAAAACCAACGGAATCCACTTAGGACCTGTCGACGGTGAAATATATTCGACGACCCACGAGAACCAGTGAATCGAATCACAGATACACGATGACCCCATCCATTCATCCATCCTCCATCTATTCATCCATCCTTCCGTCCGTCCGTACATCCATCAATTCATCCATCCACCCTTCTATCCATCCATACATCCATCCATCCATCCATCCATCAACCCGTCCACCCGTCCAAGTATTAATTAATCCATCCACCCATCAACCCTTCTATCCATCCATCCATCCATCCACCCATCCATCCATTCATCCACCCGTCCACCTATCCAAGTATTAATCATCCATCCATCCACCCATCCATCGCCCATCCAGGTATCCGTCCATCCATCCACCTACCCACCTAAATACCTATCAATCCATCAATCCATCCATCCACCCACCTATCCGTCACCCATCCATCCATCCACCTACCCATACATCCAGCCAGCCAGCCAGCCATCAGGCTTGTAACTGATTGGTAATTGGTGATCATAAGCGATTTGTTTTCTGATTGATATTGGTGATTGATTGACGTTGGTTGATGCCTCAGGCAATGCATACATCGTTCAACCTCCGAAGAACACGACGGTCCTCGAGGGATCCCGGGTGCGTCTTGCGTGCCAGGCGGAGGGCTACCCGGACAACCTGACCTACACCTGGTACCGGAATGGGGTCGACGTCCGCCAGACCCCCTCCCTGATCGTTCGAGGCCAGGTCCTCGCAGATGGGACGCTTGCCATCAACAACGTGGCAAAGGATGACACGGGGTGGTACACGTGCAGAGCGACGAATAACTTCGGAAAGCCTCCGGAAGCTAAGGCCTACTTGAACGTCACATGTGAGTCAGCGAATGATGATGGTCAAGGCTTATCCACTATGCCTGAGCTCTGTCGATCTATGTGTAGTGTAATGTAACAAAACATTTATATGCCGCCTTTTAAACGCCTTCCAAAAGTGCTCTTCACATGGCGATCTAACAGATTTAAACATACAACTGATCTATGGGCGCCACTGAGCATGGATATCTCTAGTTATGTAGCTCCAGTCGAGACTTCTCAAGGTGGACTCTCTCTCTCTGTCTCTCTCTCTCTCTCTGTCCTTCCCTCTGGACCTTTGCCTGTGTCTCTTGGTAGTTGCGATTGATGCACTTGTGTCGCCTGTTCTTGCGTCGTCGTCGTCGTCTTTGTCTAATGCTGCATTCCATTGGCCTGTGAAACCGAGGATTCTTCGGCTGATGGATGAGCAGTCTTTGTAAGCACGACTGCTAATATTTATAGCGATCGGGAAGTTAATTAACGTCAAAGTCACCGGGCGCTTCTTCCACTTTCTATCCGCTTCGCTCTAGGTAAATGGCACCGGATGGAGCACGAATTAAAGCCCCAAAATTGCGATTACCGGCGCTTAAAAATTCTGAAAACACTCATACTGTAATGCTTTCGTTAGCGAACTCAGCTATGAACTAAGTACATTGACCGTCCATGTGCCTTGTCGACGAGATCATCATGCGGCAAAGGAGAGGACTGCCCGTCTCCTTCGTAAGACATGCCCAGCCTAAGAAAAGAAAGTCGCTAACACTTCATGGCTTATACCGATGGCTGTCTGGCGGGATTAGCTCAGTGGATTACTTCTCATCTTCTTCATACTCTTATTTTTACTCATGTTTTTAACTTAAATCACGCCTTTATATATTCAGCATCGTCAGTGATAAGCCAGTGACGCACAGGACACGGGGTCCACACACAGTCACCAGGGGGTGGAGGTGTGGGTTCAGAGGTCCGGACAACCTAAGGCCAAGACCATGAACCTTGTATATCCGATGGGATTTTGGGTGTAACCCCTGCCGACTGGTCACTCTTGATTTTGCTCTGTTGACGGATTCGAATGTCATACAACGAAGAGTATTTTTCAGGCCGATTTCGTGTTTTTCTGGCCGGTTTTAATTCAGCGTAACACGTTTGCTGCCTGGACTCCGCCCCGGACCCTGAAGGGAGCTTAAGACGCTCCCCAGACCTCTAGTCGTCAGGGGCTCGCTGTCCCAGACACCATCAGTTTTCCTTCAGGTACCAGAACCTCCAGGTTAAAAAGTCGCATAGACCGCTGGTCTCAGTGGAGGTTCGAACCAGTACATGCCACGTCATAAATGCTATATGCATGTTATAAATCGAGTGATAACCAATGATAAGTCCAACTATTTCGTTGATTCTTTTGAATACTCCACAAACGCAGATCAAGTAGGCTTAATGCCTTCTTGATTTTCTCATACGACATATGATGCTACAATACATCAGACTTTGATGTAGTAGTAGTAGTGGTAGTAGTGGTAGTAATAATGGTAGTAGTGGTAGTGGTAGTAGTAGTAGTGGTAGTAGTGGTGGTGGTAGTAGTGGTAATAGTAGTAGTGGTAGTAATGGTAGTAGTAGTAATGGTAGTGGTAGTAATGGTAGTGGTAGTAATTGTAGTGGTAGCAATGGTAGTAGTGGTAAGCTGGTTTCCGCGACTTAGCTTTCGTTGGGCGCTGTAGAAATCTCGAGATTACGATTACGATTAGTGGTAGTAATGATAGTAGTAGTAATGGTAGTAGTAGCAGCAGCAGCCAGTACTAATAAATAATAACAACAATAATAATTTTTCATTCTTCCGAGAAGTTTGAATTCCTGATGGGTCATTTATACCTCTGGTAAAAAAATTAACAAATAATAATAACTTATTTTTTTCATTCTTTGGGGATTATTTGGTAAATTTCAACTTCGGGTAAATAATAACGGTGCATCCAATCTCAACCTGTTCCTACTATCGGTTGCAACGGTTCACCGAACCGCGAAAATCATTGTCCACACTGCACGGACGCAATAACGGGAACGGGACGGACCCGGCGATTATTTAGCGCCAGATTTTGCCGACGGAGGAATGAAGGTTACGCAATAAACGGCAGTGTAGACAACAAGAACCACACTCGCAATTTAATGTCTGATAACAGCAGAGACTAGTTATACTGGTCTCCTGATTTTGGTCCATACTCGGGGATCTTAGGTGGCATGGCGCCGATTTAAACGGGCAGCGGTGGGGAAGGATCTCACCCGACACATTCATTGGAAATGAACGGGGTCGAGGCCATACGGTCGCTAGAGAAAAACCTATACATTTACATTTTACATTTCTCTGACCTATAGGTTTTCGCCTGGATAAGATTAGATCAGATTAAACTGCAGTGGTACTAACACAAGTTGGGCTTCTATCACTTGAGCATAACTTAAAACCGATGTTGTTTTATAATTGTAATTGTAAGTTGAGATTTATAAAGTGCCTCTAAGAGGATAAACCCAACAGATGTGCTTCCGACCCGAACAAGTGAAATCGCTGTTAAACAGTACAGTCTTCAGGCGCCTGCGAAACACTGAGAGGGGGAGAGAAAGGAGCTCAAGTCGCAATTCTTGAGGGAGACGATTCCAGCAAGTGGGATCAAAGTAGCTATGCTATGTTATTTTATGCTATATAGCTGTGTTGAAATTAGATTAGGTTCCATGCAACTCTCTTCTGCAGATCTGCCCCGTGTACTGAACATGCCGAATCGCATCTTCCTCGCGCTGGACATGATCGGCAGAATCGACTGCCAAGTGGAATCGAACCCACCTCTCACGATTATCCTCTGGTCCAAGGGCCACGAAATGATAGACTTCGTGACGAACAGACATGTCCGCATCGACAAGTACGGGTCTCTCGTCTTCAATCCCGTCAGGGCAACCGACGAAGACCAGTACAGCTGTACTCCGTACTCGCCACTTGGACCCGGACACACGTCACCACCTGTTCAGGTATTTGTCAGAGGTAGGACAGTGCCTTCTTCTTCTTATGCAGCTACTGTGTGTCGGTTTGATTGGTAGACTGGGTGATTGCTCGACTGGTTGACTGGCTCTGTGATTGTTTATTGGTAGACTGGGTGATTGCTCGACTGGTTGACTGGCTCTGTGATTGTTTATTGGTAGACTGGGTGATTGCTTGACTGGTTGACTGGCTCTGCGATTGTTTAGCTGATCGATTGATTTGATTACTGAGTGATTCACTTACTGATTTCTTCCTCTCTAACTCCCTTCTTCATCCTTCATTTGAAATACCTCTCTTCTCCCTAACCTTAATCTCATAAAATCTCACCTTAGCTCATTGTCATCTCACCTCACCTCACCTCGTCTTGTCTTATCTGATCTTATCTCAACTCATCTAATCTGATCTCATCTTATCAGCGTCTCTTAATGATCTGGTTTCCCCGACTTGGTCTCTTGGGCGCTGAAGAAATTCAATATTACGATTACCTAATCACCTAATCTACCTTGTTCATCTCACCACAACTCACCTAATTTCGTTTCATCTCACGTGACGTCTCCTTCTGAAGCCGATGTTGCGTGTCGTGTAGAATCTCCGTACTTCCTGCTCCGACCGAAGCCTCTCTACCAGCGCCAACCGACGCAGTCTGTCACCTTTCCCTGCCAAGCAGACGGCGACCCAAAGCCAACGCAGTCGTGGAGAAAGGTAAGAGATCATCACAAATCTAATCTCATCTCATCTAATCCAATCTAATCTAATTCAGAAGCGCCTGCTGAGTCACTGCAATGACGGCCGATCCAAAAGAAGGGCGCTATAGAAGTTACCTGGACCAAATCCTGCATTATTATTGTTATCAATATCATTATTACTATTACTACTACTACTACTACTACTACCACTACTACCACTACCACTCCCACTACTACTACTACTACCACCACCACTACCACTACTACCACTACCACGACTACCACTACTACCACTACTGCCGCTGCTGCTACTACTGCTACTACTACCACTACCACCTCCACCACCACCACCACCACCACTACTATTACTATTACTATTGCTATAAAAGCATTTCAGTTTCACGGCCCTTACACCATGGACTGTCACTGACTCCCTCAGCATAGACTAGGTAATGCTCACCGTCTAATTCTCGTATTGTAATTCTCAGTTTAATTCTCGTAGTCTAATGCTCGCTGTTCTATTGGTCACAGTCTAATGTTCGTACTGCTAATGCTAATAGCAATGAAGAACACGTATCGTCAAACGCAGTGACAACGATACATTGCATAACGTGACGTCATATCGTACCTGATCACACTAAATTAGACCTCTATCCCACTGTGGTTTATCGGTAACGCGTTTGGTCAACGATCATGCGGTTGCGGGTTCGAGTCCATGTAACGACCCTGGGTTTGCGCACACCGTGCCTCTGTCACCAAGCAGTTTAATTTGGTACCGGTGTAAGATGGAAAGTAAAAGGCAAGTCCTGCGATGCAATGGCCCCGTGTCCAGGATAGACAGGGATTCGTCCATTGCCAGCTCAAGGGCAAAGAGAAGGAAATGAGCGCCTCCCTGCGTCTCACTTGTGGGATATGGGATACTTTACTTACTTACATTCCATTACATCATGCAAGAGGAGGCATATCTGACAAGCAATATCTTGCGCATGCGCGGCCTACCTCGGTCGGTGACCCACGACGTTTTAAGCTGAGGGATATTTAAGGGGAGGAATCGGAAAGAAGGTCGTCTTAAAACTGCGAAATGGATTTTCGACTGTCGCGGCTGCGCATTTGTCTTGCGCAGTAACGGTCGCTCGTTAGGCATTCGCCTCACTGTCCTACGATATAAGTTCTTACACGAGAAGTAGAGGGGAGAAAGAGAGAGGGGAAAAGGGCGGGAATAGGGGGGGGGGGTTACAGAGTGAGAAGGAGATGAGGGGTTTTTAGAGACAGTAGGGGATAAGAGATAAGAGGGTTGTAGAGAGGGAAGGATATAGGAGGGACGTAGAGAAGGGAGGAGGTAGGAGGGTTTTAGAGAGAGAAGATATGAGGGCTCTAGAGAAAGAGAGAGATAGGAAGGACGTTGGAAAGGATTAGATAGGTCAATTTATCAGATATGATGAATTCAGAAACGGAAGGATATAGGAGGGTTGCAGAGATGATTAGATAGGGGAAAGGGTACAGGAGGCACGGGTAGAAGGGAGGAGATAGGAGGTACGGATAGAAGGGAGGAGATAGGAGGGATGTTGAGACGGGAGGAGATAGGAGGGTTGCGGACAGGAATGGACAGGAGATATGATGAATGTTAAGAAAGGAGATAGGAGGGACCTAGAGAAAGGAGGAGGTAGGAGGGTTTTAGAGAGAGAGAAGATAGGAGGGTTGTAGATGAAGGAAGAGATAGGAAGCCCGTTGGAAGAGGATTAGATAGGATGAATGCAGAAAAGGAAGGAGATAGGAGGGTTGTACAGCTGATTAGATAGAGAACAGATGATTAGATAGAGGAGAGAGGATGTAGGAGGCACGGATACAAGAGAGGAGATAGGAGGGGGAGAAGGCTGGAGGGTTGCGGACAGGGGTGGACAGGAGATATGAGGAATGTTAAGAAAGGAGCTATAGGAGGGACTTGAAGGAGAAAGGAGGGATGTAAAGAAAGGAGGAGATAGGAGGGTTGTAGAGAGGGGAGGAGAGGGGAAGGACATTTAGAAGGGAAGAGATAGGAGGGTTGTAGAGAGGGGGAGGAGATAGGAGCGACGTAGACAGAGGGGAGTAGATAGGAGGGTTTAAGGGAGAGTGGAAGATAGGAGGATTTAGAGGGAGGAGGAGATAGGATGGTTAGACTTAAGGACGGGAGAGGAGAAACGAGAGACACAGGGACGGGAGAGAGGGGGGTCCTCGTGTTCTTTGGTCGACGAATACGACGACGTATAGTAATAAGATCTTGATAAGAAGCGACCCATCGACCTAATTCGCGAAAGTCGGACTCCGGCGAACAGCCTCAGCAGCGCCGTTGGGTCCGAAAAGCGTCCGATTGATGGAGGAAGCAACGGAAGAGGAGGAGAAGGAGGAAGAGGAGGAGGAGGAAGAGGAGGAGGATGAGGGCTCGGGTCTGTCTCAAGTCGGTTCCGAACAGGCGATCGGGATCTGAGTGTCTCGCCGTCTGGCTGAGGAGTGGGGGTAGTTGGGCAGCGGATAAGGGGATGAAGGTGGGTTGTTGGCCGCAAGGTTGGTTAATTGGTTGGTTTAATGGTTGGGTGTTTGGTTAATTGGTTGATTTAAGGGTTGGTGGATGGTTAATTGGTTGATTTAAGGGTTGGTGGATGGTTAATTGTTGGTTTAAGGGTTGGGTGTTTGGTTAATTGTTGGTTTAAGGGTCGGTGGATGGTTAATTGTTGGTTTAAGGGTTGGTGGATGGTTAATTGTTGGTTTAAGGGTTGGTGTTTGGTTAATTGGTTGGTTTAATGGTTGGGTGTTTGGTTAATTGGTTGGTTTAAGGGTTGGGTGTTTGGTTAATTGTTGGTTTAAGGGTTGTTGGATGGTTAATTGTTGGTTTAAGGGTTGTTGGATGGTTAATTGTTGGTTTAAGGGTTGGTGGATGGTTAATTGTTGGTTTAAGGGTTGGTGGATGGTTAATTGTTGGCTTAAGGGTTGGTGGATGGTTAATTGTTGGTTTAAGGGTTGGTGGATGGTTAATTGTTGGTTTAAGGGTTGGTGGATGGTTAATTGTTGGTTTAAGGGTTGGTGGATGGTTAATTGTTGGTTTAAGGGTTGGTGGATGGTTAATTGTTGGCTTAAGGGTTGGTGGATGGTTAATTGTTGGTTTAAGGGTTGGTGGATGGTTAATTGTTGGTTTAAGGGTTGGTGGATGGTTAATTGTTGGTTTAAGGGTTGGTGGATGGTTAATTGTTGGTTTAAGGGTTGGTGGATGGTTAATTGTTGGTTTAAGGGTTGGTGGATGGTTAATTGTTGGTTTAAGGGTTGGTGGATGGTTAATTGTTGGTTTAAGGGTTGGTGGATGGTTAATTGTTGGTTTAAGGGTTGGTGGATGGTTAATTGTTGGTTTAAGGGTTGGTGGATGGTTAATTGTTGGTTTAAGGGTTGGTGGATGGTTAATTGTTGGCTTAAGGGTTGGTGGATGGTTAATTGTTGGTTTAAGGGTTGGTGGATGGTTAATTGTTGGTTTAAGGGTTGGTGGATGGTTAATTGTTGGTTTAAGGGTTGTTGGATGGTTAATTGTTGGTTTAAGGGTTGGGTGTTTGGTTAATTTGTTGGTTAGGGGTTGGAGTTGATTAAATCGTTAGTTTAAGGCTTGGGTAGTTGGTTAATTTGTTAGTTTAAGGGTTGGGTGGTTTGTTAATTAACTGGTTGAAGGATTTGGTGGTTTGTTTATTTTAGTGGTTGGGCATTTGGATTTTAAGTCGTTTGTTTAAGTTTCTTGTGTAGTATGGTAGAGAGGGCTGCGGACAGATTGCCCGACAGATCCAGAATTTGAGAAAATAAGTGAATGTAGGGGAGAGAAAAGAAGGGAAACACAGGAGAAAATGCAGGAGGAAAGGAAAGATTAAGGGAGCGACCGACTGACTGACTGACTGTCTGACTGACTGACTGACTGACTGACTGACTGACTGACTGACTGACTGACTGACTGAGAGAGGCAGAAACACAACTAAAAATAATCCACCCAGAGATAGCACGGTAGAAACAGACACAGACAGGCAGACAGTGAGACAGCGAGGATGACACACAGACATGCAGACAGATCAACATGTAGTCAAAAACAGGAAGAAGCCATAACAGCGAAACAGAGAAAGACGAATGGACGGAAACATTCAACTGGGGATTGTTGTGGTCTGAACTCCTACGAACCCCTCCCATGCTCCACATCCACCCCCCTGCACCAGAGGGGAAGGGTGGACCGCTCATAAATAGCGCCCTGTGGAAATTATTATCCGGGGGTCCAGATTCAACTGAGACGCCTCGCAGGAGTTGCGATGCTGAGCGACGCCAGAGATAAACGCCCCCCGGACAACGCATGACACATCACGTGACCGCTCTATCCGATTAGACTGAGATGCAATCGGATTCGATTACATGCGCCCCCCCCCCCTTAAGTAACTAATTTACTAATTAAGTAGCCGTTCTTTGCATCTGATAAGCGCGGACTCTCCTCATCTTCATTCAGTGTCTGTAGCAACGGAAATCGATGTAACTAGAGTCCCGGCAGAACTTGATTCCTAGAGAGGACAGGTCTGATGTTGGCGACAACCAGTGGTGTGTGGTGTACAGAAGTGTGTTGCTAACTGTTTCTGTTGGAATGATCTATGGTTAAATGAAAGTCAGTCTAATGTTGGAATGATCTATGGTTAAATGAAAGTCAGTCTAATCACCATTTCCCATTTGTCTATTGTCATTTCTTTGTTGCCGTTGTCCTTTGTTGTTTTTTGTCCGTTGTCCATTCGCCTTCAGCATATGCGTTGTCCGCTATCTGCTGCCTTTAATCTGTTGTCCGTTGTTAATCTTTGGCTATTGTCCTTTGTCCCTTGTCCTTTATCTGTTTTTCTTTTTCTTTTGTCCTTTGTATATTGTCATTTGTACATTGTCCTTTCTTCGTTGCCTTGTTTCTTCTACGTTGTCCTTTCTCTGTTGTCTCTTGTTCGTTGTCCTTTCTCTGTTGTTTCTTGTTCGTTGTCCTTTCTCTGTTGTTTCTTGTTCGTTGTCCTTTGTCCGTTGTCCTAAGTTAAAGTCGGGTGTTTGCCGGTCGTAGCTCTTGTTCCGCTCAATGGCGCCAAGCGCCGCCAATCAAATTGTCTCCTAAACCAGTTATAGCACCATTAGTAATCCTCTCACTTACGCCCTTACTTCCTATATCTCTTTCTCTCCCCTCTCTCTCTCCCTCTCTCCCTTTCTCCCTCTACCTCCCTCCCTCTCTCTCCTCTCCCTCCCTCTCTCTACTCTCCCTCTCTCTCTCCCCCCTCTCTCTCTTTCTCTCTCTCCTCTCTCTTTCCTCTCTCTCTCCTCTCTCTCTCCCCCATCTCCTTCTCCCTCTCCCTCTCCCTCTTCCTTTTCCTCTATCTCGGACCCTCATCCCTCTCCGACTCTTCTCTCTTTCTCTCTTGCTCCCTCTGTCTTTGTCTGTCTGTCTGTATGTATGTCTGTCTCTATCACAGCCACTCTCATTTATCTCTCCTCATCCCTCTATCGGCCTCGTTACTTCTTTTCCCGGACCCTCGGGTCTCTCGTCCTCTACTTCTGCCTCAGAATCCTAATCGGCATCATTCCATTTCGCATCACATTTCGCATCGTCATCATCATCACGCCTCCGTCTGCAAACCTCCTAATCTCACCATTCATTCTCTTAATTTCTTACACGTTTTAACAACGATGAGTCTGCGTCCTATCTCGATAGCTGAAGAGGGCATGTGCTTAATGGACCATTACCTTACCTTACCTTTCTTATCCTTGCTTAACCTTACCTTTTGTCATAAGCATGCCTTTAACATAGCTATCCTAATTTTACCAAAATTGCCTACCATACTATACCTTACTTTACCTTACCTTACTTTGTCCTACCTGACATCTCATCTTGTTTTCTTCTCCCCCGCTGTCCTGTCGTCAACTTAATTAACTTACCTTACAGACCTTAACTTATCATGCCTTAACTTACATTATCTTACTTTACATTATTTACCTCGCCCTCGCTGCCTCTCATTCACCCTCCATCTCAATCTGCTTGTCTTTCTTCTTGTCGCTCTGCCTCTTTCTGCCTCCCTTGCTCTCCCGCGTTACAACTGAATTAACCTACCTTACAAACCTTAACTTACATTATCTTACTTTAGAAAATCTTGCTCTCGCTGCCTCTCATTCACTGTCCTTGTCTTTCTTCTTGTCGCTGTCCCTCCTACTCCCTGCGTTGCTCTCCCGTGTTACATCGAGAGGGAAGGACGAAGGGAGTCGTAGTCTTTCATCTGCCAGGCGCAGATCCGCCGGTCAGCGATGACCAATCGGACATTGGTCAGTGGAGCAGGAAGAGGAGATGTGGGGCTGTGAATTATCGTCAACGCTGACAGGAAACGGACTGCCGGAAGTCGAGTGCTTGTAAGTTGGCTAATGGCCGTCCGGCGCGATTCGATCGACGTGCCAGTGGCGCCACCACCGGCTTCAAAGGCAGGGACGGATCGAGCAGCACTTCCCAACCCTTTCCAGCTGATCCTGCTCCATCGACCCACCCTCATCAGCATCTATGGATATATGACGCCCTTGCGCTCAAAACGTCAAATCTCTCCATATCTGTCTGTCTGTCTGTCTGTGTGTCTGTATCTGCCTCACCCCTTCTTCAATGTCTGTCTCTTTCTGTTTGTCTGGCTCTTGTTTTTCTGTCGTGGGTTCCTGCCTGTATCTGCCTCGGTCTATGTTACTATCTCTGTCTCTGCTTTTCTTTCTTTGTCTGTCTTTTTGTCTGGCTAAAACCTGTTCCGTCTCTATATATACGCTCGCTCTCTCACACGCTGTCTGTCTGTCTGTCTCTTTGTCGCTCTCCTTCTATCTCTTTGTCTCTCTCTTTCTGTCTCTTTGTGTCTCTCTTTCTGTCTCTTTGTGTCTCTCTTTCTGTCTCTTTGTGATCTACCCTCCGTCTAAGTCTAGCGATCTGGAAACCTTAACAAGAACGACCTCAAAGAAGTTAACTGTGAACGCGGTGTTGCTTTGTTTAGTAACGAGTTTTCAGTGCACGCGACAGAGACACACAGAGACACATACAGACACACATACAGACACACACAGAGATGCATAAATGCAATGTAAATGTAAATCTCATATATTATGTTTACATGCACGTCTCGGGCTGCCTTTATGTTGGAATGTCTGCCTGTTTGTTTGTTTGCCTGTCTGTGTGTCTGTTTATGTGTCTGCCTGTATGTCTGTCTGTGTGCCTGCCGGTGTCTGTCTATGTGTCTGTGTGTTTGCCTGTGTGTCTACCTGTGTGTGTCTGTCTGTGTGTCTGCCAGTGTGTCTGCCAGTGTGTCTGCCTCTGTGTGTCTGTTGGTGTATCTGCCTGCCTGTGTGTATGTGTCTGTGTGCCTGCTTGTGTATGTCTATGTGCCTGTGTGTCTGCCTGTTTGTCTGTCTGTATGTCTGCCTGTCTACCTGTCGATAACGACGACAGTGATGACGATAACATTGACTGATGGTGGAGTGGTGGAAGGTAGACCTGGCCCAGTGGTGGGGCCGTGGGGTCCATTTAACGTCCTGTTGGTCAGTGCGGCCGTGCGTGTGTCGCATCACTGTGGCACTGAGCCACTAGATAATTCGGCGCTTCATAAATCGGATTTATTCCGTTGTGAATTCATCGCACTCAGCCATCGATCGTCACTGATGACCAACAGATTTATGCATCAAAAACGGAACAGAAAGAAAATGATCGCCGTGCAATTATGGCCCCATGCTCAGTTGGCCGCTCACCACGATGCTCGCTTTGGTGCTCACAGAAATGCCCATTTGAATATAGTGCTGTAGGACAGATCTCATATTGCCGACAACCAGTGGTGTGTGGTGTACAGAAGTGTGTTGCTAACTGTTTCTGTTGGAATGATCTATGGTTAAATGAAAGCTCAGTGCAAAACTCGTTTGCTTGCTCATTACAGTGCTCATTCAAATGCTTATTTGGATGCTCATTTGCTCACTTTAATGCTCTTTTTGTTGTAATGCTCATTTGGATGCTTATTCAACTGCTGAAGCTACTCAGTTGAATGTTCACTGCAATACTCATTCCGATCCTGTGCTCATTTGGATTGCTCAGTTTGGCTCAGTGCTCACTGCTCTACTGAGGTTCATTGAAATATTTGCAGAGTTATTAACATAATCATAACTGATCCTTTGATACATTTCTATATTCTCACTGGCCACTACGGTGCTCACCCTGACCGTCATTCTGGTCCTCCGGTGTGTGTGTGTGTGTGTGTGTGTGTGTGATGGATGGAAACTGTTCGCAAGCAATGTAGCTACGTGCAAGTGGTAATCGTTAGTTCAGTTAACTTGCTTATTTCAGTTCAGTTCAGTTCAAGTAGTTAGTTCGGTTAAGTTAGTTTGGTTAGTTCGTCTAAGTTAACTTGGTTGCTTGATTAGTTCGGTTAAGTTAACTTGGTTAGTTCGGTTAACTTAGTTTAATTAACTTGGTTAGTTCGGTTAACTTAGTTTGATTAACTTGGTTAGTTCGGTTAACTTAGTTTGATTAACTTGGTTAGTTCGGTTACCTAGTCACGGTTAACTAGGTATAAGTTGGAAATTCAGGTCTAAGAAGTAGGTATTTATGTGTATATATGTATGTATCAAAGCATTTATATAACGCCTTTTAAGAACCTCAAAAGGCGCTGATTCACTGTTCTTACTTCACTCGGTGCGAATTAGTTTTTGCGCGCAGTACAATTGCCAGTCCTATTTGGGCAAATCTCTTCCATCAGTTTAAAATTCATTGATTGCAACGAAATTGCGCCCGGGAGACCGATCACCGCCGAGGGAGCTTAATAACAGACCCTCTCCCCCTCTCCCCCTCTCCCCGTCTCCCCGTCTCCCCTCCCCCCTCACCCAGTAGCCTTAGCTGCAAGCGGGCAAATGGAATCCTCGGAGATATGGAGGACCGTAGATGAAAGAAGTTGGTAATCCGAAATGACAGGCTCCTCAGAAAAGGATTGAACCCCGATAGGGTCGGTGCTTTGCGTGCTTCATCCTTGGTGTCAGTCAGGACATGACGAGGACATGTGGGAGGGAGCAAGGCAGCGAACAAGGAAGGATGGAAAGGTATGGAAGAAGGATGGGAGAGAGGGAGGGAAGAAGGCAAGGAGTGAGTGAGTTAGTTGGTGAGTGGGTGGGTTGGTGGGTGAGTGTGTATGAGTAAGTGAGTGAGTGTGTGGGTGGATGGGTGAATGTGTGAGTGAGTGGGTGAGTGTGAGTTAGTTAGTTAGTGGGTGAATGTGTGAGTGGGTGAGTGAGTGGGTGAATGTGTGAGTGGGTGAGTGAGTGGGTGAATTTGTGTTAGTTAGTGGGTGAATGTGTGAGTGGGCGAGTGCGTGAGTGTGCGTGTGTGTGTGTGCGAGCGAATGAGTCACATCGGTGGGTGGGTCGCTGCGAATTTGTTTTTTTGCTACATTTTCGTGAAAGTGTTGCTTAGAAAGAGGAGCCAGTAAAATTTGGCTAAGACCTTCATAGGCATTAACTATCTGGTGATAAAGCTCTGTTAACGCATCTCAAAGCCAGGCATTCATTCCTTCTTAGTAACGGAAAAAATGTCTGCTAGCAAGCAATACTAAATGTGACTCGACGCCAGACAGCTCTGGTGTTGGCAGCCATTACTTTGGTGAGTGTGGGTGGGTAGACAATTGGTCATCCAATCAGCCAGACAGTCACAGCTTCTGTCTGTTGTGTTTTGTGTGTAAGGAGGCACGTATTCCTGGCTAAACGGGTAAGAATTATTTTAACGTACATTAGACACCATATAGAGTTTACAGATATAATATATATAATGTATATAAAACATTATACATATATATATAGCCATCATACAGTTATATAGAAGAATATATGCAATGTGTATATATGGAATAGTATATATATTTATATAGAATACGTAGTACGCTTAAGCACCGGATTATATTTGAGTTTTATTAATAGGTGATTAAGCTGCGATAAATAAAGGCGCTATATCATCGCGAGAGGAGTACACATACAAATGAAGACGCCATTTGCAAGAAACGGCCCTTTTCCATGGCCTAGGCGTAGGCCTATCTGCTGCTGCCATCTATGCATGGCCCTATCGGAAGCATCTATTCGTCGGACAGATGCTTTCGATCCTTCCACAGTCGCTGAAGCCGCCTTTTGCAATGCAGACAAGCCAGCAGCAGGAGCATTGGCTGCTGCTGTAGCAGAAACTGACGGATGCAGAGGACAGATGGAGATACCTGATCATAATCTGTGTGACCTGGGTCAAGAATAGGACAAATTGTCTCAAAATGACTCATAAGAATTTTCCATAAGCTGATACGCTAAAATTTTTATGCACCTTTTGTTACTTTCAGTTTTGATAAGCCAAATATGGAATTTAGGTTTTGAGAAATCGTATTCGAAAATTCAACTCCGTGTCCAAGTCCTTAATAACAGAATTTGGTTGAAAATAGTCAGCAGAAGCATACGGTTGGTGGCTGAATGACCCCGAGATGTAGATACGTTACTTGGATGGAAAAACAAAACGATGAATATTCATGACCTTAGTCAAGATGTCACTTTCCGGCTGTTCTAGTAAGCGGCAAGTGGTCGCTTTTCACTTTTGGATGAGCAAGTAAGTAAATAAGTAATGCATTTGTTAAGACGCCATATGTCCATCGACTGAGCGAGGAATCATAGGCGCTCGCCCAGTGTCTTCCGTGAGACGCTCACTGTGTAAGGACCTTGGGCAAGTCCTTACACATGTACAGTGTATGTATGTATGTATGTGCATGTATGTATGTGCATGTATGTATGTGCATGTATGTATGTATGTATGTATGGACTCATGTATGTGGGTATGTACATACATATTATATATGTATGCATGTAAATATGCATGCATTCATTGTGTGTTGTCTGTATGTAAATACGTATATAGCCTATGTATGTATGTGTGTATCTATGTATGTTTATATGTTTATATGTTTGTATGTACGCGTGTGTGTGATCACTGATGGAAGCCTTTCAGACGCGTTGACTTGTGACTTCTATAGCGCCGGTTTAAAAAACCTTAATTTCTGAGTCATATCTTGCATAAGACAGAAAGATACGCCATGAGGTGTTTGGGGACTGTCTGGGGTGGCGCCGTGTGGGTCCCGTCAGAGATTTTTGATGATTGCAAGTTTGATTGATGACGACATCGATCAGTCACTAGGTGGCGTTTAAGTGTCATAGACACAAACTAAATGTCATGCCATCTGGTGCCTACTGTAACCGAAGCCGTCCTTCTAATTGTCAGTTGATATATATCTGTCTGTGTCTCTGTGTGTGTGTGTCTGTCTGTCTGCTGTGTGTGTCTGTGTGTCTGTGTCTGTCTGTCTGTCTGTCTATAAGTGTGACTCCTACTTGCTGCATAATTGTCCTTATATATCTTACTTTTCCCCTACCATATTCTCTCTCTTTGTCTCTGTCTGTTTCTTTCTGTCTCCGTCTCTGTCTCTCTGTCTATGTCTCCGTCTCTCTCTCTCTTCTCTTCTGTCTTCTCTTTTCTTTTCTTCTCTTCACTACTGAATGACTGATTAAATGATTTGTGGCTTTGTTAACTTTTCATTTAGACTAGTGCCAGAAAGAAATCGCCAAACACACATATATATGTACACTTACATAAATATATATATATATGTATGTGTATATATACATATATATTTCTTTCGTTCGTAAAACTGATTCTTTGCTAGACAAACGATAAGAGACAAGGTTCGTAAAATACAGAATGGCCTAACACGGAACGAAATGAAACTTCAGGACACAAAAGCCGTCTGAGCAAAAAGAGAAGCAAACGAATAACAACAGTCAACCTGCGGCGACATCACAAACCAGTGACGTCTGTGACCTGAGAAAAAAAAACAATACTTGAATTTCATTAGGCTATGTTTCTGTTGGAATTCATGTTTGATTGTTTGTCGGTTATAATTATTCTCGCGTGGTTGGTGGTTGGCGTTGAAGGCGGACGGTGAGTTTCCTGCGTCGACTCGTGTCATGGTCACCGGGGGCAACTTGACGATCGTCAACCTGTCGAAGGAGGACCACGGTCTGTACGAATGTGTTGCAGTCAACGTCGTCGCCAGCATCATCACAACGACTCTACTCATCATCGAATGCAAGTCTCTGTTTGGTCGTCTAATCTAGTCTAGTCTCATCCAATCTAAGCTCACCCAATCTAATCCCATCCAACCTAATCTAACCCAATATCAATTTAATTTTATCTGATCTAATCCAGCCCAATCTAATCTAATGACTTCTAAAGCGCCACTGCAAACGACATCAGTCGATGCGCTGAATATAAGAGCACATACACTCGTAGGCAGATCTACACGTAATATACAGAATTATATACACTATATATGTATATATATATAGTTACAGCAGGCTGTCTAGGGATATGGACTAATATATCAGCTTTAGGTTAGAATGTTTTAGGTCCTAAGCTATTTACAAGCATAACATGACTCATATAGAAACAAGACGTCGACCCGAGGGGGCGTCAAAAGCAACGAAGAGCATCTGAAGAAGAAAAAAGAGAACGTACATCAAAAGACGGTGACGTAAAACGACTCAAAAAAAACCAAAACGACTCAGATGAGTCAAACAAGTCATCCACGCAGGGAAACGTTAAACACGACTACCCGAGAAAGACTGACAAGAAAAACGATCGCGCTGGATCAAGCCAAAATAAACACCACACCTTTTATAAGGTGGGCTTTCCCGCCAAAATGTACAGAAGGCGTACAACGTACATCAAACTCAACCTGCTCAGTCTCATCCTATACGCCGTATGTAACATATATGTGTAAATGTTATATACATACACACATACATACGTACGTGCTAATAAGAAAAGGCGTTCTCTTCGGGGCACTTACGCAATCTTTACAGCAAGTGGGTTCTTGGATGAATTTGTCCGACCGTAACGAGATGTAACGAACGAGTATTTCTTTACACGTATATTAACAACTATATACAACGTATTTACAGCAACATCAGCAACATCAGAGTCATTGATTCGCATCGACCTGTTAACCTCGCGCCGTCCGTTTATGAAATGCAGTCTTATTTTCCCTCCCTGCTCCCCGGAAACCTGACGCTTGCTCGACCGTTATTTAGCGAATGCCCTCTTCGCTTCGCTCCCTCGTTTAACTTTTCCTTCCTCCTGTCAATCATCCCTCCAATGGGCGTCCCTCTCTTCCCCCCTCTCTCTATTTCTCTCTCTCTCTCTCTCTCTCTCTCTCTCTCTCTCTCTCTCTCTCTCATCTGTCAATCTGTCCATCTGTCAATCACTGGGGTCCTAGTGATGACCTAAGTGGTCCGTACAAATTACACATACACACATGACTAAATTAGCCAACATAATACAATCTACATTCTGCAAAACCCTAAAACCCTCATTGTTTTCCAGATTTGCACTACAGAGGTATGTATCGGTATAAAAGGTATCCATCGGTAATTGCGTATACGCTATATGTGTGCGTATAGAGGGCATTTACATGTACATCTCTCTAGATACATGTAGCAGACACAAACACACACAGACAGATACACACACACAAGCGTGGGGGAGGGGAATCACAGATGGGTGCAAAGCCCCTCGCAGTAGGCTCGTATATATGCATATATACTTCTGTATATATATACAGGCGTATATATATGCATGCACATATAGGATCATAGTGTTCTGGGTTTTGCACGCATCTGTGATTTGTGCATGGATAATGTGGTGATACGTGCGGTGTCGTCTGCTTACGGCGTTCCAGTGTTCGTTCGTTCAGTCGGTTGAAGCTTCGAAGGATGGATGTGGCGATTAACGTTCCAGTAATTCCTCGAAATCCCTAATCGCATCCTTAGTGCAGTACGCGGGGAGAAGATATTACCCCGCCGTTCGCGTATATTCCCCGAATATCATCAACAGGGCCCAGCCAATTATCTTGCTGGCATCATAAAGTCAAACATGTAGAAACTCGAAGGAGGACTTTTTCGCTAGAGCCATAACTGAAATGTCTAAATATGAGCACATCACTCCTGTACTTAAATGTTTGCATTGGCTTCCTATTCATGAAAGGATTTGTTTCAAATTGTGGCTTATAATTTACAAAACATTAAACTCTGGCCAACCACAATACTTAAAATTAGTCTTCATTCGCCAGACCTATCATTTTTCAACCAGGTCATCTGATTGTTTTTCTCTGGTTGTGCCAAAAACTACAACTGTTCTTGGAAGACGCATTGTCTCGGTTGCTGTACCTGAATTTTGGAACTCTTTTCCTGCGTCTGTTCATTCTGCTTAGTCTCTTGTGATTTTTCGGTCTCGAATTAAGACTTACCTTCTGTTAGGCATTTAAGGCAAATTGACTTTTATTCCCCCAAAGGCTGCCTCTCTGTTTCGGTGGACTAACTTTCTGGGTATTGACCTGACAGCGATTTGATTTTGGTGCGCCATCGGTTGATGCATTGCACATTATACACCGGCGCTACAGAAGTTGCTAATTACAATTACAATCTTCTCCGTTGGTAAGGTTAGGTATTTAAAGTAAGGTGTTCATTGTCATGAGTGAGAACGTGTGTACCATACCATTTATTTTACCCGTTATCAGATATACAAACTTCCTTATCTTAGGTGTCGAACCTTATACCTTACTAAGTATTACATGCAACCATACCATTTAGGACCATGCCTTCACATCCATACAACAATTTACCTTAGATGTCTAATCTTACCTTCCTATATATAGTACTATGTATACCATTTAGATTACCTTCATATGCACAGAAATAAATTACGTTAGATGCCTAAACTTATCTTACCATATAAGTTACCTTATCATATATACAAGCATCCTTACCTTAGATGCCCATCCTTACCTTACCTCATAATATCATACCACATATGTTACATTATCGTATATACAAGTATCTTTACCTTAGATGTAAGATAAGTTAAGATAATATAAGACAAGACAAGATGGATAGGATAGGATAACAACATACATTATCTTATCACATAATACCATATGACATATGTTATATACTTCACTCATGTTTACAAAATCCTCATCACGTAGTATTATACCACATTCATTGCTTTATCATGTATATATACAGACAACGTTACCGTACCATGACGTACCATATGGCATGTACTAACGTACATGCCATATGGTATTAGGTCGGATGAGGCAATGAGCAATGAAACTGATGATAAGATCCGATCCGGCAAGACAAGCATGGACAATGAAATTGATGATAAATTAAGGTCACTAGGTCAGGTCAGGTCAGCGCAGGTAAGGCAAGGAAAGACGAGACAAGGTGGGTTTGATAAGTAAGACAAGGTAAGGTTAGGTGCGAATAGCGACACTTAACACTTACAGTAACTAGCTTTTCACAAGTTATCGCCCTACAGCATTCGGTGCCTTCTAACTTTCTAATGCTTCGATTTGCCTGTTATTCCCCTACAATATGCATTATATTGTCATGATATGGTACGTCATGGTATGTGTTTGTCTGTGCGCAGTGATCAGTCCACACGCTCCCTTCAACGTCACAGTCGAGACGACATGGCACAGTGCCAAGGTTTCCTGGTTACCTGCCTACGACGCAGGCCATCTACAGCACTACGTAATTTGGTACGCTTGCAGTACCACAGTACCGTATAAGTAACACCAATTCAGGTAGGGTAAGACAGTCGCAGAAATTTAATTTTATTACGAGTAGGGCAAGACAGTACCAGGAAGGTAGTACCAGTTTCGATAAAGCTACAGGTAGTACAAGAGAAGTGTATCAATTTAGGTAGTGTAAGGAAGTACCAGGAAGGTAGTACCAGAGAGGTTTTGAAATAGTTTAGGTACACCAAAAGGAATCTAAGTTAACGTTGTTATTATTATTAATCATTATTATTAGTACTACGCCGGTGTCTAATGCACAAGGCATCCACCGATGGCGCACCAAAATCACGCCGTAATCGGGTCAAAACCTGAAGAGGCTGTTCACCTCATCCACATCTCATTTTACTTCACCTTTGTTATCTTTTCTCATCCAAGCCCATCCTATCCCAACCTATCTCGTCTTATCTTGTCTTATGTTGTGTCATCCTATCCTATCCATCTTGTCTTGTCTTGTCTTATATTAGCTTATCTTTTCTTAACTAAATCTTATCTCATCTCGTCTTATCCTGTCTTGTCTTATTTTGCCTTATTTCACCTTGTGATCTAACCTTACCTAACCTTGTCTTCCCCTAACCAACCACCCCTGACCTTACCTGACCTTATCTGACCTTATCTGACCTGACCTGACCTGACCTGACCTTACCTGACCTGACCTGACCTGACCTGACCTTACCTTACCTGACCTTACCTGACCTTACCTGACCTTACCTGACCTTACCTGACCTTACCTGACCTTACCTTGTATATGTAGGTACCGGTTGCTGCACACGGGCAGCGAGCACTGGAAGACGCTGCGAGTGATTCCACTCGAGACAACGTCGATGACGATCCATCAGCTGCTGTCCAACTCATCCTACGAATTCATGGTCCTCGCTCGAAACCGCATCGGAGACGAACTATTCAGCAGCACCGTCACCACCAGAACGAAAGGTATCGATCCAGGCGCTACAGAGGCCCAGCTATAGACACATACACACAAACCCACAGACAGCTGCTCACACATACATACACACATACATACATACAGCTGTACATACACACTTATACACACACACTTATGCATACACACACATGCATACATACACACATATACATACACATGCATACATACAGCTATACATACACATGCAAACATACACACATGCATATATACATACATACATACACATGCTTACACACACACACATGCATATATCCAGCTGTACTTACACATGCTTACATACACACACATGCATACAGCTGTACATACACCTGCATACATGCACATATATATACGTGCATACAAACATACATACACTTACACACGTGTCGCATATACATACACACATACATACGTACGTACAGATATACATACATACATATAAAAATGCGTTTGGTGCCATCTGCCGACGGTGCCAGTAATAACAGCTGTCATATTTGGATGCAGGATCGAGCTCATCTTCCGTTTTCATCTCCCCCGGTCTCCATAACAGCAGCGGCAGCAGTTCATCCTCTGCAGCACCCCATCCCAGCGAAGATGGGACAGTCACACCGGGTAGGAGCAGAGTTAGGTTTCTCGATAAAACTGATGGGTTAAGGTTGATGTTAGCACTATTCCGTGGGGCTAGGGTTGGGATTTTGGTTTGACCGACTGAGATTGTTGTGAAGAGTTAGTTATGAGCGTGGAGATCAGGATTATGAGGAAGAGCCGACGAAATTTTCAATATAATAATCTACGTATGTATGTAATTATGTATGTATGTATGTTTGTGGTAGGTATGAAATTATGTATGTATGTATTTATGTATTTTTGGAATTATATATGTATGTATGCATGTATTCATGTATGTATGCATTTATATATGTATTTATGTAAGAGTGTGTATTAGTCTTACATGTGTGTATATATATATGTTTATGCATGCATGGGTCATTTATATACCGCCTTTTATGAACTTCTCAAAGGCTGCCTGAGAGTGATGGATGTAGCTGGCAGTGCGATCGATGGCCAGTGGGTGCATAGAACCCTGGCTCCTGCGTTTGATTGGATTTTTAGAAGCTCCCCTCTTCCCCCAGATGAAATACGATTGCAAGATAATCAACCTCCATTGCACAAAACATCAATAAAGATCCTCAAAATCTCTCGTGTCCGATGTTGGAAAGGGTGAGAATGCTTGCAGAGGGATTTATTCCCAAACATGTACGGACCGGTTGTAATAAGCTACACGGGATGCACGATAGTCTAGTGGTTAACATGCTGAACTATTAACCCAAAGGTCAGGGTTCAAATTTCCCCACCCCCGGCAGAACGATTTCTGCTCCACATGTCCTCTTTTGAACTCAGTACAGAATGAGTACATCGACCGTACGTTGTCGGTGGGGCAGTAAGAAGGCGATGGGAGGACTGACTATCCATCCTCATATGCCGAGGCTGAGAAAATTGAAGTCGCTAACACGTCATGCCCATGGTTGACTCTGAAAGTTAGCTTTAAGGGACCACTACAGGTGTGTAATTTTTTGCGAATGGGCGGTCTGAACCGACTACGTCTGGTTAAAGCTGGCTCAAGCCAGTCATAGCTAGTTACATGACGGTTCTATCCGGCTGTGATCCGGTTAAAAATGGGCACAGCCTGCAAAAGGAAGTAAAGCTAGTTTAGAGTCGGCTGAAACCGATTATAGTTAGCGAAAAGTGGCTGGAGCCAGCTGCATGCAGCCCAAATCGGTTGCTGGCAGTTAGTGCCTCATTCAAGCCGGTCACAGCCGGTTCTAAATATGATTGGGGACAGCTTCTTCAAGGGTTTAAGGTCCCGGTTGACCGACTGTGGCCTGAATGTATTATGAATGAGCTAATCACATCTCCGAATGTTTATTTATCTGCTGTTATTGATGCACAAGACACAGACGGCTCTTGAATATTAAGTCCCCCGACGAAGACAGCAAGGAGGTGACTGTGACTGGCTCATCTGACCGACCGAAATAGAGAGATTGGTGAGTGAGTGAGTGAGCGAGTGAGAGTGAGTGAGTGAGAGAGTGAGATTGAGAGAGTGAGTGACTGACTGACTGGCTGACTGACTGACTGACTGAATAAATGACCGACCGACCAACCGATTGCTGACTTACGAATGTATTATTTAACTAATTTACTAAATTATCAATAGATCAGCTAATGAATTAAATCGCAGAGAGCCTCTAAGGAGTTTCTCCTAAAACGGCGCTACACAAATTTTCAATTACATTTACTAATTAACCGGTCATCAATTAACTGTCGATATGTCTGTGTGTTCCAGCGAACATCGACCGACCATCGTCACCGGTCAACGTGACCGTCCAGCAGCAGAGAGGCAGCCTCTGGATCAGCTGGCGAATGGCTGACCACAGTCCACTGCCTGTTCACTACTACATCGTCCAGTACAAGACCGTTGGTCAGTGGGTGCCGCTGACCAATCGCCTCGTCAACCAGACGCACTACAACTGGACGACGGCATCGAGAGGCGCCACATATCACTTCAGGGTACTCGGCTATTTCCATGGCAACGACGCCTCTGCTGCAGGACCAGTCGAAAGCCTACCCAGCTCAACGGTTACCATACACACTGGAGGTACAGCACGACGTGTATATATATGTATATGTATATATATATATATGTGTGTGTGTGTGTTTGTGTTAAATGTGTAAATGTATATGTGTACCTCCGGTGTGTCTATATGGGAATTCTAACTGCAGTTGCATAGTGAACCTGGTATTTATATATACGAGATGTATATACATATATACATACATATCCATACATAAATATACATACCATATTTAAATAAATATATATATGTACATGCACATATATCTATATACACCATATTTATACACATATATGCACCCACACATATATATGCACATATATCTATATATATCACATGTATCTATATATACCATATTTATATATCTATATACAACAGGCGGTAACCTTACGCTAATTACCCTGAACCTCTCCTTGAGATACCATACCTAACGTTGATGATTCTCTGCAGATCCGACGTCGACGGGTGGTGGTCAGGTATCGAACTCGATCCTTGGTGTTTCCTTCGGAGGTCTTCTGGTCGCCGTCGTGCTCCTCCTGACGGCGATGGCCTGCCTTAAGCTTCTCCAGCGGTGCAAAAGACATCAGAAATGCCTCCCGAGTGGTATGTATAGGCCTACTCTACATTATATAGGCCAAGGCAAGGTATGCTGAGGTCAGGTTATAAGGTTAGGTCAGGTTATTAGGTCGGATGAGGCAATGAGCAATGAAACTGATGATAAGGTCCGATCCGGCAAGACAAGCATGGGCAATTAAATTGATGATAAATTAAGGTCACTAGGTCAGGTCAGGTCAGCGCAGGTAAGGCAAGGAAAGACGAGACAAGGTGGGTTCGATAAGTAAGACAAGGTAAGGTTAGGTGAGAATAGCGACACTTAACACTTACAGTAACTAGCTTTTCACAAGTTATCGCCCTACAGCATTCGGCGCCTTCTAACTTTCTAATGCTTCAAGTTGCCTGTTATTTCCCTACAATATGCATTATATTGTCTTAGCTTTGCCATTCTTACACCACTTTACTATTACTTTATCTTGCCACACCCACTCTTATAAGCTAATCTAAAGACTTCTATAGCGCCGTTATCATAATGTCCAATGCATCAGTCGATGGTCGCTTCAAGTCGAAAGCGCTGGTCGAGATCATAATCCGTTGGAGAAGTCAGGTCGAATTCCGATAGGTCAGAGAAACCAGAAGTTAGGCTACGGTGGGTAAGCAAGTTGAAAGAGATGCTATCACACTTACAAAGTACAGTTAAATCGTAACTTTATCGGGATACTTGGGCAGAATAAATACCGTATTACGATTACTATACGACTGCTTGGGTGGGGTTGATGAATGTTTGTTTGGATGTGGTTAGGACAGATGCTGGACTTCAGCACAGCGTCAGCAGCTGAAGCCGAAACCGAAGCATCCATCGGAGCCTTCGACAACCATCTGCACGATCCCACGGCACACCTTGATAACCGACAGAATAGCGCAAAAGAAACGGCCATCTAGTGAGCTCAACCGTTGTCAAAATACTCCTGAAACACTACTAGCACGCCACAAACACCAATTTACTGGAAGAACGCATTGATTTTTTAGTAGTACAGCGTGGCCGGACAAAATCTTACATCACATGACCCTGCCTTGCCTCTCCTTACCATACCTTACCTCTCCATGCCTTACCTGACTTAACCTCATATAATTTTACCTTATATTTCTTGGCCTTACGTTACCTTACCTTATGTTAGCTTACCTTACATCTCTGTCATACCTTATCTTACCTCACCTCACCTCATCACCTCACCTCGCCTCGTCTCGCCTCTTCGTAATCAACGGAGGTGAACGCGACTGAATTATAGACTTCTACAGCGAGTTATGCCGATCTTACAACTAAGATTTTATTTCGGTATTCAGTTGCAGAATATTTGCATGAATTTGCATATTTACCCTAGGTTATTTCAAAGAGAGACACCGGACGTTCTTCATAGAAGGCAGGCAGGTCACATATCCCGATCCGAGCTTGCTGTTTATGATCAGCAAATGAACACAAGGATCAAGGATCCAACATGATCGAGGAAATTTTCATATGGATCAAACATCCACATGATCGCTGAGTCAAAATGGTGCATGATCAGCTGGCAGTAGTTCGTCGTGATTAGAAGATCCACGAAGATCGATCATTGGCATGATCAACAAAAGGCGGATCATGTTCGAACAGCATATGTTAAATAGAACGCAACTGAAAGCCAATCATGTGACCCCGATTTGCCGTAACCCCTTTTGTAGCTACGTAATCCCCCAAAATACGGGTAGTTAGGAGGTTACAATTCCTCCTTCACTTTTCTAGATGATTATCCCTGTGACGGAGTCGTTAAAAATCGGTTGTGAACCATTTCTGTAGAGCTACAACATATTTTTCTGATGACTCGTGCAGGGAAGAACCACCGTAAAGCTACCACTGCCTCCCCATGAGGGGTAGCTTTGGATATTAATGGTTAGCAACTTCATTTTCTTGTCCTCAGCTTATGAGTGGCCAGTCCTTTCTTACATCGCCTGATCATCCCACGATAGTGTACAACCGATGTGTCCGTTTTATATTTGAGTTTGTTGGGAAGTTGGGGAACAGATGTCAGAAAATATCTGTCCTGTTGGGATTTGAACTCCCAATTTCTGGGTTGAAAATGATGCATCTGTACACGGGAACCTTAAATGGCATGGCACCCATTCAAACGGGCAGCCGTGGTGAAGGATCTCATCCGATTAATTTATTGAAAAATGAGCAGGGTCGAGACCATACGGTCGCTATAGAAAAAGATGTAGGCCTACGTTTATCTCCATCCCATTCTGACGTCTGCGATAGGCTGCTAGTGTATGCAGCCGACTTCGTCACCTTCTGTCTGACCTCTGTCGCGTGATTTCCGGTTTCTGCTTTATCTCTCGCTGTCGCTTGAACCGAGGAACCAGAAAACAAACCATTAAAACAGATGTATCGGGTTAAAAAGACTTGCTGTGAATACGAGGGCTGTTGAAGTTAAGGAGTGTCGAGCGTGGTTATTACTTAGAGGCGTGATTATCCATGGAAACCCAGGTCGTCTGGTTTCACCTCAGATCGCCATCACTCCGGGTCTGTAAAAAAGTTTCCAAAGCAAGTTGAGAGACTGAGGAAGATGTCATATTGTTGGCTTTTTGGGGGTCTTGTATTTGCGCCTCCGCCAATCAATCCTTCAAACTCATAGACCACGCATGCAAAGAGGCGTGCACATGTGAACGAGTCTCTTGCCTTTAGGCCAACTTTACTTGTTACTATTAGAATTTTTTCCATGATTTGTAAATTGGTTGAAATTACAAATTGATTGAAATTGCTCGTAGTAAACTTTCTGATAGGAAATAGAATTGCAATTCGTTATTAGGCCTACTTGTAGCACCAATATGCTTAAACAGGTGTACATACACCGACCCTACTGACCTGGTTAGTTACATTACTTGGTTAAAGTGTACGTCAAGGCGCCTCTGTGCGAGGTGACGCGGTTCGCATAGTGGCTTATCCCTTAAGGGATTTTAATATCGGGCTAGCGCGGTCCGTACACGGGGACCTTAAATGGCGTGGCACCCATGCAAACAGGCAGCGGTGGCGAAGGATCTCACCTGATAAATTCATTGAAAAATGAGCAGGATCACATTTGCTTTTTGCATTTATATATACATTTGCGAAGAATTAACCTAATGAAAAGGCAGGCGCAAGATGTCGTTAAACTGTGGAAGCTTATAATGAACAGCATATGAATTTAAACACCTTTAAAATGCGTTCTTTCGAAGTTATATATAAGTCCACTGCGTTTAATTTCCAGTTTCATAGAGTCGGATTGAGTAAAAGGTTGATTGGGTGAGGTCGACGTTAACGGCCATGGTAGCCACAAGATGTATTTCAAACAATAAAAACTAAAGATCGAAATAATTGTCCTTTTTAAACGCTTTCAACCGACTTTGCTGACTTTTCTTGACTGCGTTTAATCGCTGCTTTGATTGCAGTAACAATCCACCTACCTGCTGACCGGCGAATAACAGCGCCTTAAACTAGGGTCATATACGGGACTTTAAATGGCATGGCGCCCATTCAAAGGGGCAGCCGTGGTGAAGGATCTCACCCGATAAATTCATTGAAAAATGAGCAGGGTCGAGGCCATAAGGTCGCTATATAAACTGTGTACATATACAATTTACATTTACCGACCCTAATTGGTAAGCCTACACTGCTGGAAAACATTACATTCTCTCAACTTAAACACAATCAACCGTAACAGCTCTTATGTTTTCTTCTCTCTCTGGTCTCTTTGCAACCGGGTTTTGTTCTTCACACGGTATATTTGGACAACCCCACGATAGTGCCCCGTGCTTTGATTTCCGTAGCGCTCGAGAAAAATCTCGAGTTTACGATTTGCCTTCTTGCTTCATTACTCTGCCTCTATTCACATACCTACTATTTTATTAAAATTGTTAGGATCCCTTTAGCTGGCTTTGGTGCGAGATCGGCCATCTTTCCTAAAGTAAAGGTAAACAAATTTATTTTATTTTTCTGCAAACTATTTCGTTAATAATTAACTGTACAGTGCCTCAGCTTGTGTCTATAGCCTACACAAAAATTCACGGGCGATTCAGGCGATGTATTTATTAAATTTCGTAACTGCATGCATGGCAGGGCTTCGCGAGCTTTCGGTGGATCTGGCCGTGGTCTATCTAACTCTTCGGCGTCGTACACTAAGATTTTGAAATTTAAGTTGTGCTTTCGTGAACATTACATTGTCTACTGTTGTCACAGCTGTTGTCACGGCGAAATTATTGATGAAAATAATTTGTTTACCAGCCCAATGTTTAGTTTTGAAGGCTCAAATTGATGGGATTATGTTGTGTTAACGTAAACATGGTTCATTGCTTCATAGGACAGTAAGCCAGTGCTTCACAGAACGGGGCCTGCGCATCACACATCACCATACTCTCTGCGTTACAAGCCAAACGCTCTATCCAATCGACTACCATCCCCAGTGGCACTATAGAAGTTCATCAGATTAGAGTAGAGTATATCAGAATGTAAGAAATGAGTCTTCCTCTATATTTATTACATCTGTGGCTGATAAACTACCTTCTTTCTTAATTGTAATTGCTATTGCAACAGAACATTGTTAAAGAGCCACTGAGAATGGGTCTATAGGTGGCTGTGAGTCAAATAGCAAAATATGCGTCTTCAGTAACTTAACGTTATATCGAGCGGGGAGCACTACCGAGGATTTGCTCTGAAGTTGCACTGTATAAATATCAAGCTATGCTGTATTGGATATCGTTTCATAGCATATCACATTTGAAGCTGTGCTATGTATAAATGGATGACTCACTCTGTTGTACTGAATAATCTTTAATAACATATCATGTCTACTTGAAGTTCTTCTTTATAAATACAACCCCCGCTACTTTGACATTTGTATGACTCTGTCTTGTACCTTAGCAAATATTTATCCACACCTCAGATTCAGATTTATGAAAAGAGCTTTAAGTAAAGAAATAAACAAAAGATAAATAAAACTCTCTTTCTAGGGTTGTTACATGTTCTTCGTCATCATATGCATTAGATCGCCCTCTCTGGCTTCCTGTTGATGGCGTATTAAGTTTAAAATTGCATGCTTGACCTTTAAGGCTCAGGACACTGGCCTTCCATAATATTTGAATACATTGCTGACTCCATATAGCCCTCCTAGATTCTTGCGTTCTTCTGATACAGGTTTGTTGAAAAAACCTAGGTTCAGGACAAATGTGGGCAGTTCTAGAGTTTCAAAGCCAGAGAAAAGATGCATACTGGCCACACTGCTAGAAAGTCAAAATAAACTAGAATTAAATTCTTTTGGGAGATGTTCTTTGCAAATCTAAAGAACTGATGTAGTTCAGGTCACCGCAAGGTCACAGTTCAACAAATTCATCTAATTATCTGCAATAATATTACAGATGTAGGTCAGGATGCTGAGTTACGGGTTCACTGTCCTGATCAGACTGTCATATAAAAATAGGTCAGGTTGCTTAGGTCATGCTTCACAGTCTTCATCTACAGCCAGTGTAGGTCAGGTCACCAAGCAGCCCTGGGCTCAATGCCTCGATGTTTCGTTTAGAAGTACATGTAGGTCAAGTCACAAGATCAGGCTTTTTCACTTCAATTCTCTTCCAACTGAAAAGAAGAAAATTATATTGATCATTATATTGATCAACAAATAAAAAAAATTTTTTGCCAAGGATATTTCAGCAAATCTTTGGTATTTTGGGGTTGCTGAATTCAAAAATGACAGTGGTTTTCTCAATTTGGCTCTAGTTCATGAGATAATGGACACCTGCCCTAAATTCATAGCGGGAATTTGTATAAGAGTGTCACAAGTCAGTACAAAGTCAATTAACTGTAATTAACTGTAATTAAATTAAAATAACTGTAAAATTGAACTATGTTCTACAGAAAGTACAAATAAAAGGAAACAAATAATTTAAATAGAAATGAAAATGAAAAATGAGCAACGAAATATCGTCATTTTGTTTCTTTTTCAGAGAAGCACGAGTTCTTCACGAAGTGGCTGCTTAAATGATCCTAATGTATTCTGCTACATTTGTGGGGAACACCGTCTGGAGAAACATAGGAAAAACATCACAGACTTTAGGAATGCAATTGATGTCGACCAATAGAATTCGAGTTATTAATAGTGTGACCTACTTTAGGTTTATTGCTGTCCCTCAAACTGCTTCGTTTTAAATTTAACAATAAATTAATAATAATAATAATAATAATTAGTAGTAGTGGTGGTAGTAGTAGTAACTTCCAATGCGCCGATGTTTAACGCACAAGGCATAATAGTAATTAGTAACTCCCTCAAACTGCCTCGTTTTAATGATAAATAATAATAATTAGTAACTTCCAATGCGCCGATGTCTAACGCACAAGGCACCAACCCATGGTGTGCCAAAACCAAGCTACACTCAGGTCAATATCCAGAAGGTCAGTCCACAAGACAGAAATCATGCTTCAGCTTCTTTAAATTAATTTTATGCCAAGGACGAAATTTTTCAGGCAACCATTCGAAACCAGCGCCCTTGGTCGCCATTTTCGCCTAAGCTAGGTCACGCTATTTTTGGTCGACATAACCTGGTATTCCTATTGGTCGACATAGCATTGCAGTTCTAGCACTGTATAGTCTAAGGATACGCGCCCAGGATAGAACAGGGACCCATCGAGGGTCGGCAACTTGAAGGCCGGGGCAAGTCCACTGGGGACGAACTTGCCCATGTACTCTGGTTGACCGCGGGGCAGAGGACGCGAAGAGGAGCGGGCTGTGTTCGACTGGGCAATCTGAATTCGGTGCATCAAAGGGTTGACAATTACGGTCCGCAAAGATCGTGGGATCGATTCCTGGTCACGGAACCCATTTGAAAAACAGACGCCAGCGCAGCAGAAAAGCTGCATTGAGAGCAGCAAAGATGACGGGTGAATGAGCTCCCACGTCGACATTTCGACCTATTTATCAAAAACCGAAAATAAACTGCCGACGTCAGAAGTTTTGTTTGAAATTATCAGCAAAATTAAAACACTTGCCCTCTTATGGGATGTAAACAACATCTACTGCACGTCGATATTGAGCCAAATGCGAGTTAAAATCAAGTGAATGGTATACGAAAGCGAGCTGCAAAAATAGAGTCTGCAAACTAAAATATGCGCTGAATGTTTTGTGCTTAAAAATTTGGTGATGCCTTTAATTTCCAGGAGTGGATATGATGAGAATTTTAAAAATTGATTTGATAGCTCACCTCAACCTTAAATATTAAAAAGTGTAATCGTAAGCTCGAGATTTCTATAGCGCCAAACGAAAGCTAAGTCAAGAAAACCAGCTTATTCACAGTGCGCAGTCAAAACAAAATCATTAGACAGGAAAGGTTCGGTTCCAGGTCAAGATCCAAGAGGCAGGCACAAAGACAGCCAGACATAGCCCTCTGAATGGTGGGTGGTGTTTGGAAATGAGCCGGAAAGTGAGATAAGAGGAAGATTTTAAAAAATGGCAACGTTCGTAAGCAACAAACGACCAGTGTCATGAATTTATATCTTTCTGATCTTCATTCAATCCTTAGATGTAGAGTTCGATGGGCGTCTCCACAGGATGCCACTGAGTTTGGAAAGCCAGTACAAAGAACAGAAAGTAGCTGTGCATGGGTAGAGAGCCCCTCAGTCAATGTTCCTATTGCCTAAATTCAGATGGGATGGACCTTGGCAGGGGTGCCCCTGAATCGGCCAATGCACAGTCCCTGGGTCAAAAGATCTTCTAACTGAAGCGCAAAGATAGCAACAGCAACTCAACAGATGGACAACCTACCCAGGCAGCCTTGTTTGTTTGGCCCACAGTCTTCCTGCATTGTGTAAAGGAATGTAAATCTTATGTCAAGGCGCCTCTGTGCGTAAGGATGCTGGTTTGCATACTGATAGTGGCTTTATTTCAGAGATTTGAATCTCGGGCTAGCACGGTCCATACACGGGGACCTTAAATGGCGTGGCGCCCATTCACCGGGCAGCAGTGGTGAAGGATCTCACCCGATTAATTCATTGAAAAACGTGCAGGGTCAAGCCAGCTGACCGACACATTTAAAATAGAACAAGACTCGATTACAACCACGTTTAATGATAATTATTTTAACTCAACATCAGCAGATAAGACGTTTGCAGCAAAGTTGTACATGCAGTCAATCTTTCTGTAGCAATCAATCTTTCTGCTGCAATCAATAACTTCTCCATTGACGCATAGCATTAAATAGTAACTCATTCGCTGTAGGTAGAGTAATTATCAAACGACTCCACAAAACTAAAACAAAAGAACGACGAAAAACAGAAATTACTTAAACTTGGAAACAGTCTGCTTTGTGCACGCATACTAATTTCCACTAAGTGACAAAAGCAACGACGGACAACATAGTAACACTTTGGAAACAGTTCATCCATTTGCTGACTATTATGTAGCCCAGAAAGACCAGTTGGTTGAGTACACACCTCATAATGCTCGGTTCAAGCCTCCCTGATTAAGGACCCAGTGCAAGTGATCAGCACCACTGACTGATGCCTAATCTCCAAATATTTTTTAATATTTTTTATAATCCTTTCTCAATAATAATAATAATAATAATTATTATAATAATAATAATAATTATAACAGTCTAAGCCAGAACCTCACACACACACACACACACACACACATTATCTTTCTGTTCAAATAACACTGAATGAAAGGTCACAACATTGATTACCCTGCTGAAGTGCCAGGGTGGACTGCAGAAACAAAGTGCAGGAACTAAACTTCAAAATGAGTGGCCATGCTGAAGTGAGAAATGAACTTACAAAGTGAAGTGCAACCTATTCAACTAAGACCAGCTCGGACATTCGTTCATTTATTAAATACCCCCTTGGTTTGGGCTCTACTTGAGTGTGGGTGCATGCCAGCGGTGACTTCTCTCGCTATTCGAGTCCCGATCGCTTAAAGATCAAGTTTTCATTCCTAGTGACTTTCACATCACCTAAGCTAGCATTGGCTGCGCTTGAATTAGGCAACAAGAGTGCTATCTGTATCAAGTGTCTAGATACAAACATACTTACATACCCTTTATTTAACTATAAGATCATTTAAAATGAAAAGCAGCACCTACAAGGGGTTTTAAAAAGGTGCCATATAAACTCCCAGGTACTTACATACTTACCACTAGCAACAAAGGTTGAGGCATTGTCCCTGTGTTAAATGTTCTTTAAGCTGAAGTGCAAACACAGCAATGGCATTTACACGAGGACTACCTTTCTCTGGTTACGGATTGCTATTACGTAAAGCATACGGTGTAGTAGTGTCGCATAGCCTGTGGCAAGCAGTTCAAATGCCGCAAGTCTTGTGCATATTAAAATATCCACTTAGAACAGATGTCAAACATGCAAAGTCTAGATTCGATTCTGTACAAAATGATTACATTCGTAAAAAGAAAAACTACTGCAGAAGATTACGCCTTAACAATGCCACAAATGATTCGATTTACAAGAAATTAAGACTTCTGCAATGTTGTAATTTAAGAAAAAGTAATACTCTAATACGTACCTGGGCTCCAGTTACACTCATTTACATCATTAAATCAAACCAAGTATGACAAACTTTACCAACTCACTCTGTTAATTCTGCAAGTACATTACATGGTAAACTAACATGTAATGGTGAGTTTGTGGTGAATTTGTAAAGTGCCTCATTCAACAAAAGTTCTTTCTTTAAGGATTCTCGCTTGTGCCTGAAGTATAAAAACAACAATAAAAGTCCAGAACCATCTGTGCAATTATAATCGTAAGCTCGAGATTTCTACAGTGCCCAACGAAAGCTATGTCGCGGGAACCCGATTATACACAGGTGCTCAGTCAAACAAAATCATTAGGCAGGAAGGGTCTGGTTCCAGATCAGAACCCAAGAGTCACACGGCAACAGTGGGTGTGATTGGAATTGAACCGGAAAGCGAGATAAAAGAAAGAGTAAGAATAAGGAAAGGATATGTGGAAGAGGAGTGTTTTCAGCTTTGAGTGAAAGACCTGTGCAGAAATTGCAAGGGGTGAAGAGTTACATCGTAGATTCCCCAACATGGTTTATGTGGGTGACTTACATCAAATAAAAGTGACTGCAAGTGAGTAATAAATTAGCTTCCAAATACAAATGCAGACACAAACGTACAATTTAGTTACATGTTCGAAAAAGAAAAAGTTTTAAAATCGAGGAATGAGATGATCAAAACAAACACTATGTGGAAACCTCAAAAGATTGTGGAAGCTAACTTATTTGGCTGGAAATAGTCCATTTGTGATTTATGATGAGAAATGGACCATTCTAAAACGCAAACAGAACAGAGATATGTGCTACAGACATGCAATGTTGCATATTGAATCGAATCGTAATGTTACTAATTGCACAAAACATTGCTGTGGTTAAAATATTTTGTGTGAATGGCTGACAGGCATATGATGCAATATCTGTCAACATGTCCCAGTTAATTAATTACTCGATACAAAACATGTAAATTAATGCATTAACAAGTATTCTTTAGGCAAAACTATGACAATCAAGTGTGTTTTATTGCAGTAAGTGCACAAGTTAGTAGTTCTGCGCTTCAGTTGAGAGGTTTAACTGCCACTAAAGTGAACATTGCAAGACAAAGTCAAACGATTTTTGATTTTTGAGTACAACCCAGAGCTAATTCTCCCAAAACAACAGACAACATGAACAAAATCTTTTAAATCATCTTGTTAGCACTTAAGAAAATGAGAAGTTCTAGCATCATGTTAAGCGTTAAAAGGCAACTAAACAAACCTAACGCTAACGGTCAGTAAAATCATACACAAAACGTATAAGACTGATTGCTCGTCATAATATCTTTATGCTTAAAAAAAGAGTCCGTAAAGTCTGTAAAACAGAATTTTTCGCTCTTGATATCAGAAACGTGTCGTCATCTTCGAATGGCATGACACAAAACAAAACAGTAATCGCGTGAAGAGTCTGGTGATGAAAAGACAGGATGCTGGAACCCTGCTGATGGAAATATGCTGAGGGAAGCAACTACAGTTGCCGATCAGGATTGGGGATCCAGACGATTGGACCAGACTGATCCTGTATCACGTCTTTTACATTGGTGTAAACATCATCAGCCGTATCACCAGAAACGATCGCTACAACGTGATTCAAAATTGACATCCTGCTATTTCAGAACCTACCAAGCAATGTTAACTGATACAAAACTGCGAGAATAGCGTGGTTTCTGATGACAAGCAGTGTCACAATCATTATTAAATTTACTATTATTATCACTATAATAATAATTATTATTATTATTAGTAGTAGTAATAATATTTCTATTTTATTATTTATATTATTAATATTGATATTATTATTATGAAAATCTGCAGTGTATGCAAGTTCCACAAAATGTGATTTCAAATTGTTGTTCTTAATCCATCGCTCAAGAAGGAGCGAAGTAACACAATCTAATCTCAGGACTTAAATTGGTCCTTCATCATCAAGAACAAAGCATCATTCAGTAACTCATAGGTCATATGGTTGGGGTGGTAGTGGTAGCAGACTTATTGGTCTTACTTACTTACTGGGTTAGATTATTACAGAGTATATTGGAGCTATAAAATTCTGATGATTATAACAGATTACAGAGGAATCAAGCTACATATATTAGATTAGATAAATATAGATCAACAAAACTTAATAGCAATTAAATTAGACTAAATGATATTGGATCAAAGATTGAAAGAAATTATTTGATTAGATTAGACCAAATATGACTACATCATGCTATGTTAAACTCTCAGAAGTTTTGTTCTGATTAAATCAGATTACATCATAGTAAGAGTATATCATACCAGAGAAATTATCAAATGTATTTTATGATTAAATTGCATTTGACCGTATTTAAAAGTTCACATTAGGTTATGTGCAGCAAGACATACATAAATACACACACATACATACATACATACACATACATACACATTCACTTATATACATACATACACAAACATACATACATACACACATACATACATACATACACATACATACATACACATTCACTTATACATACATACATACATACACATACATACACATACATACAAACATACACATTCACTTACTTACATACATACAGACAGACACAGATACATAAGCGGCCGATTGGTTTCAGCGCTTGCCTTGAAAGGCTTAGCATGTGGGTTTGAGTCTCCTTCCCCGAGACAGTTACTGTGTAGGGACCTTGAGCAAGTCCTTCACTTACAATTGCTCAGTGACATCGATTCTGATGCCGTGTCATTAGATACAGTGGCACTTAATAAATACAGATAAATAAACATAGTAATAAAGGACCTGTGAAATATTCGCCAAACTCCTGTTCTAGTTTAAGCGCTTGCTCGAAAGTCTTCCTCGCCTGATCCTCTGTTGTTCGTTTGTTCCACTCTCTGCAACGACAAACAACGTCAAACTGGACAACAACCTTTGAGGAAAACATTTCAACCTTGAAAAACATAACCATTGCAAAACAGACTGAAATTGCAAAAACAACGCTTATTTAACAACAAGTTATTTTGTCCCACTGTGTTTTGACAAAGTACGAATGTATGTATGAATGATGTAAGTATGCGCATGCTTGCAAGTCATGCATGTGCATGTGTGTGTGTATGGATATGGAAGCATGTATGCTTGTGTGTATGAATCTATGTATGAATGTATGCATATATGAATCGATGCATGCATGCATGCATGTATGTGTGTCTATGTATGCCTCCAATCACTCTCAACAACAGGACTGCAGCGTTCCTTGATGTAAGCAAGTAAGTAATGCATCTTGCTATGCCATATGTCCATCAGCCGAGGGAGGAATCGTAGGCATGGATGGGTCACAGCAGTCAGACTACAAAAGCAAAACGGTACAAATAGGTCTTAAGCCACTTTACAATTGTGTCTAGCGTGATGTAGATGCGAATGATGTAAACAGGAAGACTATTCCAGATGTCACATTGTTAATTGTACCTCAGCCATACAGGTCACAGGCAAACACGTTAGGTACTGAAAACTATGCCACCTGCTCATGTCATAACACAGTGTCACATAAAGTGATGTAATCCAACGTGCCACTCACATAATGGCCTCCATAGATTTTGGTCTGATGAAAACAGCAATTGGGAACAGTCCTGCCACCTGGAGACGTTTTATGGCATTTCCACTGACGTCCAAAATGCAGTGTTTCCCCTGCTTAGAAAAAACAACGCAACCAAAAATACAGAGAAAACAAACTCTAACACATAATAACAGCATAATGTAACAGTTTCAACATGTGAATGCAGAGTAACTGATATGTATCTGAACATTTATACAGCAAATTCTAAAAATCTCTCAAAGGTACTCAGTTATAGCGAATAATAACAATAATAATAATAATACATAATAATAATCCACATTGACCTTAGCTGCCAGTTCAGCTGAGTTGGCACCAGATAGGAAGAGTGCAAAGCATAGGACTCTTGTATTGAACTAACTACCACTGTGTCTCGTTGGCGTTCTGAGAATTGCAGTCCAATGGACAGCCATGGATTACTTTTCATTACAGAGTTAGGGCTCTCTCTCTCTCTCTCTCTCTCTCTCTCTCTCTCTCTCTCTCTCTCTCTGTCTCTCGTGCAACAGGCAACACAAGAGAAACCAGTTATCTTCTCCAGCGTATTGCCATTACAACCCAAAACTTTAATGCTATTGCCTTCCATGGTACTTTTGCTCCACCAGATCCTAATGGGTCCTAGCCATCCCAGCATTTTATTCATTCTCTGGAGAATATTTTAATTCCTGGGGGTTCATAAATACTTTGGATAAATAATAATAATAAGACCGCCAATAACAATAATTATAACACCAGTAATAATAGTACAGAATAATTTCTATTGTGCTTGTGTCCAACGCACAAGTTGGGAGAGAGTTTCAGAGAGTTGGACCAGAATGAAGAATAGTTTGGAGAGAGTTCCAGTGAGCTGGATAAGAATGAAGAATAGTTTGGAGAGAGTTCCAGTGAGCTGGATAAGAATGAATAGTTTGGAGAGAGTTCCAGTGAGCTGGATCAGAATGAAGAATAGTTTGGAGAGAGTTCCAGTGAGCTGGATAAGAATGAAGAACAGTTTGGAGAGAGTTCCAGTGAGCTGGATAAGAAAGAAGAACAGTTTGGAGAGAGTTCCAGTGAGCTGGATAAGAATGAATAATAGTTTGGAGAGAGTTCCAGTGAGCTGGATAAGAATGAATAATAGTTTGGAGAGAGTTCCAGTGAGCTCGATAAGAATGAAGAACAGTTTGGAGAGAGTTCCAGTGAGCTGGATAAGAATGAAGAATAGTTTGAAGAGAGTTCCAGTGAGCTGGATAAGAATGAAGAATAGTTTGGAGAGAATTCCAATGAGCTGGATAAGAATGAATAATAGTTTGGAGAGAGTTCCAGTGAGCTGGATAAGAAAGAAGAACAGTTTGGAGAGAGTTCCAGTGAGCTGGATAAGAATGAATAATAGTTTGGAGAGAGTTCCAGTGAGCTGGATAAGAAAGAAGAACAGTTTGGAGAGAGTTCCAGTGAGCTGGATAAGAATGAATAATAGTTTGGAGAGAGTTCCAGTGAGCTGGATAAGAATGAATAATAGTTTGGAGAGAGTTCCAGTGAGCTGGATAAGAAAGAAGAACAGTTTGGAGAGAGTTCCAGTGAGCTGGATAAGAATGAATAATAGTTTGGAGAGAGTTCCAGTGAGCTGGATAAGAATGAATAATAGTTTGGAGAGAGTTCCAGTGAGCTCGATAAGAATGAAGAACAGTTTGGAGAGAGTTCCAGTGAGCTGGATAAGAATGAAGAATAGTTTGAAGAGAGTTCCAGTGAGCTGGATAAGAATGAAGAATAGTTTGGAGAGAGTTCCAATGAGCTGGATAAGAATGAATAATAGTTTGGAGAGAGTTCCAGTGAGCTGGATAAGAATGAATAATAGTTTGGAGAGAGTTCCAGTGAGCTGGATAAGAATGAAGAACAGTTTGGAGAGAGTTCCAGTGAGCTGGATAAGAATGAAGAATAGTTTGAAGAGAGTTCCAATGAGCTGGATAAGAATGAATAATAGTTTGGAGAGAGTTCCAGTGAGCTGGATAAGAATGAAGAACAGTTTGGAGAGAGTTCCAGTGAACTGGATAAGAAAGAAGAACAGTTTGGAGAGAGTTCCAGTGAGCTCGATAAGAATGAATAAGAGTTTGGAGAGAGTTCCAGTGAGCTGGATAAGAAAGAAGAACAGTTTGGAGAGAGTTCCAGTGAGCTGGATAAGAATGAATAATAGTTTGGAGAGAGTTCCAGTGAGCTGGATAAGAATGAATAATAGTTTGGAGAGAGTTCCAGTGAGCTGGATAAGAATGAATAATAGTTTGGAGAGAGTTCCAGTGAGCTGGATAAGAATGAATAATTGTTTGGAGAGAGTTCCAGTGAGCTGGATAAGAATGAAGAACAGTTTGGAGAGAGTTCCAGTGAGCTGGATAAGAATGAAGAATAGTTTGAAGAGAGTTCCAATGAGCTGGATAAGAATGAATAATAGTTTGGAGAGAGTTCCAGTGAGCTGGATAAGAATGAATAATAGTTTGGAGAGAGTTCCAGTGAGCTGGATAAGAATGAAGAACAGTTTGGAGAGAGTTCCAGTGAGCTGGATAAGAATGAAGAATAGTTTGAAGAGAGTTCCAATGAGCTGGATAAGAATGAATAATAGTTTGGAGAGAGTTCCAGTGAGCTGGATAAGAATGAAGAACAGTTTGGAGAGAGTTCCAGTGAGCTGGATAAGAAAGAAGAACAGTTTGGAGAGAGTTCCAGTGAGCTGGATAAGAATGAATAATAGTTTGGAGAGAGTTCCAGTGAGCTGGATAAGAATGAATAATAGTTTGGAGAGAGTTCCAGTGAGCTCGATAAGAATGAAGAACAGTTTGGAGAGAGTTCCAGTGAGCTGGATAAGAATGAAGAATAGTTTGAAGAGAGTTCCAGTGAGCTGGATAAGAATGAAGAATAGTTTGGAGAGAATTCCAATGAGCTGGATAAGAATGAATAATAGTTTGGAGAGAGTTCCAGTGAGCTGGATAAGAAAGAAGAACAGTTTGGAGAGAGTTCCAGTGAGCTGGATAAGAATGAATAATAGTTTGGAGAGAGTTCCAGTGAGCTGGATAAGAAAGAAGAACAGTTTGGAGAGAGTTCCAGTGAGCTGGATAAGAATGAATAATAGTTTGGAGAGAGTTCCAGTGAGCTGGATAAGAATGAATAATAGTTTGGAGAGAGTTCCAGTGAGCTGGATAAGAAAGAAGAACAGTTTGGAGAGAGTTCCAGTGAGCTGGATAAGAATGAATAATAGTTTGGAGAGAGTTCCAATGAGCTGGATAAGAATGAATAATAGTTTGGAGAGAGTTCCAGTGAGCTCGATAAGAATGAAGAACAGTTTGGAAAAAGTTCCAGTGAGCTGGATAAGAATGAAGAATAGTTTGAAGAGAGTTCCAGTGAGCTGGATAAGAATGAAGAATAGTTTGGAGAGAGTTCCAATGAGCTGGATAAGAATGAATAATAGTTTGGAGAGAGTTCCAGTGAGCTGGATAAGAATGAATAATAGTTTGGAGAGAGTTCCAGTGAGCTGGATAAGAATGAAGAACAGTTTGAAGAGAGTTCCAGTGAGCTGGATAAGAATGAAGAATAGTTTGAAGAGAGTTCCAATGAGCTGGATAAGAATGAATAATAGTTTGGAGAGAGTTCCAGTGAGCTGGATAAGAATGAAGAACAGTTTGGAGAGAGTTCCAGTGAACTGGATAAGAAAGAAGAACAGTTTGGAGAGAGTTCCAGTGAGCTCGATAAGAATGAATAAGAGTTTGGAGAGAGTTCCAGTGAGCTGGATAAGAAAGAAGAACAGTTTGGAGAGAGTTCCAGTGAGCTGGATAAGAATGAATAATAGTTTGGAGAGAGTTCCAGTGAGCTGGATAAGAATGAATAATAGTTTGGAGAGAGTTCCAGTGAGCTGGATAAGAATGAATAATAGTTTGGAGAGAGTTCCAGTGAGCTGGATAAGAATGAATAATTGTTTGGAGAGAGTTCCAGTGAGCTGGATAAGAATGAAGAACAGTTTGGAGAGAGTTCCAGTGAGCTGGATAAGAATGAAGAATAGTTTGAAGAGAGTTCCAATGAGCTGGATAAGAATGAATAATAGTTTGGAGAGAGTTCCAGTGAGCTGGATAAGAATGAATAATAGTTTGGAGAGAGTTCCAGTGAGCTGGATAAGAATGAAGAACAGTTTGGAGAGAGTTCCAGTGAGCTGGATAAGAATGAAGAATAGTTTGAAGAGAGTTCCAATGAGCTGGATAAGAATGAATAATAGTTTGGAGAGTTCCAGTGAGCTGGATAAGAATGAAGAACAGTTTGGAGAGAGTTCCAGTGAGCTGGATAAGAAAGAAGAACAGTTTGGAGAGAGTTCCAGTGAGCTGGATAAGAATGAATAATAGTTTGGAGAGAGTTCCAGTGAGCTGGATAAGAAAGAAAAACAGTTTGGAGAGAGTTCCAGTGAGCTGGATAAGAATGAATAATAGTTTGGAGAGAGTTCCAGTGAGCTGGATAAGAATGAAGAATAGTTTGAAGAGAGTTCCAATGAGCTGGATAAGAATGAAGAATAGTTTTTAGAGAGTTCCAGTGAGCTGTATAAGAATGAAGAGTAGTTTGGAGAGAGTTCCATAAAGCTGGACCAGCAACTGAGCAGACTTGCTGTCCCCAAACAGTAGACTGCAACGTTTCAAACCATTCAAATTATCTACAAATAATCAACTTTACTCCATTGGTGACAACCATTTAGTAAAGAGATACATTTTTGTGAGAAAATACTTAAAAGGCACCACACTGAACATCTTGATACATAAACACACAGTTACTCAGATTTGCCAGCAACAATCCAGAGAGAGATTCCGACGAAACTGACCCTCTCTGCGACCTCTCGAACAGACATGATGCTGGTCCCATACAGGTTGTCGTTGTATTGACCCGCTTCGATGAACATGTGGTTCTGTATGTCACGCTCCATTTGCTCCCTCGACTGTACAAAATAGTAGTCACGGCCATCTACTTCATAGTCGCGCTTTGGTCGGGTTGTGTCTGATAAATAACAGATTTTATACTGACACTGTAAGAGAAGTAAAGAATGTAAGTATGTACTGTATGAAATGTACCTATACATGTAATGCCTTTCAAGTACCTCACCAAAGCAGTGCAGCATAATTTATGACATGCCTCTTTCAATAACAGTCAGTGGGGATAAATGGAATTTTTACTGAAGTGCATACATAACACAATAATTCAGCATTGGGACAACCTTTCCTTAGGAGGAACATGGCTTCACAAAGATTTTCAGTTTTACATCGTGCACTGTGATCAATACATCAAACCCTGGATGCTGAGGTAGGTAAAGTAAAGTAATGGTGAGGTAAAACAGGGTATAGTAGTGTATGGGAAGGTAACGTAAGGTAAGGCAAGGTACGTTTAAAAATGTACGGCACAGTAAGGTCAGGTAAAGTAAGGCAACCAATCAGCCGTTACATCTTTCTATCCCAAGTAGTCATCAGAGGCAAGGTGTTTGATGCTGTTGTAATGTAACTGCTAATTTTTACATCCTTGTATTCACAATAGCCTTAGATATTCTTGTCAGCGCTTCAGTCAAAAGACCTAACAAGCATCCCTGATGCCCATGGAAATTGGAAAATCAACCAAGGCCCTGTAACAAATCGACCATTCCGTAATGTTATCTTACTTTACCTTATGTTATGTTACCTTCTGTTATGCCATGCTACATTACCTTATTTTACCTTACCTTGTTACCTTATGCTATGCTATCTTACCTTCTTTCACCTTACAGCACATTACCTTACATTATGTTACCTTACATTATGTTATCATAGCTACAGCGATACCTTACAGCACACGCAAGGCACGCTATCGATCGATACTAACGCGGGATGCAGCTGCTGAAGCGGTCTGGAAATTCGTTGATGAGGTCATCGTTCAGCCGATCCTTCAGTGGTCCAAGGATAATCACTGGACGAGCATACTTCACTAGAAGGCAAAACATCGAGAGTAATTACTAATATCAATCAATAACGATTACTATTACCTGGTGATCACTACTATTACAGGTCTGGAAACAACTGATTACTAATATCTGATGATGAAAACTACTAACTGGTACTGTTATATGATGACAATCATGATTAAGTGATAACGACTGCTGTAACGATTATCAGTTCTAACTACTCACCAATTTTATCATTGATAATGATTGCTACTGTACTATAATGATTAACTACATAAATGTCTGATTAATTGCAGTATATTCCATTCCTATTAGCAGCAATACAAGGCAGAGTATATTGAACTCACGTTCCTGCTGAACGACAGGCTCATACGAAAGAACAGGTTCATCGCCAACTGACAAAAACAAGACAAGCGAATGAAAAGATATCAAATATATATGTAAAAATGTATATGTAAAACCCACAAATTATTTCACAGATGACTTTCCTGTTCAACCGTAAATATCTTCCTTCACACAAATAACAGAAACAGCAAATAACAGTAAGTTTACAGTTGAACTTGAAGTAAGCAAAAAACAAAAATAAAAAAATTACAAAATATAGCCAGAAAATAAACAATAACCAACAAATTACCATAAATAGAAGGAAATGCATAAAAGTTGAAGAACTGTTATACGCGCTGGAATCAAAATGCGACGATCATTTGAAAGATCGATTGAGATCTCCAACACTTAAAGAAGAGGCTAATATGAGGAGAAAGATCGATCCAGAGATTCAGACCTCGAATGCCCTACACAGACATTAATATCATGACAAAGCCCATTCCAAAGTGCAAGACCTCAAATGCAGACACTGCCATCACATGACTGTAGCACAACAAAACCTTCCATGGTACAGCCTAGAAGCTTCACCGTGGTCCATCTATTTTTCTGGAACGACTCACCCTGCAACCAGACAGGAGCATCTTGGCTGTCCTCTGCCTCGATTATGTAAGCTTTTAAAACCATTCTGTTCAACTGTGGCTTTGTGTTGTTGGGTTGGGATAACCTCCAAGGAGTTTCTCTTGAAGGAGCACTATATAAATTTATGATTACGATTATGATTACAACCGACACTTATTTATTGTACCTCTCAAGAACACCAATGTCTGTTGTGCAATGTCCATGTACTGGGAAGAGCAGTTCCCAGAGCTCTGACAGGCAGCCATGGGTATGAAGTGTTAGCAGCTTCATTTTTCTTAGCCTCGGCATATGAGGGTGAGTGGTCAGTCAGACCTCTCCACTCCCTGATCTTCCCATTGACAGTTTAAGTCAGTATACTCATTACAGCCAAGTATGCTAAGGGGCGCAAGTGGAGCCTAAATCTCGAAACAAATTTACGCCACGGGGATCTGAACCCCAATCTCTCGACTGACAGCCCAGCATGTTAACCACTAGACTGTTGTGTACCCTACAGCACTACTGAGTGGCTCTTAAAGATCAGGTAACCAAAAACATTCATTTATATATTGCCTTTAAAAGGCTTTGAAACTGACCATTCAACAGATCTAAAAAGGAGTGACTTAGGATGAGCTGAAAATCTGGCCGAATAGTCAGAATCTTCCGAGGAAGATTGTTTCAAAACAATGCCCAAGAAAACAAGTCCAAGTCACTGTGTGGAAGCACAAACAGATTCCCATGCTATGCAGAGCACATAGGGACCTGTTATGTACATATTCATGCATACATAGACTATTATTATTATTACTACTAACACAAATACCAATACTAATGCTAATGACAATACAATAATATTAACAATACTTATTATTATATATTCTATTTATAGAACCATTATTATCATAAGACAAGTGAACTCTACTAAGGTCTGCAAAAGTGCCCCCTGACAGCCCTGCTGGCATCATGATGCTGTGTACAAATTGAAAGGCGCTGAAAAAGATGGACTGTCTCACATAGATCAACAAAAATAGCTTTTTATTATTATTATTATTACTAGTATTACGAAAAATTTTAATGCACACAATGTCACATAAAAATGCGAGTCTGATGTGTGGTTAGTCAGTCAATTGCCAAGTGAAATGCAGTAAGACATCCAGGTACATATAAACACACATGCATAGTTACATATATGTACATGCTGCAACAACTAATGGACAACGCTGCCATGCCATTCATGCAACGGACTGAGGTCCAGGCAACCAAGTAATTAACTGATTAATAATACGTAACACGATGCACTGGCAACTGAAACACGTATCACCAGATAAATCAACCATGCATGACTGTCACTTGTACCACATACAAATCATACCACCAGTCAGTATGTCTCAACTATTTTTCAACTGATATTCAGAAATAATTCTCAGAGTTGATTAGCTCACCAGCTAATATTTCCAAGCTCCTGTCTGTTCTCAGTGATGCTGCCCGTCTTATTGGAGGTGTCCCTAGTTATGGCCCTATAACTTCCGCTGCACTGGCTCCCCATTCAGCAGCATATTCAGTTCAAGATCCCAACCCTTTTGCGTAATTGTCTCGTTGGATCTGCTCCATCAAACCTTAGGGACTTCTGTATTAAGGTTTCCTCAGTTCCAGGCCGTGGCACTCTCCGGTCGACTAACCTTGGACTACTCACTGTCCCTCTTATGTGCCCTGCTACAACTCAGTCCAGAAGCTTTGCCTAAGTTGGACCTAACAGCTGGAATCTCCTTTCCCAAGAGCTGCACCTCAAGCTCCTCAGTTTGTCCCTTCTGCAGTTTCTCAAGCGCCTGAAGTCTGTATTAACTGACAATGGTCTCACTGGTTCCGGACAGGAGTGCCCCTGATGAGTTTATTCTTGAAGTGGCGCTTTATAAATCTCAGATTACAGTTACTATTAGATTTGATTAGATATCCAAGATAAGACCCAAACTTTAATTGGGGTGACCTGGCAGTGCCAGATTATGGTTCCTTATGGGTTTACCCACTGACACCCATGCACAAGACTGGAAAAACAGTATTTTGTGTATCACTAGTGATCAGTAAATGATCTGAAACCTGATTCTGAAGAGGTACCCCCACCAGAACAAACTACTATATTTATATGAAGGCTGACAGCTAAACTGCCTTCTGATTCAAAGCATATTGATTCAAGTCTCTCTGAGACCTGTTCCTGCTTATGACCCTTGACCTGTACGTGTACATCAACAACTGATGCCCCTATGACACAACAGTGCTAACACATGAAATAAAGTAACAGGTAATACTAACAGACTTTTATGCATGCACTAGACATGCAGCATCGACGGTAATGCAACCTCATTGTTGCATGATATTGTAAGGTTTCAGCACATTTTGTGAACATGCTGTATTGGATGACATGTTGGAGATTTGAACTTGTGTGCAGCTAGTGTAGATTAGCAGACATGCGCAGTGTGATCTATTCTGACCTAGATATGCATGTATATAACATTCATACAGGACAGATCTTCCTGGACTTGTTCAGACAAGATTTCAATGCATATAGTAAGATATAACTGTGTCTACACAAGTAAGTGGAGTTAGGTCTCATTGTACGAGGGTTACTGGTGTTAATCATTATAACTGCCATGAAATATAAATCGGAGAAAATGTATTTTAACAACTGACGGTCATAGAAACACAAAATTTAAAACACATCGAAAATAAATGTAAAATTTGTGATTACATGCAGAAATAGGCCACGTTACTTTGTGCAAGAGATAATAAGCGGTGTTTAAGGTAGCAAAGTTCAGCCTACGATATAGATGACGTGACTGGTAAAGTCAGAAACCTGAAGCATTCTAGCATTTTCCATTTAAAAAATTTATCACTGTACAAATCCCAAAAATTGAGAATTTTCAAGTATTTTCAACAAAATTGTGTAACATCATCTTCACAACTGCGCATTTCAGCTGTACCACTGCATGAATAGGCAAAAATCGCTGCACACATTAAAATTCTCTGATCCCAAGGTATGGCAAAGTTACGCTAGTAACACCTTTAGTAAGTAAGACGATAGGTCATAAGATCTGACCTAGTTCAGCTATCATGCGCTGCATATCATGTGCATGCAATGTTACGAACACACCTAGGAAGAGAAGTCTCAATGCTTACATCTCGTATGTGCATCACTCGCTAGAGATAACAAAGTGAAAAACATTGACAGAGAAATTAAAACTGGCTCTTACATAAGCACCCAAAACGAGAAATGTGCCCAAGACAAATGAAAGTAAACTGTGCATCAAAAACCAGACAAGAGAACAAAATAAACTGCAATTCCAACATGAATGCAAGACACTTCGGTGTGAGCATGAAAGAGTACCGAAAACGAAACTTCTGTAATGTATGTTCCTGTGTAGCAAACTGCAGCTGCCAATCTCAAGCATCATATCCGTTTGAAAAGCGAACAGAAAATGAAACTTCCTTAATGCATGTTCCCATGGTTGCCAGTTGCTGACATCACTTCCTCAAAAGGGTTAACGCACAAACCCGTACAGATGTCTGAAATGTTTTGAGCCTTCCCAAGACAGTCACTGTCACATCATTTCTCAAGTTCACTGAGAACTTCCTTAGAATAATAAGTTGATGTTTTCATGCGACATCGTCATTATATAAATACATGTATAAAATATTACTATTGCCATTACTACTATTGTCATTGTTACTGAGTGGTGGCACCACTAGGCATGTTTACATCCACCACAACTACCTAATGCAAGTTTTACCTTTGGGGAGTTTTTGTGAACAAAATTAGCCAAACTTTGGACATTATCTAGGAAAAGTGCTCTGGACTATAGAGTTATATTTTCTTAAACTTTAGTACATTGCAACTGTGATTTTTTCTGGATGTGGATCTCAGCCGCCATCTTCGTTGTTCATCCAGAAGTTCCCAGTTCTACTCAAACTCCTGGTCACCTACAATAGCCAGCTGGTTGCGACAGAAGACCTTAGCATCCATGTGGAGGATCCAGGATGCCCTTGGCCTGGGCATCTGAAACAGCTCATCACCAGCTTAGGTAAGAAGCAGCACGTCACCCTACCTATGCACATGCATGGCGATTTTCTTAACCTGGTCATCATGCAAGTTGACTGCAGCTCAGTAGGTCATCCTTAAGCCTCTATCAGTCTCTGATCATGGCCTAAAATATTCCGTACTCCACTCCTGCCCGGTCACTAAGGAGGTCACAGTTCGAGGTTGGAAGTCACTGGATCGGGAAGCCTTCTGCCGAAGCCTGCTTAGCAGTCTTTGTCGGCACATCCAGAGACCAGTCTTTTCTGTGCAAACTGTTCAATCTACTCTCAACTCTATTGTTATCAACCGCCTGCTTCCGTCACATTGCTACTGTAACAGTTACGATCATTATTTTTATTATTATTAATATTATTATTATACCTATTATTATTATTATTATTATATCACGTTAATACAAATCAGAAAAATTCATCAGAAATCAGAAAACAAAGACTCAATTCCTTAATGCACTACAATTCAGCACCATCTACTGAAGATAGCAGTCACAGAATGGATATGGTATTTTACTAAAACTAACAGGTCAAATAAACAATAACAGCATAAATAAACGTTTGATATTCTCAAAAGAAGGGTGACTTACGTTCATCGACGTTGAGAGCGTCTTCGCTTCCGCTGCGATCCTTTCCTTTTGCGAACGACAACTTCTTGCCAAACAGATTTTTCTTTTTCTTTTCACTCGGCAGAGACTGAGAACGCAACAGCAGTTACAATACAATAAAACACAGCTAATTACAATACAACACAATACAGCACAATACATCATATACAACAACTACTGCTACTATTTAATGCTGACAACAACTACTGCTACTACTTAATGCTGACAATTTAACGAGTAAATGTTTTATTAATAGGATGTTGTATGCATATTAAGTTTTTTGTGTTCTTAAATACTTGTAAACCGAAGTGCGATTAGCTATTGGTTAATAAAGAATATATTTACTTACTTATTTCCTACTAATTATAATAACATTAATATTACTATCAGGACGAGTGACAGTCTAGTGGTTAGTATGATAGATTGTCCATTGAGAGGTCAGAGGATAAAAAATCCCTGCCAGGGCAGAAATATGGGTCGAGATTTTGGTTCCACTCGTGCTCCTAGTGAACTCAGTTGTAACGAGGACACTGACTGTACACTGTCAGTGGGAAGATGAGGAGGCGAGGGACAGGACTGGTCATCCGCCTTTATATGCCGGTTCAAGTCAAAGGAAAGGTGTACAAAACAATGATAAGACCAGTGATGATATATGGAGCAGAAGACTGGACATTGATGAAAGAGGAGGAGAAGCTGCTGAAGAGAACGGAAATGAGAATGCTGCGATGGATACTTAGAATCTCACTGAAAGACAAGAAAAAAAATGAGTATATCAGACAGAAATTAGGAGTGGCATGTATATCTGACAAGGTACAAGAAGCCAGGTTGAGATGGTACGGTCACGTGATGAGGAGAGAGGATGAAAACTGCATGAAAAGAATTATGACAGCTGAGGTTTACGGACGCCGCAGTCGTGGATGACAAAAGAAGAGATGGGGAGAGATGATTCAGCAAGACTTAAAGCTCCTCAGATTGAAGAAAGAAGATACTGAAGACAGAAACAAATGGAAAAGGATTCGTGTGGCTGATCCCTCTCCTAGGAGGGATTAATTCCAGCCAGAAGGAAGAAGAAGAAGAAGAAGAATAACGATGTCACTAATATTTCACACCCATGGCTGTCTATCAGGGCCAGGTTAGGGGCTGGTCTACTTCTACTTCCAACATTACTATCATTATTGCTGACCCCCTTTTCTACTTCCCAACTTGCCGACACCGTTTTAACCTTTCAACATGTGTTGGAACTCATTTGCCGACCCCAGAAGGATGGAGGGCTGAGTGGACACCAGGTGACATGGTATTCCACGGATGGTCAACCACCCAAGTATTTACTGCACTCAATGGTCTTAATCTCACTGCATTTACCAGTATGTAACAAGAGCCAACCGCTTTGTTGGAGCCATTCCCATGATGCGGTAAACAGTAGCAAAACACCTTGAAGTACCATAAAGTAACCTGGGACAACCTCAAAATAAACAAATACAAAAAAGATTGAATTACTATATAAATAAATAAACTGAAATAAATACCAGTACATATATTAAATAAATAAGTAATAATCTGTGAACTTACAGATCGTCCATCTCCTCCTCGTCCCATGAATTTCACGTTCTTCAGGCGTGCCCTCTCCTTTCGTTCAACCCTACAAGCACAACATCAGCGACGTTTTGGCCACCGATTGAGCACTTGCCTCTGAAGATGTAAGAGTGTGGGTTCAAAGTCGAGTATGACATCCAAAGACTCCTCAGGAAGACCAACAAGGTAAAAAGCCACTCCTCAGAAGCATGGTCTTGGGTTGAAGGAATTTCTGGCATAAGCCCAAACACTATTGCAGATATCCAACAACAACACCTTCTGTTAACCTCCCACCTGCAGTGGAACTCACTCGTATACTCGTATGATTAAATCTCCTTCTCCTGTTGACTAGATCTGATTAGATACGATCAGATAAGAATACATCAGATGTCTATGAACCTGGTTTTTATCTGTACGATTCCAAGTCCTTCTTCGTTTGATCAAATGTGATTATATTTAAATTACCTCAGACGTTCTAGCAAATCAGAGGACTTTTTGCTAAGTATGATTGAAAATCTTTCCCTCAATGATTATCATAGATCTATTATTATTATTCAGATATTTATGAATTCACCTCAAAAGCATGGGCAGCTGGAAACAGACAAGTCTTCAATTGTTTTTGAAATGGGATAAGAGATGATAAGAGATAGAGAAGGCACTCTGCAAAGATCACAAATCATACATGATTATATTAGATTAGATAAGATGTCCTAGTAAATCAATGTACCTCTTTTTGCTAGGTATGATTCCGAATCCTTCATCTTCTGTTTCTGGAAGTAGTTTCTTTGCCTGCCACCACTCGTCATCACTGGCGTTTGTTACATGCAAGATGTCCCCATAATGAAAGCTCAGTCCTCGACCGGGCAGACCACTGTCCTTCGATGGATCATAGTCAAACAACGCCCTGGAAAGAAAAAGCAGAGGCATTCACAGATGCAGTAGAGACTGAACAATTGTAATTGTAATTGTCATCTGACATTTATAAAGTGCCACTTCAAGAATAAACTCATCAGGGGCACTCCCAACCTGAACCAGTGAGACCACTGTCAAATAATACAGACTTCAGGTGCTTGCGAAACTGCAGAAGGGACAAACTGAGGAGCTCAAGTCGCAGCTCTTGGGAAAGGCAATTCCAGCTGGTAAGTCCAACAAAGGCTTCTGGACTGAGCTGTAGCAGTGTGCATGGAAGGGACAGTCAGGAGTCGAAGGGCAGCTGACCCGAGAGTGTTATGGCCCAGAACTAAGGAGACCGAAATGCAGAAGTCCCTAAGGTATGAAGGAGCAGAGCCAACGAGACAATTATGCATAAGGGTCTTATGCATCTGCTTTCACTTGAGTGTCCAGGGTTCAAAACCCATTTCATTCTGTGGCAATTCATTGTTGGGAAACAAACCCACAAGGAAAAGATTGCCTGGCTGTACAACTGTCATTGTTATACTAGTAAATTCTTATTGTTAAGCTAAATTGCTTTTCTTATGCTACAATGCTCACCTATAATGAGTACATTGACCATGCACAGTCAGTGGGAAGATGAGGTGGCGAGGGAGAGGACTGGCCACCTGCCCCCCTCATAGGTCAAGGCTACGAAAAATGATGTTGCGAACAGTTCATACCAGTGGCTGTCTATTTTAATGCTAAAATGCTACTGTTGTCATAAATTGCTGTTTTTATGCTAAACTGCTACTAATATGCTAAACTGCTATTACTTTCATTTAATTCAATTAATTTCATTATTTCAATTAAACACTCGTAATTAATGAGTACCGAACATAAAGGATTTTCTTCTGCGTTGTCCTTAGGCTTCCAGTGCTTGTATTCATCATCTGCTCCCGCAGGTCGTGAATTTTTGCCTCAAAACGACTGTATTCTAAAAATAGCAGAATGGGAAATTCCACATTGGACAATTATAGGAACTCAAAAAGACAAGAAACTTGCAAGAATTTTGTACCTCGCCATACTGCAGTTCACAAAACAAGAACTTTCTTGAGCAAATCTTTCTCGAGAGCGCCTTCTTACACGGCAGTTTTCTAACTCCTTTGTTGCATTTATACTGTCATGTCAAACAATTTAAATAATTTAGTCAGTACTAGCAGCGAACGTTTGCCTTATAATAATAATAATAATAATAACATTAATAGTAATAACAGCATTAAAACTTATGTTAATAGTAATAATACCTTCAGGTCTGTAGAGAGCAGTTATCTCGACATTGTCCCCCGCACTCTTCAAGGCAACTGCTGCCTGTTCATGTGTAGCCATTCGAATATCAACATCATTCACCTGCAAACCAAACACCACGTAAGGCAAGCCAACAAGACTTCAAATCTGAACCAAACCATACCACAACACGTTATACAGAAACAACATATAATAACATAAACGAGTAAACGACAATTTCAGACACACACTTGCGACTTACTACACTTGGTCTGTAACCCAATGTATTCAATGCAATCCAATATGTAAGCAAATAGGTAATTAAGTAAGTAAGTAAGTAATGCATTTGTTAACGAGCCAAAAGTCCATTGGCTGAGCGAGGAATCATAGGCATAAGAGGTAATCCAAAGTTTCAAGTCCACTGAGCCCACTCAGCGGACTTCATGGAACAACCCTGCACAAATTATGTGCACACACTCGTTTCTGTCACCAAGCAGAATTTTGTACTGGCACAACGGACGCATCTCTTTCATCTGGCTTACCCATTATAGCTTGGCTTCTGGTTTCTCTGACATATCGAAATGCAGCCCAACGTCTCCAAATGATTATAATGGTCTCAACTGCGATTTTTACTTGAAGCGACCATCAACTGATAACTTGGGTATCATGTTAATGGTGCTATAGAAGTCTTTAGATAAGATCAGATAAATGGCAAGTCCTGCGACTGCGCTGGCCCCACGTCTAGGACCTTGCAAATCATTCACTGCTGCTTCAAGAGACGAAAAGCAGGAAATGAGTGCTTCCATATGTTGGACACAGCAGCCTTACTTTACTTTACTTTTGACTGTCGTGGGGCTCAAACAAGTCCATCCATTGTCTGTAAGAATTTCATGCAATGGATCATGGACTAAATTACGTATTGGCCAGCCTGTTGCACTTCTTGATTTTGTGATACTGCTTGAAAGATACTGAAGACAAATAGATGAGTCATCTTCATAACAACAACAACAACAATAATAATAACAATAATAATAATAGAACAAAGAACAAAAAAACAATAAAAATAATAATAAATAAGAATAATAATAAATAAATAATAAATATTAATATTCATAATAATAAATATTTAAAAAAATAATAATGATAAACCATAACAAATAAATAAATATTAAATATTAATAATAATAAATATTAATAATAATAAAAATAATAATAATAAATAATAATAATAAATAATAATAATAATAAATAATAATAATAAATATTAATAAAAATAATAACAAATAAATAACTAAACAAATAAAAGAATAAACATGCCTCCTTTTTCAGCGCTTATCAGTTGTCATCCGACCCTTTTAAGCTGTCGCCTTTTGCAGCACTTTCTCTTTGCCAAAACTTTATGAGACTTAGCCAACCCAGAGATTTTATTTCTCCAGAGCCTTTTTTATAAGTCTTGAGGGATCATAGGTACCTTGGACAAAGAAATTTAAATAAAAATAATAACAACAACAACAACAATAACAACAACAACAATAATTATAATGCATACCATAAGCAGCTGATCGCCTCGCTTGAGTTCCCCGCTCAGGTCTGCAGCACCACCTGGCAGAATGAAGGAGACAAAGATGCCCTCTCCATCTTCTCCACCAACAATGTTGAAGCCGAGGCCACTCTGTCCCTTCTTCAGCAGCACCTTCCGTGGCTCTCTGGACAATGACAAGAAAATCATGCAAGACATCTTAGGATTTCTGAAGCTGACACCTGACAGTACTCATCAGAAAGCTGTAATTTTACCAGATTAATTGTGTAGTAATTATTTATTCATCAACTTCATTCTACAGTTGCACTTATTACACACTCAAGGTCAGTAAATCTGAATCCGAGGGGCCTGACAAGTGTATGTGAACAACTTGTTCAGGGTCGCTACAGATGCAAACCTGGAATCAGTGGATTTCATACCCAGTATGCAGCTGAGTAGACCACGGCACCTCTTCTGAATCTCTGATAAGCACTCTATCAGTCAGATGGAAAGAAGTCTGTCTTAAGAGACCCAGAGAATCCGAAGAGGTATTCAGAATGACTTTTCAGTCTTCCTTTGATGACTTGCAGTGAGCAAGTTGTCTCAGAAGTTGTACCAGATTTAAGGCAACATTATTTTGACTGAGTGATTTTTTTGTTATATTGGTATATACCATCAACTGTAGCATGATGCTCTGAGTTACTTTCTTAGCAGTGAAGAAGAGGCAACTGTACTGTATGCATGCACATGCATATACACACACACACACACACACACACACACATATATATATATATATATATATATATATATATATATATATATATATATATATATATATATATATATATATATAAACACATATGTACACACACAGAGGTAAACAGATAAAAAGGTATCCTGTGGTTGTGTTTGCAACTCAGTCAGATGATCCCTCCTCCACCTCAAAACCACACTTCCAAGGAGCTTCTTTAGACACATAAACAAGTCTGTAACCATGCGCTTCTGAGGAGTTTCTACGTAAGTATGTCAATAAAGCATGTTACCTTTACTTTTTCTCCCTTTAGAGGAAACCCTACTCAGAGGCATTACATGCACCAAGTTTTCCCAAAAGGCACCATATAAATCTCAGTACTGTCACATGTCTAGCTCCTTACCTGATGGAGGTTTCTGCACGAGGAAGAGATGCAACTGTGCTGTTTGAGTAGTTCAGATTGCCCTGGGTAGGTGGCGCTGGTGGTGGAACCGCCTGAATGGAGTGTGGAGTGCCGTGCTGTGGAGTGACAGGCTGGCTGCCATCGACAAAGTTGTTTTGTAGAACTAGACAAAATGCACAGGAACTCACTTTAAAAACTGCCAAGTAGTGATATACAGCAATTTCCTGTAGCACGTGTTAATGCATCTCGTGTGTTAAATAGCATCTGGAGGCATGCCACGACCCCATGTTAAGCAGATTTGCATGTTATCAGGTAGCACATAAACGGGACTGCACAGCATGTATGAAGATGATGATAAACGAACTAATGTTGCACTTATTCAGATTACGCCCAAACTTCACAATACGCAGCTCTATTGTGAGGTTATTACAATGCACTATATAAATGCTTTGATACAAAAATTATAAATACATAAATACATGCAGATAGTGATAATAATAACACGGTGACAAAAAGAACAATGTCAGTGATGACAATGATGCTGACACTGATGATGACAATGAAGACACCTGGCGGAGGTAGAGTCAGGTCTGGCGATGAAACCGTGTCGAGCTTAAACAGCGGCTTGGCGATGAGCAGACGCACGTACTCCTGTGTTGCCTTGAGAGCTGCAACAGCCTCCTCGTGCGTCACATTCTCAAGGCTCGTCTCATTCACCTGATTCACAAACAACTAACAGCAGTTATACTATCCAATCCTAATAACGCTATCTTCTTCTAGAGCGCCACTGTAATATCATGAAAGGAATTGGTAAATCACTATGGTATGTTACATTCATATTGCAAATGGGAGAGTCATATGACAAGCTAAAATGAGCTGCTATGGTCCAGAAAACACCAGTCATTTGTTTCAAGAACAAAACAGTTACACCTACCAAATACTAAATTAGATAAGATACGAGACCACAGTTTGAGATTAGGTAACATAAGTAACAGACCATAATGTATTCAGTGATAGCTTTAACTGAAAACATCATTAAACAGTTATTATGTGAAAGGTATTAATGACAATTGAAAAAATGGAAGGTAAGATAACGCAGGGAAAGGCTAAACAGTGGAAAGACAAAATAAGGCCAGGTAATGTAAGGCAAGGTAAACTAAGGCAAGGTAACATAAGCCACAGTAAAATAAGTTAAGCTAGGGAGGTAAGTAAAAGCAAGAGAAGCTACAAATACAACAAAAATTCAGTTAATTGTATGGTTATGTTGGATAGGATAAAGAAAGGCAAGGTAAGGCATGGCAAGAAACGCAAGGCAAGACAAAGGAAGCTAACTGAAGGTACAGCACGTCAAGAAACATTAACAAAAAGATGAAGAAAGACTAACAGCGAGCAGTTTGTCTCCAACGGCCAGAGTGCCATCGACCTGTGCTGCACCGCCTTCAATTATTCGTGTCACATAAATACCATCGTCTCCAGGGACATGCTGGTTGCCTATGCCACCTGCGATGCTGAATCCAAGACCTCAAACACACACATACACATTTAAGATAAGCTAAGGTAAGGTAAGCTAAGGTAAGTTAAGGTAAACAAGTAATGACATGGTAAGGTAAGCTAAGCAAAGGTAAGGTAAGTTACAGTAAGGAAGTAATGACATGGTAAGTTAAGTTGTGGTATGGTAAGGTAAGCATGGTAAGGTACCAGGCATGCTAAGGTAGGGTTAGGTAAGATATGACATCGTAAGGCAAGGTAGGTATGGTAAGGTAATTGCTCATTTATTACATGTCTTGTTCAAGATGTAAATACTTACCAACCTTTGAAAAAGTACTTTAAAGGTGCTATATAACTGTCTAGTTGTGTTACCTTATGCACTCCATAAACTTCGATAGTGCCTAAGTAATAATGGGCAGCACTGGTGCCCAACCTATGCTCTGCGATCATAAAAGCAAGATGATCAGAGGAATCAACACGATCATTCCTCACCCTAGCACAGTACCCAATGGCTGTCTCCTTAAGCACTCCCACTCTAACTCCGAGGGTGAGGTTCAAACCTCTCCTGAGGCGGCCATCATTTAAGGACCTCCAACAAAATCATACTGTGCACAACTGCTGAGTGATATCAACGGATACCTTGCATGCATACACAGACAGAGAGAGGTAGCTATGTACAACTGACCTTTGCTTTTCTTGACCAATTCCAACAGCATGATATTATTCTTCACAGCCTTCTTCCTTTTCACAACCTGCAACAACAGCAACAAACATTCTCTGCTGAATGAACGTGGTTTCGTACGGTGCTGCTGAATGGAGCCTGCTAAAAACAGATCTAAGTAGCAGTAGCCCGCTAAGTGAAAGAGTCAAGTATCTGTAGTCTTCTGAGTGAAAAGAGGTAAAAAGTAATAGTCTGTTGAGTGAAAGATGGAACTAGCTCTTTGAAAGAAATAAGCCATCTGTTGAAAGGGATAAGTAATGAACTAGATCAGAAGAAAGCATAGTGATGAGAAACTTCAGTCTTTCAACATCATAACAGTAGTTCTTTCATGCACTGAACACAACTCGTCAGCTACTGAACAGAGACTTACTTTCTTACTTCCTCACCTCACACATTTCCCTAATACTAACCGGAGGTAAACTCTACGATAATAAATTGCTGTAATGTTGCTTACAAGACAAACAGTGTTTCCAGCTCGCTTCAGAGCCTCAACTGCATCTGCGTGAGTCACATCAACTGTTGAGACACCATTCACAGATACTATGATGTCGTTCAATCTACAGCAGACAAAAAAGCACTATTATAATTTAATTAATAACTTCTATCGTGCCGGAGTCTAATGCACAATGTATCAATCGAAGGTGCAACAAAGCCAAGCCACATTCAGGTCAATATCCAGAAGACAAGATCAGACTACCACAAAATACAATCCAAAACAATACAAGACAAAGCACAGTGTAACACTATGTGCCAGTAATGTATAGCTAAGTAATGTAAAACTGTTCAAATGCAATACAAAAGGTGCTATATAAATATCCAGATATGCAAATACAAGATTACTCAAGTTCATGCTTTCCTGAGTGCACTTGTATATAAATATATATGTAGATATGCATGACATGTAGGAAAGTATGGGAGCCCTACTTTACCATGCCTGTGTCAAACAAGCATTTACTTACTTACTTTACTTACCTTGTCAGTAGCTGTATGTCACGGGATACTCACTTAAGTCTTCCGTCGATGGCTGCTGCACGGTTGTCGATGATCTTTGTGATGTAGATGCTCGAGTCGTCTCCGACGTGAGGGATGTCTTTGCCCCCAGCAATGCTGAACCCAAGTCCAGTGCCACCCTACAAAGCCACACACATACAAGCCATTCTGAAACCTATAACCTCATCTCATCCAATGCGGTGTAACTACATAAATACAGAAATCAAAATGAACAGAATGCTGACAAGCGGTACTTACTCGTTCCAATGTAATTTCTTCAAACTCCCAATCGCTGAGATCAGCAACCTGAATATAAATACAGAACACGCATCTCTGTAATCTGCTTCATTTGTTTAATAATTAAATTATAAAAAAGATGAGTGGTTTCCAAGATGGATTGGCCAACTTAATGGAATATTCCACTTAACAGTTACCATTTGGCCTCTACTGTCTCCCTTCACAAAGACACTGAAGCTCTTTTTCAGCCACTCCTGCAGTGCGTTTCGTCGGAATTGATGCATAAATTAATAGTAACAACCTTCCTACACATTCCTGCGGATGAAGCCAAATTTTTCAGACATTTTTATTGTGCCGCTAAACAAATTTGTTTGAGTTCTGAGGCATCATTTCTACCAGTATGCTAATGACATAAGTACAATTAAAATACTTCACCTAAAGCCAGATGCATGCAAGCAGCATGTATTGTACATATTTATGTATGTATGCCTGTATGTGTAGACTGAATCTATATATGTTCTCGCTATGTTAATCAATTTTAGTTGATTTTGCTATTGTATGAACTATGCATATAATTGACATGGTTTGCGTATGTTAGAATAAGCGTTTGTGTTGACTAACGCGATTACTTACTTAAGATACATGGCCGGCTTAGGGCGTTAAAACTAACCAAAATAGCAAGGCCAGCATAGGCTCTAAAAATGTACTAATTACGGGGAACAATGAATGGGTTTCTGAACCATTTTTTACGGGGGATCAACGTGGAGGTTGATAAATTATTTTATTCGCAATCTGTCAAAGTTTGCGGGTCATTTCGAAGGAGATTTCAAATCGATGTTTCGATTGCCAGCCAATCGGGATTTTGCTTGGGGAATTTTCGGCCAATGGCGGCACGTTGCCATTGGAAGCTGCCAGCCAATAAGGAGGCGCAGAGGACGTTACTCCTTATCATCAGTAAACAAGTAGCAGACGATGATCTCAACGAAGGACGCTGAAATCACGGATAATGTGGGTGAAAGATGCAGACGACACTTTCGGCCGACCGTTTGACGATATCGATTCGCGGCGAAAACCGTTGGAGAAGTTCAGTTCACGGCTGGATTTTGGGCAGGAAGGTCCTAGTTACAATTCAGCGTGACTCCGAGAAATCAGTGATCAGTTGCGTACTTGTCAAGTCGAACTGTGTTCTCGAATAATGGGCATACGAAGGCTCATGTGTTACGGGTTCTTCACCTGTGTTGCGGTTGCGAACTGACCAAGTGTTCGTCAAGAAACTAATGTCTGGAAGTTTGGATTAATTCCATGTAATTGCTTCGAAACGGACTTAGCGGCGCGAGTTGAAAGTCTTCGACTCTACGGTGCAACCACATCTCGTCAAGGAACATTCCTTCGGACGGTAACGATCGAATCGCGTGGATTCTCATCCTTGAACAGCAAGGATTTCGCTCAAAACTACCTTCTACGAAAGACTTTTATCCAATGGTCTACGAGGTACGTTGGCGTAGTGAAAGAATCGCTTAAACAGAGACAGCCAGTGGTGAGTGATAATCTTACCATACTACATCGAGACAATCTCACTGCAACTTACAGTGAAACTGTTCAGACTTCATCAGAGTCAGTACACGGGAAAAATGGCCATCCAAGCTTGTGGGTGGGTAGTGTTAAAGATCTAGGCTTAATAAGAAGCTGGCCTTAATTAAGCATTAATTAAGTCATTGAACTGTATATAATATATTGATTGATTTGCAACAAAGTGACTTTGTTCATTCTGATTCAATCAGACATTATAATACAAGATGGTAGTGGAAAACTACGAGCTATTGTAATATAATTACAATTTCCGCTAGATATTGCATGTTGATTTGAGTCTGACCTATAATTATCATATCAGGAGACAAAACCCCAATTAACATGTATATCTACCTACAGCCTAAGCGAGCTGATAGGTACCATGAGGTAATGTAAAGTGACTGCCATCTATAGTCACTAGATCTAGACAAAGGAGCATTTGGAAAGGGGGTTACAGTATGTATGTATACATATTTGTATGTATGTGCGCATGTATGTATAAAAGCATGTAGTTATGTATCATGACACTTAGTATCGCTTTTAAGATGAAACAGCTTGCATTTTCATATTTTATGAGACAGACAGACAGACAGACAGACAGTCAGACAGACAGAGAATGCCAGAGAACGAGCAAGACATACAGTGAGAAAGAGGCACAGGCAGACACTAAGATACACAGAGCGCAAGAAATATCGACAGACAGAAACTCACAGCAAGAGACAGACATAGAGATAGAGACAAAGAGAGAGGCAGAGAAAGAGAGAGACAGAGAGAGCAGCACTCAACTGTTGGCATCACCTTAGGCGATGGGACAGTTACCGGGGCCGTGGGAGCGATAGGTGGCCCTCTGGCTGAAGGAGACATCTTCTTGGCTGTGAGCTGTATCGGCGATGGTGGCGTTCCACGCGCTGACGGAGACTGCGGCAGGTGCTTGACAGATGGAGGCAGGGAGGAATGACCAGCTGAAGGCTGCGCAGGAGAAGCCTGCTGCTGCTGCTGCTGCTGATAAAGATGCGGATGAGCGGAGGAGGGATCCTGCAACGCCGAGGCGAAGTGGTGCGGAGGTCGAGCCGACGGAGATGCCTAAAAAGATCATCATCCTTAATATAATCAGCATCTTAATAGACTTCATCATCATCATCACCATCATCATCATCATTATTATTATTTACCCTGAGGTACATATGCTTCGTCATGATTACAAATAACAGTCACAGCATTTATTATTATTATTAATACTACTACTATTGTTACCATTATTATTAATATTAGTACTATCGTTATTATTATGCGTTTTGCACCGGCAGTAGGTGAGATCCCTCAGGATTAAAAATTAAACTAGAAGTAAAAAGGAAATGTGTGAAAAGATTATCATCATTATCATCATCATGATCATCATCACCACCACCATCATCATTATTTATTAGATTACAATTATCAGACATTTACATAGCACCAATTCAAGGAAATTTCTCAGCAGTGATCCTGACTCTGCAATGCTGATCTTCCATTGACCAAGATGGTTTCTGGATGAAATGAAGTCAGGCTCTGAAAGCTCAATCATGCTGATCGAAGAATCAATCATTTGCGCAAAGGTATGCAAAAGACGCACATGGTCCGAACACAAGGTAACTGTCTTACTGGAGGTGCTGGTGTAATCGAATCTAATCTATAACTTTGATAGCACCGTTATCATAACGCACAATCTCAGTGGTTATAAACAGGCGCAGTGTAACGTATTGTAAACGAATACAAATACAATGCAAACGAATGTAAAGGTAATATCATGTGCAGGGATTTTGCAACAATAAACACACAGAACTGCAACAGTGACAACATAGGAAACAACACAGTAGTGCATCAACAACAACAACATAGTGCAACAATGACATCATCAAAGCTACAGCAAAAACCACAAAAATACAACAACATCCAAGTGCAACATTAACAATATAAACAAAAGTGAAAACAGCACAACAAAGGCAACAGCATACACAGTGCAACAATGCCAACAACACAGCAGTACAACAGTTACATCCATGCAACTGTGATTTTTTTCTTCCTTCTGGCTGGAATTAATCCCTCCTAGGAGAGGGGTCAGCCACACAAATCCTTCTTTTCCATTTGTTTCTATCTCCAGTATCTTCTTTCTTCAATCTGAGGAGCTTTAGGTCTTGCTGAATCATGTCTCCCCATCTCTTCTTTTGTCATCCACGACTGCGGCGTCCGTAAACCTCAGCTGTCATAATTCTTTTCATGCAGTTTTCCTCCTCTCTCCTCATCACGTGACCCTACCATCTCAACCTGGCTTCTCGTACCTTGTCAGATATACATGCCACTCCCAATTTCTGTCTGATATACTCATTCCTTTTCCTGTCTTTCAGTGAGATTCTAAGTATCCATCGCAGCATTCTCATTTCCGTTCTCTCCAGCAGCTTCTCCTCCTCTTTTGTCAGTGTCCAGTCTTCTGCTCCATATATCATCACTGGTCTTATCAATGTTTTGTACACCTTTCCTTTGATATCATCACTGGTCTTATCAATGTTTTGTACACCTTTCCTTTGATATCATCACTGGTCTTATCAATGTTTTGTACACCTTTCCTTTGACTTGAACCGGCATTTTGACATCACATAATACGCTCAATAGGTCTTTCCATTTTTGCCATGCTGCCTTGATCCTGTTCTTAACATCATGCTTGCATTCTCCTTTAGCATTCATTATCGACCCAAGGTATTTAAATGTTTCTACTTGTTTCAGTGCATTTCCTGCAGTCTCCTTCACCACAAGTGTCTCATCTATTTTGGAGCAACTGTTATGCAACCACAAAAAGAGTGCAACAGCTTCTAATCTGCAGCCTAATGATTCGAGCAGAGAGGACAATCAGCAATACAGTGGCGACAACAAATAGGCATCTGCAACAGTGATGCAACCATGACAACAGTACAACAACTAGATCTGCAGTATGATAATCCATGCATAGAAGACAAACACAGCAGTACAACGGCAACAACACACACACATCTGTAACAACAATGCAACCATGACAACTTCTAATCTGCAATCTAATAATCCGGGGCACAGAAGATGAACAACGGGCAGTGTCTCTCGGCCTTTATTAAGCATCGCAATGACCCGACTTCCAAGACGGACAGATTTATCACCTAATTTGACTTTGGGAAAATCCCTGGGGAAATCCCCGATGATCAACGCTTCCATAGACCAATACAGGCGAAAAGACCCCGGCTACCATGACAAGCCTACTACATAATTGCAGGTAAAAAGAGCAACTTATGTAATTTATTACAGTACTTGCTCATATTTATAAAGCATCGTCGTAATGAATCGCTCCAAGCACCAATCAATGTAGCTAAGCATTTGTGAATAAGAAAAGCTTTGCTCAAAGTGCATCTTCTTTCCTTCTGGCTGGAATTAATCCCTCCTAGGGGAGGGGTCAGCCACACGGATTCTTCTTTCCCTTTTGTTCTATCTCCAGTATCTTCTTTCGTCAGTCCGAGGAGCTTTCAGTCTTGCTGAATCATGTCTCCCCATCTCTTCTTTTGTCGTCCCCAACTGCGTCATCCGAAACTTCTGCTGTCGTAATTCTTTTAATGCAGCTTTCCTCCTCTCTCCTCATCACATGACCATACCATCTCAACATGGCTTCTCGTACCTTGTCAGATATACATGCCACTCCCAATATCTGTCTGAAATACCCAAGGTGCATCTGTGCATTCAAAAGTTCCTTTTATTCGAGGTCTCTGTGCACTTTGGCACCTGCACACACGTGGCGCCGTGGCCCCTACAAGTACACTCCGGTCTTGCCAGAAGTACCACTTAATTTTATTATTTACTTATCTGTCTATTTACTTATTTCATCCTTATTAGGCTCATTAAATAATTCTGAATCTGAGGTGAATACTGATTGTCCAAAACAATCCAGCATCAAGAGCTTCAGTAGCAGATAAAGATCGGAGGCCGGCCACACAAAGCATAAGGCCAGAGTGATAGGCCCTTCAAATAACGAGGCTGGGTCAGAGGCCTCACAGACCACAAGGCCAGAGTAGAAGCCCCGCAGAGCCAAGGCCAGGTTCTGAGGCCTTTTAGATCATGACGCTGAGGTCAAAGTCCCCAAATGATAAGGCCAGGTTCAGAGGCCTCCTTTTAGACGATAAGGCCAGGGCATAGACACCACAGAGGATAAGAGTGGGGCTAAATGGCCCCTCATGCCTCCCCTGCAATCAGTGCCGCCCAATAACACTACATTTGACAAGCTGTAATATGTAACCAGAAGTGTAATTTATAACTGAACACAAATATTATGCATGTAATACCTGAACATTTGTATAGCTCCATTTAGAGATCCCGCCAAAGCACTGTGCATGTCTCAGGGATCTCAGACATGCATATGTAAGAAGCAAAATGTAAGATACGGAGATGAAGCAAGAAGTAAAAAAGCAACAGGAATGATCTGACATTTCTACACAAGCCTTTTTAATTAAGCCTCTGAAAATACCTGGAGAATGGGCAAGGTCTCCGGAGTGGGGGACATCTGTTCGTCGAGCATTTGCGGAGGGGGTGGAGGAGGTAGTGAGTCATCTTCCTGTTGGAACAGCACCACCCTCTGCCGCAGAAATCACAACAAACAACCCCATATACACAGAACATTCATCTAGCGCCAGTCAACAGCAACAGACGACTAAACAACAGGAACGTCGCAGCAACATTATCAGAAGCAAAGGACTGGAGCAATTGGTATTAACATGTACACGGCTTTATATAGCGACCACATGGCCTTGACCCTGCTCATTTTTTTCAATGAATGTATTGGGTGAAATCCTTCACTACAGCTGCCCATTTGAATGGGTGCCATGCCGTTTAAGGTCCCCGTGTATGGACCGTGCTAGCCAGAGATTCAAATCTCTGAAATATATGTCTATAGAACGAGAACATGTAAGGTAAGGTTAGATAAGGTAAGACAAGGTAATTTAGGTAAAGTAGGGTAGGAAAAGGCAAGGTAAGGTAACATAAGGTCCGGTAAGGTAAGTTTAAGATCTTACCTTGTCTAACTTAACCTTGCCTTACTTGAGGTAACCCTCATATTGCCCTTGATTTGCTACAGGACTTTTTATTACCCCAATCAGCAAAGACCCCTACAACTCTTAGTCCTCCAAAGGTCTGGAATGATCCTTAAGGCTGAAAGAAAGACAGACAAACCCCTGGAAATAAACTAGAACCTAAGAAGGGTCCCTGACTTGCTCAGTTGCCGAACACACCTGCAACCAACTAGCCTAACACGATTATGGGTTAGATTAGATGATTAAGGTGGGGTACTGACCTCAGACAGTGGCTTGGCACTAGTGATGGGTGGGTGTTCTTCCCATCTGGATGCCACCTGCAGCGTCTCAGCCGTCTTCTGCTGAAGTGACTTGTCATCGTCCAGAAGCGTTACCTCGTAAAATTCCTGAATGTCTGCATCCACAGAAAACATCAAAGCTCTCAAAAGGTTCTGCATAAGTGTCCCGATACATACATACATACATACATACAGAGATACATGAATATGCACATATTACATCCATACATACATACATAAATACATACATACATGCACACATACATGCATACATAATACGAACACACACAAGGTCACAGCATAAGGGTAACCACCCACGGTGTAGTATCAGATAGCAGGAAGTTTTCAAGAGGGTCTTTAAATGCAACCGTATAACTGTCTAAATACATAAATACATACATGGACACACACGAATACATAAATACATATTTACATACATATATAAATACACATATACATGAATACATACACACATACATGCATACATACACATAGACACATACAGACATGGCATAAGGGGCTATTAACCTGGCAAGTATAAGATAAAAATTCCTTTAAGAGGGTTTGTTAAAGGTGCTACATAAGTGCCCTGATATAGACAAACATAAACACACATCATAAAGGTGAAGGGTCATCACTGGCCAATAAAGAATAGACAAAGTGCTTCGGGCACATCTTAAAAGGAGCTGAAATAAGTGTCTTAAGCATCCTTCAAAAGTGCTGCATGCATCGCTGCCTAACTGTTTGTCAACAGATGTTGAATTCATGACAGTCTGTGGAAAATTTCCCAGCAGCAGCAGCAGCAGCAACGGCCCAAATGCTCTCTCAGAGACCAATGCATTATAGATATATGTAAAAAAAGATTTCGTCCACATCGAATACTTTTAAATCAACTGCCTCAAGAGATGACACCTGGGCAAGACAAAAAGAACATATGGATGGCTTTGGATCTTTGGACATCGACTTGGAACCGATCCTGACCATTTCTGACTGAGCGCCTGTGAATAATGTGGTTCCCATGATCTGGCTTTCTTCAGGTGCTGAAGAAATCCAGAGATTACGATTATGGTGCTTCTTGGGTGCTCTGCCTGGCTCCCTGGGCATCATTCAATTTCAGCCCCATCTGTTTCTTTAGCAATATTCTGCCTTGGCAAGACACAAGTACGACGGAATACCACAGAATCTTGTCACTCTCAGCATTTCAACACGACGGCTGACGAAAATCAAACGGAATCAAAGCCATCAAAATTAATGTGGCTTGAAATAAGAATGCTCACAATACTGTCTGTTGGGTAAGCAGTCACTATAGGCCACTTCAAGACCCATCCACAGTAGTATGTGCACATGCATGTAGCTAATGTATGCATGCATATATCTATGTGCGTCTATACATGACGTACTCATATATATCCATGTATGTAAATATATAGAGAAATGCTCAGCTGCATCATACTGTACATCCTGCCCAGTTGTTGTTCCTTCCAGTTTCATATTCCCATTCATTTCATTTCTGTCAAGAAGCCCGTTTTTTGTCAAGGAATACTTGTCACAGTCTGTCTCCTCAAAAGGAAACGTATCATCTATCTTAGGACATGACTGGCTCGCCTTGCGATGGTGAGTGCGGAGGTCCAGACCTCCTCTGAGACAGTCTCCGTGTGTATAGGGTCCTGTGGTAAATCCTTAACACACAACTGCTAAGCGTCATCGATTGTTGACTTCTCCTTTGTTAGCACTTAATAAATATATAAAAAACTAGCCCATCCGGCACAAAACATCCAAATGCTAGTGGGCAAAATGTCTCTTCTGTTGCTCCCGTTTCTCCCTCTCACCTTCCTCTACCCCTCCCTCTCCCACTCTCACTAGCTAGGCCATGAAATCAATTGCTAGAAATGTTCACATATTATTCACCAGATAGCGCCACTGCCAGACCACCTACCTGTGCTTCTAAGTGTATAATTATATAGCCAAAGAAACAAAATCATTTAAAAACAGTGTTGCAGTCTTACAGCTAGTAATATTATCCATCCTACATGTCATACATACATCATACATACGCTATACATACAAGCATGCATACTCTGTGTGCCTCTACCTTTGTGTTATGTACCATTCCGTATGTCTGTCTTTGTGGTTGAGTGTCATTCTGTGTGTCTGCCTTTGTGGCTGTGCATCTTCCTTTATTTGTTTGGTGTGTTATGCATTTAATTGCTTACAAGTGTGCATGTCCATGCCTACAATTCCTCGCTCAGCCGATGGACATACGGCATGTTAACAAATGCATTACTTACTTATTTACTTGTCTGATTAGTAGTTGTTTTTAGCAGAGAAATGATCTGAGTTACTCAAGTTTCACGGATCTACCAGCAACATTTAAACCCGAGAGGGACAGAGTTACAGACAGACAAGACAGGCAGACAGTGGAAGAGAGAGAGAGAGATAGATAGACAGAGAGAGACAGAGAGAGTGATAGACAGAGAGAGAGAGAGACAGAGAGGGAAGAGGGAAGGTTCTTCACTCGCCTTTCTCTCTCTCTCTCTCTCTCTCTCTCTCTCTCTCTCTCTCTCTCTCTCTCCTTCCCTCCCCTCTCTCTTCTTCCTTCCTCCCTCTCTCACTCGCTCTCTCTCTCTCTGTTCCATTGTCTGCTTGTCTGTCTGTCTACTCTTCTATGTAACTCTTTCTCTCGCCATCATCCACTCCATCTGTTAAGTGCTCCTCTATCTCTTGCTCTATCCGTCTGTCATTTTCTCTGTAACTCTTTTCCTCTCATTAACTTCATGTTTAACTCTCCCTCGTTCCATCTGCCGGTCTGTCTCTTTGTAATGGAGTGTCACCGATTGAAGTCTAAGTAGCATTACTACATTAGCCTCAGTTAGAAGTTCTAAGATTAGATTAATCAAGTCCACCTATCTCTGTATCTCTCCCTCTTTCCCTCTGTCTATCTGTCCCTCTGTCTATCTGTCCCTCTGTCTATCTGTCCCTCTGTCTATCTGTCCCTCTGTCTATCTGTCCCTCTGTCTATCTGTCCCTGGGCGTCTTCGTTTTAGCAATTCTTTCTCACTCTAATATACTTCACCCCTATCTCCATATCGCTCCTTCTTCTGTCTGTCTCATAGTCTCTCTGCATGTCTTTTTCACTCTGTCTCTGTAAACCCATTGCCCTCTTCTCAAAACATTCATGAGATGTTCGCCTCTCTCAAAAAACATTTTTTGCAATGATAGTGAGAGCAAGACACACAGAGAAAGACACAGAAACAGACAGAGGCTGACAGGCACTGAGACAGACAGAACAAACAAAGGTAAAAAGAAACAGACAGAAGCAAGCAGAGACAGAAGAGAGAGAGAGGGAACATTGCGGGCCGTGTGTACATTTCCTCTCTATATAGAGAGGAAATGTACACACGGGCAATGTTCCCTCTAAGCTGTGTACTTTTAAGGATAATGCACACAGCCATTTTCTGTTAGCTTTGTAGTCTTAAAATTCCTACAGTTATTCTGTAGGCAACTAATTTCTGCTGCGGGGATTCTTTATCGTACTTTTACATTGTCCAGTATTCTGATCCACAGAGGAGGAAAATGGGTTGTATCATCGTCTCACATAAGTCTCCTCTTGCCTTTATCATTTCCCTGCTTCTCCATATCCAGCTCATTTGGCCAAATGCTTGCGAGGTGTGTCCAATTCTCCTTTGTATGTCTTTTCGCTGTTGCTTGCCGTCTGCGGTTATTAGAGCTCCAAGATAAACAAACTGATCTCCCTGATCTTTCTGATAGTTTCTATTTGGATGCTGATAGTTACAGGTGTCTCTTAAGGTTTTTCAATAACCAATGTTTTAGTTTTCTCTGCATTAATCAGTAATCCAAATCTTCTCCAGGTTTTCTCTATCTGCGCTGTAGTATCTTGCAGCTCTGCTTTGGTTCTAGCGAGGAAGCCAATGTCGTCAGAAAAACAAAGATTATTCACCAGCACTCCACTGAGTTTGATTCTTGCCTCAGCATTGCTTAGGTAGACAGTCAATACTGCTTCCAACACTAAGTTGAAGAGGTATCGTGATAAGATGCATCCTTGTCGTACTCCCATTTTCGTCCAGAAGTATTGTGTGATCTATTTCCCAACCTTTATCGTACTTTCTGGTAAGAAAAATCGGATTCTCCTGGAGTTTTTCACACCCTCTTAGGGTTAATTTTCCGTAAGTTGCATACAGATACACAGTATATGTACGTTTCTTTGTCGCTACACAGTAACCAGTGCACACAACTGCCAGTCACCAATCAATGAGCACCAAGAGAGTCTTGACACCGTACGACGCAGCTCAAAGGAGTCTTAGATACCCAGACCTCCCCGTTAACCTTTACCCGCTATCAGCAGAAGTCCGTTCTTAAGCCGGCCAAACGGCAATCAGCCCCACGGCGTCGTGGGGCTTATCCGCAAACCGCATAAATAAATAAGCAGAGACAATGTCCGCGTCCGGCAAGTGACAAATCGTTCATTTGCTCACTGACCACTGCGCAAAAACAGAGGATGTTCGAGGCAGATAGAAGTCACGAACGGCAGCCAGCTGCTCATAAATCAGTCGACGACCTTTGCCCTCTGTTCTGCCACCGCAAAGAATTACGTCCTAAAGTTTGCGGCGCCTTAAGGTCTTGCTTGATCAGGGATCAAGGACAGAGCATCCCCTTAATGTTTGTTGTCGATGCGAACACGGGAGATATCAAAACATGTCGTCCAAACTTCGCAAGTGCCAGATTCTAAGCACAAGGACTGAGCTGATCTTTTGAAGCTTGCTGCAAATCTCTGAAGTTTGCTTCAAATGTTGATCACTGATTGTGATTATATCTTGAAGTTTGCTTCAAATTATAACCAAGAAGCTGACCTTAAAGTCTTTAAGTCTGTGTCAAAATGTGATAAGTGATTGAGATGGTATCTTGAAATCCGAGTCAAATTATGATCATGAGACAATCTCTTAAATCTTTCATTGAATTATCATCAAACATCGAGATGATCTATTGAACTTTGAACCAAATTATAATCAATAATTGATCTCCTTAGGGTCAAATTATAATCAATGACTGATGGCAAAGAATGTCATACAGATGACCTCAGTTGTGTCAAAACATGATCAAATTTTACTTTGGTCTGTGAGCTACTTCAAAAGGTGTGCGTGGTATTAAGTATCTAGATACAAGCTAGATACATACATACATAAATACATACATACATACATACATATGTGCATTCATACATACATATGTGCACTCATACATACATAAATACATACATACATAAATACACACATACATAAATACATACACACATAAATACACACATACATATGTACATACATACATACATAAATACATATGTGCATACATACATACATAAATACATACATACATATGTGCATATATACATACATAAATACATATATACATAGGTGCATATATACATGCATAAATACATACACACATACATACATAAATACATACATAAATACATACATGTGTGTATACATACATACATAAATATATACATACAAATGTGCATCTATACACATGTATGTATATATATTCAGATATAAAGACAATCTCTTAGCAGCAGCAGCAGCAGCAGCACTTACCCAACAGAGCCTGAAACAGTCGACTCTTGAAGATACGGATGACCTTTTCGATGGCCGCTCGCAGGGCTTGGTCCTGAGGTCTCACCAGTCGGCTGTAGTACTCCTCAAGTAACTCCAGCGCTCGATGAGCATCTGCCAACACAACATAACGAAAAGTAACTACTATGTAAAGTAACTGCTCATTACAATGGCCAAAGTAATGTAAAACAATGTGTTTTTACAGCTGGAAAGGTAGTACAATGTAATCAGTCATTATAGTGGTCAAAGCAGCATACAGTAACTGGTCATTATGATGGTCAAGGAAGAGTAAAGTAACTGGTCAATACTGGTCAAGGTAGCATAAAGTAAATGGTCATTATGATAGTCAAAGTAATGTGATGTAACATAAAGTAAATCGTCGTTATGATCGCCAATATTAAACGTGCTAAACCAGTAAGATATCAGTCTGAATAAAAATGTCCAGATACACATATACACACACACACACATACATACAAGCATACATACATATGTAGATACATACACTTACATACACACATACATATATACACACACATACATACATACACTCATACATACGCACATATATACACCCACATACATACATAACCACATAATGTGTAGGGACGTTGAGCAGGGCCTTAATGCACAGCTGCTAAGTGTCATCGATTGACACTTCGTCATTACATAAGCATCTATATATACACCTGGTTATTAATAAAGAGCCTTCTAAGAACCTCTCAAAGGCACTCCTCCATACAGGTGCTATATAAATATAACGAATAGAAGTCTTAAATTGAATACTGTTAGCTTTGAAATTACTTTTACAGAGTAAACATGCTTATTGACAGAGAATGGGTTTGAACTGGTGACCCAAAGTCGGTGAGGTTTCGCAATCCTAACTTTTCTTACGCAGGCCTAGCCATCTGGAACCTGTCGCCCTACAAGAAATTATGGAAACCACGACTATTCAAGCGCAGGCTTAGGACGCACTTTTTCAACTGACTGTGCAAATGGCACAATAAAAACATGGTGTAGCATTGTATTGTATTTGGTGGCCTACCATTCCCACTCGGCCAACTACTACCTAAGCAAAGGAGAAGCAGGCAGGTCGTCAACTATCCTTCCATCATCACAGGCGCAACTGGCGCCATCTTGGCACGTCGTCGTCACAAGGTAACGGGATACATGCAAACAGTCGCCGAAATCCGGCGCTTAAGTCAGTCAGCCGTCAACGGATCAATATGGAGATCGATCGATCCGACAGACGACGAAGGAGGCAGCGGCCAGGGTCGTCCCTTCCCCGGCACAAAGGCCACCGACACTGATGCCGCCGATGCACAAGATACTTGCGTCGTCGACGCCTGTAGAATGGCACCCACCGCCTTCCATGCCGCACTGGAACCAACAGCAGATGGGAGAAAATGCATTGGAATCAACAGCGAAGAGGTGATAATGCACTGGCGTCAAAAAAGAATAGGCAAAAACGCGCTAGCGTCAAAAGAGGATAGCAGAAAATGCAATGGTGAAGCAAATTAATTATCAGTGCCAACTGTGGATAGGAGAAAATGCACTAGTGTCCAAAAAGGACAACAGAGGATGAATAGAAGTCAACATTGGCTAAGGGACAATGCCCTGGTGCCAAACAAGACTAGAATTATAAGAACTGGGATCCACATACGATAGGAGAAATACATTGATGCTAAAACAATAGGAGAAATGCAATGGCGCTAAACATAGAATTGGAGAAACGCATTGGTGCTAAAACAGAATAGGAGAAATCCATTGGCGCTAAAACAGAATTGGAGAAATGCATTGGTGCTAAAAACAGAATTGGAGAAATGAATTCGTGCTAAAAATAGAATTGGAGAAATGCATTGGTGCTAAAAATAAAATTGGAGAAATGCACTGGTGCTAAAATAGAATAGGAGAAAATGCATTGGTGCTAAAACAGAGTAGGAGAAAACGCATTGGTGCTAAAAACTGAATAGGAGAAAATGCATTGGTCCTAAAACAGGATAGGAGAAATGCATTGGTGCTAAAACAGAATAGGAGAAAATGCATTGGTGCTAAAAATAGAATTGAAAAAATGCACTGGTGCTAAAAATAGAAATGGAGAAATGCATTGGTGCTAAAATAGAATAGGAGAAAATGCATTGGTGCTAAAACAGAACAGAAGCAAATGCATTAGAATCAGAACAAGATACAAGCAACAGACAGGACATGCTCACAGATGAAACTGGTAACAGAGCTTTGCCAATGCCGCCAACTGCCAGACGCTTTTGCCAAATGACCGTAAACATGCCACATTAACTGAAAAAGCTGTAGGCCACCATGACACTTTTATTACCATGGATACAATTTATTTCTTTTAGCCTCTCTTGCCATATTAGTTTCTTTTGTTAATTAATCTGCTAATTAATCTTTGCCACTGGTCAGTCTTCTCTAGCATCGTTTCTAAATGCCAGTCTGCAGGGTACAATTATTTGTCATTGGAAGCAGCGAGGATGGGTGCAAGATCTCTGAGCAGGAGTCTAATGGCTAAGGGAAATACATTTCAACGGGGAATGATCCGAGCCAGTGAGCAGGAAGAGTTCCCTGCCCCATAAATCCACTCACGGGACCAAGAGTTTGTAGGTTTTTGAAAAACTGCTTTAGTCAGCACCCTATTTCAACTGGTTTACCTATGTTTCCTTGACTCATTTATAATTCACTTCCTAGTTTCTTTTCCCTAGCTCTCTAACCCTTCCCTGTTCTCTGTCCCACTTGCACACATTTCCTCACCATAGTTTTCCTCTGTCTTTTTTAAATTTGCCTTATTTATCTTTGCTGTAACAGCTTTACCACAGCTGGGCATTTCTTTGTTTTACTTTACAGTTTCTATGCCCAATCCTCGCTGAAATTCGTTTTGAGTGGAGCTTCTCAATGGCATGGCAAATGGGCAGCTATAGCCGGACTGCCCCTCTGTCGTTTCCCGTTTGCAAATCGCACATTGAGACCTGCTCCTTTGAACGGGCAAAAGAAAGGTGCTATACTGTATAAAGCCGAGATACGTGCCTGCGTTAAGTCGCTGGCATTTAGAGCAAGCCGAGAAATCACACTGAGTGCCGTTTCGAAGTGTTTAAGCGTAATTACTGCATCCGGATATTTAGGTCGGCCAGCCATTTCTGGCCGCCGCCTTTGCAACCATTTCTCCAGTCATTTAAGATTGATGGAGCCGCTTTCCGCAAGCTCGGCTCAGCTCTATTCAGCTACGTGCAACGTCTTTCTACGAGTCTTTCAGTCTCCCTCTCCCTCTCTCTCTCTCTCTCTCTCTCTCCCTCTCTCTCTCTCTTTTTCTCTCTTCTTACTGGCTGTACCTCCTTTTCTCTACAATTCTATCTATTTCTGTCTCTTTCTTACCAGGGGTGTACGTGTATGCGTTTGATTTTCTGTCTCTGTCTGTCTTCCTCTGTCTGTCTGTCTCTCCTTACTGGCTCTGTCTCCTTTTCTGCTTCTATCTCTTTCTTACCAAGGGTGTGTGCGCGCTGGTATGCGTGGCTGTCTGTGGCTTCCTCTGCCTCCTTCTGTCTCTCTCTCCTTCTTTGTCACAATGTCTCTCACACACTGTCACACTCTGTTTCATAACTTACTACCTGTATTTGTCTTCTCTGTCAGTCAGTCTGTCTGTGTATCTCTCCATTCTCTGTGCCTCTTCTATTTCTTCCTGTTTCTCTCTGTCTCTCTTATTAATTGTATTGTTCTGTGTATCTCCTGTCTCAAGTCCTCCTTAACCCGTCCAAGACTGAATTTCTACTACTGGGCACTCCACAGCTGGTCAAGAATTACGAATAGCTTAAATCGCTAAAACTGGGCGACTATCTTGTTGGGTTGGCTGATGCTGCTCGTAACTTGGGGGTTGATTCAACTATCCTCTATTCTAGTGGACTGACCTTCTAGATAGGGACCTGATTGTGGCTTGACTTTGGTGCACCACTGGTTGATGACTTGTGCATTAGACGCCGGTGCATTAGAAGTTACTAATTATTATTTTTCTTTACCTAAGGTGTTATTATTGTTATAATAATAGTAATTATTATTATTAACTGTATTAGCAGACATTACTGCAGCTTTTTAAAGTAACCCAACAAACATGCCTGACAGTAGGTCACTATGCATGTTATTACGCACTTTTATTAGTAGACATAAGATGCTTCTGAATATGGCTCCACTTTACTTTCACAGAAGTGACCTTGTACATATACAACTGCCCAAGAGCTTTCAACAGTCCTGCAAATATCTCTGCAATAAACTCCGACAAGTAATGTCTGGTAATAGCAGACAATAACATTGTCGTGGCAAGGCGGCAGACTGTCAACACAGCTGCTTTCACCGCTGCGCACAGGGTTCGAAACTGATAGTTTGCTAGTCTGATAGTGTTATAATCCATAAGGAAAGGTTGTCCAGTTGTGGAAGTGCCACTACTGTTTGCGAGCAAGTGAGCAACTGAGGGAGCAAGAGCTTGAGTGAGCAGTTGAGTGACTGAATGAGCAAATGAGTGACTGAATGAGGGATTGAGTAACTGCAAAACTGAGTTAGCAAATGAGTGACTGACTGAGCAATTGAGTGAATCACATTAAAAAAGCTACTAAGTAACTGATTGCGAGACTGAGTCGGTGAATGACTGAGTCAGTGGCTAAGTGAGGGAATGACTGAAGGATTCAATGAGTGAATGAACTGGTTATGGACAGAGTGAGTGACTGAGTGAGGGACTGACTAAGTGATGGATTCAGTGAATGACTGACTGACTGACTGAATGAATGAATGAATAAGAAATTGAGAGACCAAGCGAGTGAGTGTGCAAGTAGTGTCTGTGCTTCAGCCGAAAGATTCCTTAACCATCCGGATCATGCCTATGAGGACTAAAGTTGATAAATCGTAATCGTAAGCTCGAGATTTCTAACGCGCCCTAGGAAAGCTAAGTCGCGGGAATCCGCTTATTCACAAGCGGTAGGCAGGAAGGGTACTGTCCCAGGTCAAGATCCAAGAGTCAAGCAGGCAGATAGTTAGACGGCTGCAATGGATGGCGTTTGGAGACGGAGCGGAAAAAGAGGTACGGGCAATAGGAAGAACCAGGATAGGATTTGCGGAAGACGAGTATTTTCAGTTTTGAGGGGAAGACCTGTGGAGAAATTGCAAGAGGTGAAGTGTCGGTAAGTTCGTTTGACGGGTCAGAAAATTGTCGTAATTCTGGTGGGAGTTTATTCCAGAGGGGTGGAGCTGCTATGGCTATGGCGTGATTTCCAAATTTTAAGGATGAGGTGACGGGAGGGCAGAGAAGTGCTAGGGCGGAAGAGGAGCGGGTTGAACGGAGTGGTTGCATCAAGCAGGATAAATGCATGCTACAGATAACACCTTACCATATTCACTGTTTACACACCATTCCTCATGGCCAGATAACAGTACGTACTTCCAGACAAGTGTCTGGTTGACGGCTACAGTGGCTGTGCTCCACACATCTGCACAGCAGTTTTTGGCCACAGAAGTTTCATGCACAGACTACTCGCAACAGTCTGCAAGTACACTTCATCCGTCAATACGCACTCCTAAATTCCCCAAAGTGTTATCACTATAGTCTTCTGCCTGCCCAGTTGATGCAGCCAGACTCCTCCTGTGCAAAACAATATTCCGTTTTCCCCTTCTCTTCCCTCTCGTCCACTCCCTCCAGAGACCTCCCTCACCCATCCACGGTCCCTCTACCCGTATCCCATTAGAATTTCCCATCACGCATATCATCATTTTCAACGATTCTGCAGCACAAGACTTTCTTCCTCCGAAGAAATCATTTGCATTTTCTTCTCTTCGAGAACGAAAAACCGTCCGCATTAACTTAGAACAAAATCTCCTCTCCCTTCCCTTTCCTTTCCTTCCCTTCCCCTCCCCTTTCGGTCGTTAAGATTCGGAAACCATCTTCTGTTCCACGGTGCATAACTTTGGTCAAAAACGCCAACTAGGATCTTCCTTTTTAATGGTTTTGTTCATACTGATTTTTAATGGTTCCTTTGTAAGGGTTTCGATGTAATATTTATGTTTACAAAAGTACTTATAAAGCATACTTATAATGCATGCAAGGTCAGTAAACCTGAATCTGAGGGATGGATGCACGTTTGGTAGGAGGCCAAGATGGAGTCATGCAAAACTAAGTTTTCCATCTGAAGATTTTCCTTGAAATGGTTTCCTTGAAGTGGTTGTCCCTAAAATGGTTGTCCTTGAAATGGTTTCCTTGAAGTGGTTGTCCCTAAAATGGTTGTCCTTGAAATGGTTTCCTTGAAGTGGTTGTCCCTAAAATGGTTGTCCTTGAAATGGTTTCCTTGAAGTGGTTGTCCCTAAAATGGTTGTCCTTGAAATGGTTTCCTTGAAGTGGTTGTCCCTAAAATGGTTGTCCTTGAAATGGTTTGCCCTGTTTGGTTTTCAGTGGTTGTCCTTGTGACGACAATATACATGACCAGGCCATTCATGACGATGACTTCCACAAAGCCAATCCTGAGGATAACACCTGTGATAAGGCCAATCATGATGACGATGCCTACAATAAGGCCAACCATGATGATAATGATGTCCACAGCTGTGACAACCACCGTTATGAAGCCAATCATGAGTATGAAGTACATGATGAAGGTGGTCATGATGATGGCGAACATGATGAAGATAAACTACCATCATGATGCCAATGATGATGTTAATCCTGATGATGTTAATCCTGATGATGTTAATCCTGATGATGTTAATCCTGATGATGCTAATCCTGACGATGTTAATACCCAAGAGGTCCAGTCGTTAGTTCTCAACCGACAAAAAGCACCTGTCAGACAGCAGACTGTCGCTATGAAGGTATTCCAATAACCACCAGTACTCTCTCTCTCTCTCTCCCTCCCTCCCTCCCTCCCTCCCTCCTGTCTCTGTCTCTCTCTCCCTCCCTGTCTCTGTCTGTCTGTCTCTCTGAACTTCGTCGGACTTGAACAATTTCAGCTTTTCCCCATTTGTACCTCTGTTAGTAGATCTTTGTCATTTCCTATGCCAAACTATGCACAGAATTCCCCAAAATCAATTATTTCCCCACGTGACATTCACGCCATCTTGGGTCTTGGGACCAAATGTCATACACGCTCAACAGTAATAGGGTTCCTGGCGCAATCAATCAACAATGTGCCTTGAACTGTGACAGATATTTAAGTCTGGTTATTAAGCTTTGTGATCAAACAGCGATAACCTTATCTCATCTTAGCTTACCCTACCTTACTCTACTTTACCTCATCTTAAAGGTCTTACCCTACCTTACCTTATCTTACCTTGCCCAGACTTACCTTAGCTTACCTTATACAACTTTATCTTACCTTGCTCTACATTACCTTACCCCAGCTTACATCAATGACTACAAAATATGAAACCACGGATGCGATTAGAGCAATCATCAGCGCATGCAGTCGTTAATAAATGACCATGCGTTTTTACATGCGGCTTCTCAATTTCTTCGATTGAACACACAGAACAGTTAGTTGGAAAACTCACACACATAATGCGCATTTCATAAAAGCCGAATTCCCTTCGGCAAAACAAACCGAGCCTCGGCAAAAAGAACGAAGCGTTCTGTGGCCAAGGACAATTTAAACTAATAAACTATCCTGATGAAAGCCTAGTAATGAAAACTAATTCAACAACAGAGAGAGTGAATGAGCATATGAGCGAGCGAGTGATTGAGTGAGCAACTGAGTTAATGAGCGACTGAGTTAATGAGCTAGCAAGTGACTGCATTAGTGAGTGACTGATCGAGTGAGTGAGTGAGTGCTATAAGTACCGTTTCTGCTCATAGTTTTGCTGGTCAACTGTCTCTGGCAGTCTTCCAAAAGCGCCTCCTGCCGGGCGGCATCAGCACCTTCAACAGACAACACACTGACGACGTAGATTAAAGTTTTACGACATCAAGAACCAATGACGTCGTTAACCAAACAAAATTTATAATGTCAAGAAACAGTGACGCTGTTAGCCAGAAACGTGTCGATGACGTTCACAACGTTAAGAACCAGTGACAGTCAGCACAACATCATGACTGTATGATGACAAATTACCACCCTTAAGAACTTCACTAAAGCACTGTAATAGTAATTATTATTATTTTAAATTAATAAACTCTCACATTATTATTATTACTAAAATTATAATTAAAATTATTATTATTATCAGTATTATTATAATTTCAAGGTGCACAGTAGTCTGACGTGAGTGTGCTGGACTTTCACAGACAGCCACTGAAGCATAAGATCTGGGTAGCATGGCTCCAACAAACTAAATATTACCATCGCTCATTTTTCTTGACACCTCAATCAACAACGGTTGACATAGGCGCAAAAGAAATAACGCCACAAAGTAGTCTCACAAATTAGGCAAAAATGAATAGATGGCGCTGCACAACCATTGGTCAGCAAGGTTTCTGTTGACTCGGCACAATTTACACAAGAAACGACTCGGAATGAAGACCGATGGAAATTTGCTCAGCACCAAATCACTGAAAGCCTGATAAGCTAATAATCAGCTGAAAATCAGATTAACGTAATCAGCAGTGTCTACCGAAAGCAGACACAAGCGTGATAAGAACGCATCATGTTTCTAGCATTCAAGCACAGTAACAATGAAATAAAATGAAACATTTATATAGCGCCTCTTACCCTGCTTTAAAATAGGTCAGCTAAGTAATCTTAATAAGTAATGTAATCTAACATAATGTAATGTTATGGCGACAATTTACATAACTACTCTTAAAAGTAATGTCTAGTGAAATACGGCTTCAGTATGTGGTTTGTACACACTCATACACAAACTGTCTCACCAACAAATGTGGCCAATGCTGCCTGCCATTAGAAACCAGACCTTCCGTTTACCTCAAATGAAGTCAAATGAAGATTTATGGGAGAATTTTATTCAGCCTCTATTCTTAGAAGACGAAGGAATTTTGCTCAGGACCCAGTATCAGAAGACAGAAGGAATTTTTTAGATCTCAGGAAACCCAAAATTTTTTATTCAAGATCCAACCTCAGAAGACCAAAGAAATTCTGCTCCGGACCTAATCTCCAAAGACCAAAGAAATTCTGCTCAGGACCCAATCTCAGAAGACCAAAGAAATTCTGCTCATGATCTAATCTCAGAAGACCAAAGACATTCTGCTCATGACCTAATCTCAGAAGACCAAAGAAATTTTGCAGAGCACCTAATTTCAGAAGACCGAAAGAAGTGCTCAAGACCAAACTTCCGAAAAGCCATCTATCTGGCTGCGGACCACACTGAGCCTGCTCCTATACAAGGCACTGCTTTTAAGCATCGACGCAGTGCTAAATAAACAGTCTCGGCAAGCGGCCACGACCTCCGCGCCATTCCTTTCCCCCTTAAGCCACACAGCCGGGCAGGCAGGCAGCCGACCGACCGACCGATGGAGGGCCAGTTGGGAAAGGAGTGTGCCCCAGGCCTCCGTTAAGAACGCATTCCATTTTCCCAGACCAGCTGCTCGTCAGAACCGTGCTTCTCTTTGAAGCTACACTGCGCTACACAATTAAATAAATCCGCGCCCGTCTCTGTGACCATCACACAACAATCGCATCTTCTCCCTACATCTCCCGGCTCCATCGGTCGGTCGGTCAGTCGCTTGGTCATTCGGTCAGTCAGTCATTCAGTCAGTCAGTGTTCATTCGGTCAGTAGGTCAGTCATTCAGTCTATAGAACATTCTGTCAGTCATTCGGTCAGTCATTCAGTCTATAGAACATTCGGTCAGTCGTTCGGTCAGTCATTCAGTGTATAGAAAATTCGGTTAGTCATTTGGTCAGTCGGTCAGTCATTCAGTCTATAGAACATTCGGTCAGTCATTCGGTCTACAGAACATTCGGTCAGTCATTTGGTTTTTTGGCCAGTCATTCAGTCAGTCATTCTGTCTGTCGTTCGGTCATTTCACATTTCCCCTACAAGAAGATCTCCTTATGGCAGAGCATGGCTGTGAAATGCGGATCTGAAGACACAAGGAAACCATAAAGTCACTTGTTGTCAAGGTATCATACTAAGTAACGCAATTCTCCAGCTGAAAAGGCAGTATTCGTCAAGACAGGTTCCGATAATGAGCCATATTAATGCTCACACACACACACACACACAAACACGCACGCACACACACACACGCAAGCACAACAGGAAGGAAGCAGTGAATACTTCTTTGATCTGAAGATTCCAGAACAAGGAAACCTCTGTAAAGAATCAGCAAAAAGCACGTAAAGCATTGCCAGATGAACACTAATTGTCAGACCACAGTATGCCTGAGCACCAGACATTATGGGAAGCCGTGCAAACTGCCCGTCTGCAGGCCAGAGGCAACCAGACAACAGCTGTCCATGTCTTCTTATGTTGCACACTACAGAAGCGGGGCAGCCATGGGTATGAAATGTTAGTGATTTCCTTTATCTTAACTTCAGCAAATCATGGCAGAGGGCCATTCCTCTCCGGCGAGTCCTCTCCATTGCCTCTGATCTTCCCACTGACAGTACAGCGTGTGGTCAGTGTACTAATTATAGCCGAGTTAACTAGGGGGCACAAGTGCAGCCGAAATCTTGAAACAAATTTCTGCCCCAGCAGGGATTTAAACCCCTGACAATCCAGCATTACTACACTACTGCACCCCAAAGCTTTATACTGACGCCACGTTAAAATGCCAACTTAAACACGAGGTCTGTGTTCCTGACCACGTTATATTTGTCTGATACTGATGTGACTTATATGGAGGTTCATGTGTATTGTGCCTTCAGTAAAACACACCAGTTGTGGCCAAAAAGCCAGACACTGGTGTCTCCTCACGGTAGTCAGACAAACATCTTTCTCCAAGCCACAGCTAGTATGCTTCAAACATGAACTAGGAATCAATGAATGAATCAATCAATGAATGAATCAATCAATCAATCATCCATCATACATAAGTCCATCATCCATCCATCAAAGGACCATCATCACCATCCGTTCATGAATGCATGAATCCATCCATCCATCCATTCGTTCACTCATTTATTCCACTGTTCATTCCTTCCTTCATTCACTATCAATTCCTCCTTTCCTCTTCGTTCATACATTCTTCATTCAAGGCACATGCACAGCATTTCAATAGCTACACAGATTTACAAAGGCCACCATATGTCTGAAGAAGCAGACCATATATTTTTCAGACTGTACTTAAAGGATTGATAAGAAGCCAACGAAATGACCTGTAGTCCAGAACAGCCCAGCACCAATCAATAACGTCAACAGATATTCCAGTTGCATGAGTTCTTCAGATAAAAACCTCTTTTCTTGTCCTCAACTCAGATAAAATATTTTTCAAAATGGACGCCACAATCGTCCAGAATTTCAAACCTGAACGGCTTCTGACAGGCAAAGAATGGCTCCACAGAAATTCTTTTTACTTTACAATAAATCTAGGATAAGTCACAAATAATTTACAGTAAATGAGCATGTAATATGTTTTACAGTGTTGGATAAATTTCCATTTTTCCTAATACTAAGCTGACCCTTAACTCTAATCCTAACCCTAATGTTGACCCTAATCTTAACCCAAATCTTAATTGTAATGCTAACTCTTCACCTTCATGTTAACCCTAACCCTAATTCATATATACAGTTAACAGCAGTTAGCTGACAATTAGCATAACTAATACATAAATAATAATATAATTGTAAAACTGAACTATTTAAAAACTGCAATAACTGGAAAAACAAAATGAAAATGCACTAACAGACTTTCAAAATATTTAATTGTTTTTCAAATTTATTTAAATCCTAAAACAGAATATCTTAAAAATCCAGTTAAATTTTGGCATGATGGCCACAAATCCCTGCTAAGCATGCAACTGATCCAAACTTAAATGTTGCAAAACGTTGAAAGCAACAGACAGCTCTTATTTAACAACAAACCACAGATAAGAGCTAAACACATCACACGTTGTCTCATGCATAAATGACTGCAATATATGAAGATCACTCTCTCCTATTGCAGCCAAACAGATCTGACAATGATGGCGATGACGACGACGATGATAATGACAACGATGATGATAATGCAAGCAATTAAAGTTGCCAAACTGGTAGCGGACTATGCCATAAAGAGTAATGAAGCAAGAATGCAAATCGTAAACTCGAGATTTTTTCTCGAGCGCTACGGAAATCAAAGCACGGGGCACCATCGTGGGGTTGTCCAAATATACCGTGTGAAGAACAAAACCCGGTTGCTGTGCATTGGCCGATCCAGGGGCACCCCTGCCAAGGTCCTTCCCATCTGAATTTAGGCAATAGGAGCATTGACTGAGGGGCTCTCTACCCATGCACAGCTACTTTCTGTTCTTTGTACTGGCTTTCTAAACTCAGTGGCATCCTGTGGAGACGCCCATCGAACTCTACATCTAAGGATTGAATGAAGATCAGAAAGATATAAATTCATGACACTGGTCGCTTGTTGCTTACGAACGTTGCCATTTTTTAAAATCTTCCTCTTATCTCACTTTCCGGCTCATTTCCAAACACCATCCACCATTCAGAGGGCTATGTCTGACTGACTTTGTGCCTGCCTCTTGGATCTTGACCTGGAACCGAACCTTTCTTGCCTAATGATTTTTTTTTGACTGTTAAAATGAACAATACACTGAAACCTGCAAACAACATGCATTGTTATAAAACAAAAAATTCTGGAACAACACAGCCGGTAACATGGATGCCAAAATTCAGTACAGATGGACTGCAATCTTCTTATGATGCTATAACACTGTACTGATTTAGCTCCCAGAAGAAGCATACTAAGGAGGAATTGTTGTAATTTACCTTTAAATTAATTTTAATTAATTTAATAAATTTAAAAATAATAGATTTAATTTAATAATAAATTTAATTAATTTACCTTTAAGGGAAGTCTTATTCCATTGGCTCCTTATAGCATGCTTTTATAATGGAATGTGCCGACATAACTGGGTCTGGAACATGGACTCAAACGTTTATTAGGCTTTAAAAATGACTTTATCACATGCAAGTTCTTTACACTCGGTAACATCCAATTTTATTCAGCACTTCACTGGACACTCATAAGTGGGTAGGTACTTCACTGGATAGCCGTAGATTGTCGGTCATATATACGTACCATGTCACTTTCCACAGGATATGAAGTCGTCTAAAGCAAGCGCTTTTAAATCCACTCACACGAAACCCGCCCCATCCTCAACAGTTGTCTGCTAATGAAACACCTTCACCAATCGTCGTCGCATTTGTGCTTTGTCGGCGACCAGTCCATAGTTACGCACATTGCATCGACGCAGAGGGTCGCATAATTTCACGGGCGAAGGGGGCGGCACAGCAGGACCACTGCCGCCCACCCCAACCATCGCAGTAAACACATTTCACGATACGTGAGAAGCCGGAGCGTGCTGCCCGCGATAATCAACTGTAATTACATCATCTTCACTTTGTTTGGCAGAGCTAATGACGACGCCGACGAACGCAAGCAGAAGCTACGGTCCGCCCGCACCGGAAACTCTGCTCCGGCACCTAATTTTCCCCACGGGCCGAAATCAGACGGGAGTATCGTCCAAGGCCGAACGCGAGCCATCAATATTCATCGAAAGCCCGCATTCCTTCCCGCCAAACGACGCCGACGACACAAACACCTCATACGCAGACGACGTCCGAACGACAGCCGGATCGAATCAGCCGGCGACGTCTTGCCGACGGCGGCGTACCACGATACGGAGACCGTTGCCCGTCGCGTACTGCGCCCCTTCCTACGGTTCTCCACGAGGCTATTAATACGATTCGGCGATGCGCGATGCCCGCCAGCTGTGTGACAATACGCCAGACGTATGTACGACGTCTGATTGTCGTAACGGTCGAGATACCAATCATCGCCGGATAGCTGCGTCGCTCCGAGGAGGCACCGGTGATGAATCGATAGCTTAGGGAAGGGCGCTCGGTCGAACAATGGCCATGTTTCAGGAAACATGAACCCCAAGTTCACGCGTGGATCGGTTGATTCACAGCATTTTCCGATTTTTATGGTCATTTTTACACCAAGGCGGTTTTAAAGAATAAGTTATTACTGCTGAATCCCATCAGTGTAAAGCGATGACTGAAAATTCAGAATTTTTTGTAAAAATTGTGCAAAAATTAGTCAAAAATGTGTAAAAACCGTAAAGTGTAAGAAAAACATTTTGAAATGTGTACATTTCAATTCTGTAGTTGCACAGTGTACAAATTGGCTATTTCTGCCAAACAAGAATGCTCCTTAAATTTGATCTCCTTCATAGGCACCCAGTCAAAACAAATTACTAGTAGCAAAGTTAGTTGTGCATGTCACTCCAGGTCACGATATGTATAGCAGAGCGGGTACAAAAAATTCATCCAAATATTATAAAAAATAAACAACATCCAAAATGACATGAAAGCAAAGAGCAAATGAGCAAAAGCAGACCAGGAAAACTCATTCGGAAATACCTTGTTTCCTGACTGGCATTGTCATGTGTCAGGCTGTACTCTGTTCGCGGCTAATACACCCGAGACTCGGCTTTAATACGATACTAGTGGCTCTACAACGAAATAAGAAATGACACACAATGCAGTGCAGTCATACTTACCTATTATTTATTTATTTTTTATTCACTGAAAGCGCTTATAACGTGTGCAGTGTCAAAACACCTGAACCCGAGGCACAGACGCTTGTTTGGGGGGGGGGAATATGGAATCACGCAAAAACCAGGGGAAAGTAGTGTGTCTTAATAAGTGATTTAAAAGAAGATAGCGAGTTTGCAAGTCGGGCCTTTTGTGGTAGACAATTCCAATTACGAGGAGCACAGCAGCTAAAGGCACGTGATCCTACAATTGTCCTGAACCTAGGTTTTTTCAACAAACCTGTATCAGAAGAACGCAAGAATCTAGGAGGGCTATATGGAGTCAGCAATGTATTCAAATATTATGGAAGGCCAGTGTCCTGAGCCTTAAAGGTCAAGCATGCAATTTTAAACTTAATACGCCATCAACAGGAAGCCAGAGAGGGAGATCTAATGCATATGATGAAGAAGAACATGTAACAACCCTAGAAAGAGAGTGTTATTTATCTTTTGTTTATTTCTTTACTTAAAGCTCTTTTCATAAATCTGAATCTGAGGTGTGGATAAATATTTGCTAAGGTACAAGACAGAGTCATACAAATGTCAAAGTAGTGGGGGTTGTATTTATAAAGAAGAACTTCAAGTAGACATGATATGTTATTAAAGATTATTCAGTACAACGGAGTGAGTCATCCATTTATACATAGCACAGCTTCAAATGTGATATGCTATGAAACGATATGCAATACAGCATAGCTTGATATTTATACAGTGCAACTTCAGAGCAAATCCTCGGTAGTGCTCCCCACTCGATATAACGTTAAGTTACTGAAGACGCATATTTTGCTATTTGACTCACAGCCACCTACAGACCCATTCTCAGTGGCTCTTTAACAATGTTCTGTTGCAATAGCAATTACAATTAAGAAAGAAGGTAGTTTATCAGCCACAGATGTAATAAATATAGAGGAAGACTCATTTCTTACATTCTTATATACTCTACTCTAATCTGATGAACTTCTATAGTGCCACTGGGATGATAGTCGATTGGATAGAGCGTTTGGCTTGTAACGCAGAGAGTATGGGTTCAAGCACCCCAAGACATTTACTTGTGGGACCCTGAGCAAGTCCTTCACTTGCAATTGCTTCATGCCTCAGATTCAGATTTACTGACCTTGTGCACATAATAAATCCAAAATAATAATAATAATAATTATCATAATGCATAAGATCAGTCAATGGTCACTTCAAGTGAAACCACGCTCAAAAATCACCATCAACTGGAGAGAATTCTGGTTGGAAACCTTCAGTTTAGAAGTGATCTTGTAGAACACCGGGCCAACTACATACACGAACTTTCTTACAACATGCTTCACAGTAATATAAATTCTCATACAAATCGGTCACAGAAATGGCTCCAAATTTTAAATTTGGATGATGACTGCATTACAGTACAACCCTGTTAAAACGCGGCACTTGATGCGTGGCTCCACAAGGTAGCATTTAACAAGGTTCTCCTGTAAAGGCTCAAACACTACATTATGAATGTTCAAAATGATGCAACGAGTGGTAGACTGGTGTTTCTGTTGGAGGAGTTGTGCTAAGGTCAGGAAAGGATATAATGCAAAGAGAAGATTAAGTTTGGTAAAATAAGATAAGGCAAAGTAAGGTAAGGTAAGGTAAGGAATGGTATGGTATGGTATATGAGGCTAAGACATGGTAAAGCATAAGGCAAGTAAGGTAAGGTAAATTATTTGTTACATTTAAATGTAAAAAGATCCTTGACCGGGTCTAGACATGTTAAAGTGGATGAGGGATTCAGAGGAACAGTTAGTAATTGAGTGTATTATTGTCCTTTCATCTTTTATAATTATTACGTCTGCCTCGCCCAATTCGAAATGGTGCTGTTTGTATTCCTCGGAATTTCTATTATACTCCCATCATTTTCATCCGCCAGTGAGCCACAGACGAACTAGCTGGCAGGCGAAGAAACAGAGGAAGGTCTGGAGGGAGGGCCAGCGAGGTAGACACGGACAGAGCCATGGAGGAAAGGTCAGAGAGGTACACACGGACAGAGCCATGCAGAGACTAAGAAGGCTTTAGATGGAGACATGGACACATCCATGCAGGGACGTATGGAAGGCCAGAAGCCTTAGATGGACACAGGGACTGACACAGAAAAAGCCAGGAAGACAGGTATAGAGAGATAGCCAAAGAGGCCCAGAGGGAGCCTACGTGAGAGCACGAAGGCATGGTCAGAGATGCTTGCAGGAGAGATAGATACAGAGAGACAGACAGAGAGCAAGAGCGAGAGGCAGAGAGGGAGACGGGAGACACAAAGATAAGCACGAATGGAGCAGGGAGCGAGGCAGCGGAGGACGGCACGGAAGGAGAGAGGTGGTGGATGATCCAGGGAGCAAAGCAGGGTTCGTGGCATGGATCCGGACAGTAGGAGGCAGAGGCAGGGAGAGGTCCGGTACATACGTCATTGCCAGTCGCTACATCGGTCCGATGGACATTATTACATCGCAGATCAGTGAATGGGTTGGGCTGCCTTACATGAAGCGCTGCCGATCCTCGGGTCCCTAGCCTCGATGAAAGTGCAATCTGTCAAAACTCAAAACCTCTACAAGGTAAACAAAGCCTTCAGCGACACCCGCTTATCCCCAGCCCAGGCCAAGGGTGCATTCCAAGCACGATGATCTTGGCATGAGTACATCACAGCGCATACTCTGAGTATGCTCAGGAATATGGGACAAGTACGTTTTAAGTAACTCTGAGATAATCCAAGTACCCAGAGGAGGAACATAACAATCTTTCTGGAGTAATTTAGAATTGGTAAAACAGTGGAAAGGGATGGCATGCTTTGTAATGTGCCGTCTTGTGTATTGTAACATAGGCAGCATAGGCGTAATGTACTGAGATTTAAGGATCCCATTCATAGGCAGTGTAAAACCTGTCTTCTGCTTGTGTCCAAAGAATTGCGACATTCGACTGTTGCCTTGTGCATTATGCAAATGGTGCTCTACATCTTTCAAGACTAGACGAAATAAAGGACCTGTGGTAAGTAAGAGTAAGGTCAGTGAAAGGTAATAATAAGGTAAGGATAAGGTAAGTGTAAGGTAAGAGTAAATCAAGGTGATGTTAACGAAGTGTAAGTATATTGCTGCCTTCATAGATGAAGAAGATAAGAGCAGTGCTTTAAGCTAATCCAAGAGGCAGCACTGGGTATGAAGTGTTTGTTAGCAACTTCATGTTTAGTTGCACCATATGAAGGCAGGTCGCCTCTCCCTCACCATCTGATCTTCCCACTGAACGTGTGTTGTCAGTGTACTCAGTATAATTTATTCTTATTATTTATTATTTCTGAATTTATTAAGCATCACTATCTTATGACTAAGCTGAGCAATTATGCTTGAGGTCCATACACATTAACCGTATCTGGGGAGGCTCAAACCCATAACCTCAGTGTTACAAGCTGATCGCTCTATCCAGTTGGCTACAGTGCCCCATGATCGCTAATTGAGTTTGGTAGGGGCTCAAGTGGAGCGGAAATCTTGAAACAAATTTCAGCCCTAGTAGGAATTTGAATCCCCAACCTTACAATTGACATGGTAGCATGATAAGTACTGGACTTTAGTGCACTCCTACTTTCATACATACCAACAATGATGCTAAAGAACTGACGGAATGCACAGAACAGGGCAGTAAACCTTTTTCTTACGCATTACATGGTTCAACAACGAACCATTAATTTAACATAATACATGAAAGCCAAACTCCAGCCATAGAGATGAAAAACTGGAACTTCTGAGTTGGCACCTGACATGTTAACACTAAATTTTATAACCTTTAATGCCCATCTGTTTCTGCCCTCTTTGCTGCAAGTTTAGTTTTCCAGGCATTTATCTGATGGGGTGATACTTCACTAATCTAATCTAAGAACTTCTACAGCACCACTATAATAATTATAATGCTCAAGGCATCAGTTGTTGCTAAGCAAAATCATTATCCAAGCCAAGTTACATGATGAGTCCTGTCAAAAAGCCAAGGGGGTTTGATCTAGAAGATACAGGCAGCCTGCGGAGGAAATGAGTCAAAGAAAAGGTGAGTTTTTATTCCAGATCTGAAGGCCAAAACAGACTTTGCAGAGTGAACAGTTGCCGGAAGAGAGTTCTGGAGTCTAGTGTCAACAACAGGAAAGGCGCACCTGCCGAGAGCAGTCCTTGTCCATGGGATAGTCAGATTTAGACAGCCAGAAGACCTGGTCGAGTAGAGACAAGTCTTTGGAGTCGGTGCGGCGAGGTTGGCTGAAATGTAGTCTCGAATACAATTAGTCCAGTTTTGAACATTATGCGTTTTAGTAACCCAGGCAAGAAACCTATCCATCTGATGGGGTGAATCTTCATAATGCAGTCTAAAAACTAATCTATCTAGTGTGATCATTTCATAATACAGGCGAAGAATGATCCTGGGGTGAAATTTTGTGCCCCTAACTGGGAACCCATCTATCAGACACGGTGATCTTTTCATAACCTCTCGCTAAGCGATGGAGTGATCTTCTAGTAACCCCTGGCTAGTCATCCACCTACCTGAAGGGCGATCCTTTTGTAACCCTGGATAGGAACCCATCTATCTCATGGGGTGATCTTCTTGTAACCCAGGTCAGGTCTTCTATGGCAAAGCATAGGGTTTGGCAATAGTACATGTAGATCTATCACTGTGGTACAATCTTCATCCTACTGTCCTGCTCAGGTAGCTCTACGAGGCAGTAGTGTTGCCTCTGAAGTAAACACTCACCTGTTTCCACTCTTATATCAGGAGCATCTCATGTAATTTTGTCAACAACAGGTGGCATATAAATTTACTAAAACAACTCAGACCATACAGGCTACAGGATCAAAGCTTTGATGATGACTTCTGACAAAGGCAACATAAACTAAAAATTCCATGGTTAAACCTTACCTATACAGCTAGCACAAGTACACATAAATGTCAGGTCGACACTTCGAGAATGGTCTGGTAACAGCGAATATCCTCCATGGCTAGAGTCAGGCATGTTTGTCTTGCAAAAAAATTTGAGTAACTTGACAGGGCTTGGCAGCTTGGTGGTCTGTTGCTTGGCACAATGGTCAATTAATAGCACAAGTTGTCTCACACTTCAGCTTCAGATTCACTTACCTTGAGTACATAATAAGTGTCACAATAAATAAAAAATAAATAAGGCAAGCTGCTTCTGTCACAACAAAGTATGCTGGTGCCATTCTAAGCTGGATAAATGACAAGTCCTGTGATGTATCAGTCCCCTCCCTGTCCTCTGATGTGTGATGCGCAGGCCCCGTTCTGTGAAGCTTACTGTACTATGAAGCAATGATCCATGTTTACGTTAACACAACATAATCCCATCAATTTGAGCCTTCAAAACTAAGCATTGGGCTGGTAAACAAATTATTTTCATCAATAATTTCGCCGTGACAACAGTAGACAATGTAATGTTCACGAAAGCACAACTTAAATTTCAAAATCTCAGTGTACGACGCCGAAGAGTCAGATAGACCACGGCCAGATCCACCGAAAGCTCCCGAAGCCCTGCCATTCATGCAAAGTTAGGAAATTTAATAAATACATCGCCTGAATCGCCCGTGAATTTTTTGTGTAGGCTATAGACACAAGCTGAGGCACTGTACAGTTAATTATTAACGAAATAGTTTGCAGAAAAATAAAATAAATTTGTTTACCTTTACTTTAGGAAAGATGGCCGATCTCGCACCAAAGCCAGCTAAAGGGATCCTAACAATTTTAATAAAATAGTAGGTATGTGAATAGAGGCAGAGTAATGAAGCAAGAATGCAAATCGTAAACTCGAGATTTTTCTCGAGCGCTACGGAAATCAAAGCACGGGGCACCATCGTGGGGTTGTCCAAATATACCGTGTGAAGAACAAAACCCGGTTGCAAAGAGACCAGAGAGAGAAGGAAACATAGGAGCTGTTACGGTTGATTGTGTTTAAATTGAGAGAATGTAATGTAAAAAAATCTCAGCACCACATAAAAGCTACCCAGGTAGACCAGCTTATTCACAGACACTTTATCAAATCACGTCCTCAAGAACCAGGTTGTTGTTTCAATATCGAAGCCAAATCAGAATCCAGGACACGGGGAAGAGAGAGTAGTGGGAAAGAAGACGACTGCGCTATGGATGGGTTCGGGTTTGAATGGAAAGCCTGGGAAGTGATAGATACCGACTTTTTCTACACCTACTGCATAGTTGCGACTCTGCTAATTTTGCAATGCCTTTATTGGAAGACAGGCGATGTGGCATTGATGATGATGATGATGACTACAACGACGACGAAGACGACGATGATGACGATGATGATCCTCATCATCGTCATCATCATGATCATGATTATGATCATGATCGTGATCCTGGTCTAATTTCCAAAACCTCGATCGCTCTTGAGCAACATTGCGCGTTTGTTATGATGCCATCCAGAACCTCCATCGTCTGCCTTCCCAAAGCGCTTTAATTTTATTAAGATCATCGTTTGATGCTCCTAGGTTAGCCATTTACTTCGCTGTTCTCCTTGCTTTGACCACCCAACTCTGGATCGGCTTGATAATACCATGCGAGAAGGCCTCGAGACCATCGTTGATATAAAACTTGACAACACTCAGTGGCTGCAGGCAACATTGCCTATAAGACATGGTGAACTTGGTATGAGGAGGGTGGGGTCGCTGGCTTCTTCAGCCTGCTTGGCTTCAGCTGCAGCCACGCTCAAACTCCAGTCCGCCATTCTTAGTCAATGCCTCGAGACTCCCGATACGCATCTGATTGATCTGATGACGGTTCGTAGGGAGACACTCCCATCAAGCGTCGACCCATTGCCAACAAAACAGGCAACCTGGGACGGTCCTATGATTGAACTGGATAGGTCAGCGGTTTGGGCAATTGCCGAGAAATCGACTGATCGAGCACGGTTGGCCGCAGTCAGTTGCCCCACTCTGGCGATTGGGTGACCGCCCTTCCAATCTCATCATGCGGTCTCTGCTTAAAGAACGAGACGGAATGAGAAGCAGTTGGCCTCCATTGGGCCTTAACCTATGCAGCCCACATCAATGTCGCTGCGGTGATTTGGTTGACCCTGATGGTCGCCACGGTTTCGTCTGCAGACTGGCTTTCGGACGATCCCTTCGTCATTATGCCATCAGTGACATAGTCTGGCGAGCTTTACAGAAAGCCGATGTTCCCAGTACTAAGGAACCAACAGGCTCGTTCCACTCTGATGGCAAGGGACCAGATGGGGCTATAATGGTTCCATGGGCGGCTGGGAAATATCTTGCCTGGGATGCCACAGTTGTGCATAACTGCGCGGCATCTTACATGGTCCACAGAGCCAGTTCCGCAGGGTCAGCGGCCGAACAGGCTGCCATTCGAAAAACCGAAAAATATCTAGGGCTGCCATCGACACATCTTTTTCTGCCCATCGCATTCAAAACACTGGGCCCAATTAATTCTGCAGGGGTCGAATTCATCCGTGAAGTTGGCCGTCGCCTTTCGACCACCTCAGGAGAATCACGTGAGATTGCCTTTCTTTTTCTACGCCTCTCCATCTGTATTCAGCGCTATAATGCCATCGCTCTCGGGGCACGTTTCCTGATGTTGATGAGGATGAGGCCTGATTTTCCAGGCACCCCTTAACAGCTTCTAGAGCAATTTTTCAGTTCTGACGAATAACACTTACCTCGGGCAAAAATAAAATAAGATTAATAGGAAAGCTACTTACTCCATCAGCACTTATCTTTACCCATCCAGTGCTTCCGCTTTCTGCAGCACCTTTCCACCGAACAAAACCGTCAGCGAGGATTAGCCTTCCCAGAATAACGCTCCCCTAATTTTTTGCAATCCTGAGGGATCATCTATCTCGTGTAAAAGAAATAATAATTCGACCTCCTTTGCGGAAAACTATAGTTAAATAGTCCTAAAGTTATGTCCTATGAACATGTCTCACAAACACACATATGCCCATATAAGCCCACATAGGTTATAATTAGACCTGGGAGTCACTGGCTTTCCAAACTCAGTGGCATCCTGTGGAGACGCCCATCGAACTCTACATCTAAGGATTGAATGAAGATCAGAGAGATATAAATTAAGCTGATTCATGGCACTGGTCGTTTGTTGCTTACGAACGTTGCCATTTTTTAAAATCTTCCTCTTATCTCACTTTCCGGCTCATTTCCAAACACCACCCACCACTCAGAGGGCTATGTCTGACTGTCTTTGTGCCTGCCTCTTGGATCTTGACCTGGAACCGAACCTTTCCTGCCTAATGATTTTGTTTTGACTGCGCACTGTGAATAAGCTGGTTTTCTTGACTTAGCTTTCGTTTGGCGCTATAGAAATCTCGAGCTTACGATTACAATTTTTAATATTTAAGGTTGAGGTGAGCTATCAAATTAATTTTTAAAATTCTCATCATATCCACTCCTGGAAATTAAAGGCATCACCAAATTTTTAAGCACAAAACATTCAGCGCATATTTTAGTTTGCAGGCTCTATTTTTGCAGCTCGCTTTCGTATACCATTCACTTGATTTTAACTCGCATTTGGCTCAATATCGACGTGCAGTAGATGTTGTTTACATCCCATAAGAGGGCAAGTGTTTTAATTTTGCTGATAATTTCAAACAAAACTTCTGACGTCGGCAGTTTATTTTCGGTTTTTGATAAATAGGTCGAAATGTCGACGTGGGAGCTCATTCACCCGTCATCTTTGCTGCTCTCAATGCAGCTTTTCTGCTGCGCTGGCGTCTGTTTTTCAAATGGGTTCCGTGACCAGGAATCGATCCCACGATCTTTGCGGACCGTAATTGTCAACCCTTTGATGCACCGAATTCAGATTGCCCAGTCGAACACAGCCCGCTCCTCTTCGCGTCCTCTGCCCCGCGGTCAACCAGAGTACATGGGCAAGTTCGTCCCCGGTGGACTTGCCCCGGCCTTCAAGTTGCCGACCCTCGATGGATCCCTGGTCTATCCTGGGCCGGTTATCAACCAGACGACCCCGGTGATCTTCCACTCGTACAATCCGGATTCTGCTTTCCTGCGATGCCTCTGGAATTGTTCCGGGTCGGTGGAAGACTTTGTGACGTCATCTCCAGCCGACGTGCATTACGTCTTCATGTCGTCAGCGAATGACGCCGTCAGTGACGTCACCTGGATGAGAGCGAGGCTGAAAAGTACAGCGCAGAAGTAAGTAAGAAAGTTTTAGCTTGTAATGATTCGGCCCTGCCACTCTGCTGTTAGGTTGACATTCATTCATTCATTGCCAATTTTTCATGTTTAGATATGGGAGGAAGCAGGCAGAGGGGGAGTGGACGCGTTTGTCTGATCGTCTGCATTTTGTGACGATTTCAACGTGGAAATTGAGAGACTTAGGCATCTGGATTCCGGATCTACTCCAGGAATGGTCCTGTCAGGATCATAACTGTGGTCTTGATCAGGTCGTGATCGAATCTCTTGATCTGCCAGGTACTAAGTCAAGTCATTTCCATTATTGTCATTATTATCAGTGCCTAGCACCAGTTGTTTGGTGACGATGGTGCAAACACTTTAATTCTATTCTCTACGGTTATTCATCAAGGTAAATGTCTCTCCCTCTTTATCCAAATCTTGTTAGTATTCATATATTTTGTCTTCCTTTGTTTCTCTTCCATCAATCCTGCATGCACTTCTGTGTTTGGAGTCATCATTGTATGACCGTCTAAACGTAATTGACGAGCACATTTCCAAAACTAGGTGCACTGGGTCAACACTTTTGAAGATTTTTAATTAACAGGTTGCGTACAGATTGTCGTGTGACTACTGTTAAGGACAGGCGACTACTTGGGCAGATGTCACAGTGAGTCAGACATTATACCAGGGTACTCGACCTGCAGGGGTCTTTGGGTCATGGGGTGGGACGTTGGAAATTATTGGTTAAGAGAGGCCTTAAATGGTTGGGATGTGAAGCCATATGACCTGTTTTTCTTAACCCTCTGCCCAAAGATAAAGGTAGTTAGATTAGTAATGGGCGTGTGATTGAAGTGGCCCCAGTTTCTAAGAGGCCGAGTCAGAAGGTCAGGTCTTAGCCTGAACGGGACTCAAATTTCCACATGCTGTATACTATATTTGATTCATTTCCAGATTCTTTACTTATGCACTTCTTCACGCTGAATCAGCAGAACCAGCTGGTTCACGTTGCATCAAGCATAATACTGTTGTCTCCTTGTAATATTAATGTCTCCCTCTATCCAGCTAATAGGTCTCCCTCTTTCCAGCTACGGACAAATGTTGTCCTTCCTTTGAGAACATAGTAATGACAATAATAGTTATAATATTAGTTACATTAACAGTACTAACACTGAAACCTTTAATTATGCACATGATCTGTAAGACACCTGGCATTCTGAAGCCCATCAGATTGAATTTGGGGCAAAGTCCATATATTTAAAAAATTATTTTCAATTTTTGACTGATATTCCATTTAAGAGTGCTTCCTACAGCTTTTCAGTGGTATTTAGAGACACTATATAAGTTCCTAACTACTACTAATCTAATCTACTGACTTATATAGTGCCTTTATCGTAATGCACAGGGCATCAATTGATGTTTGCAATGCGTGAAACAAAATTGTAATCCATAATTGCGATAATTCTTGTTTTTGAGCTTAATGATGATTGTTTTAATTTAGACGTGTCCTTTACGCTTCCTCGGCTCGACGCGCGCTATGACTGGCTTCCTTCGCCTGGAACAACCTTCAACAATAAAACACTTCCTGCTAGGGTGATTGGAGATGGGTGTGTTGCAGATGAAGGTGCAAAGGGCGTCATTGCTATTGTCTCCGAAAAGAGTTGTGACTACTTCGTCAAGGTTTGATTTCTGATACTCCTTCAATCGTACATGTACTGCATCACACATTATTACAGGGAGACATTGTTATTATTGTTAGAAAGATCCATTATAGTTAGAGGGAGATATTGTTATTACAAGTAGTACAGGGAGACATTATTATTATGATGAAGGATCTATGATAATTACAGGGAGACATTACAAGGAGACAATAGTATTACAGGGAGACTAAAGAGGACCCATTATTATTACATGGAGACTTTATTATTACTGGGAGAGAATAGTATTAAAGGTTGTGTCATTGCTAACTAGGCTGCAGAACGAGTAGTGATTCCTGTCGATGCTAATTCTCTGTGATTTTTTTGTCGTAGTTTCAGGCAATGGCCAAATCTGGGTCGCTTGGCATCCTTGTTCTTCAGGACGTTTCCTTACAGCCGCCTGATATGAACTGCAAGGACAACGAATGTAACGTTCCCCTTAACATTCCAGCCTCGACCGTTCCTAATCATCCATTTCTTAGAAGGTTCGTCTAACGACTTTAATTGCTAATTTTGTAATTTTTATATTTTGGCTGGCAGCAGAAATCTTTGTTGCATGACCCGTGGTGAACTTGTGATTCTTGTTGCTTGCATTGCAACGATGCAACATCGTACCTTTCCAGTGGTTGGACCATCTGGAATATCCTTCCTCTGGATCCGCATTTCCTTTTGGCCAGGGACACTAGATATGACTTTTACAAACATTTAAAACCATTCTGTCCCACCAGGGCTTGCCTTGGAGCGGTCTGAGTAGATATCTTGAAGGGGCGATGTATAAATGCTCTGAATAAATGAATTTAGATAGCATTAGTATGTAGTGATAGTGGATCAGTCGATGGCACAGAGTGAACATTTATATAGAACCTCTTTAGAACTTGCTCAAGGTCTCTATACAGTGACCTTTGCAGGCAAGGCTTGAACGCACACAGTTACACTCTCTGCATTGTGCATGTATTTACAGATGTATCCCGATATTTATTTTATATCACCTTTCAGACAGAACGTTTTAGCGATGCGGAGGTACTGCTGTCTAGCAGATCGTAAGAGGTATGACTTAAGATAAATGGAATTACAAGGTGACGATTACCCATGCAACACTGCTCAGATGTGGATATATTCTGCCTAGTTTTAATAGGCGGTCTGGCGTACATTGCTTCCCTCTTGGACTTATCCAGGTCTTGTGATCATCAACTAAAACGTTTCTACAGCGCTACTCAGAAGCTAAGATCAAAGCATCAGCTTATTCATCAGCACTTTTATGCATTGCTCCCTGCTGGCTTTTTGGCATTGGGAAGGGAGCGCCTCTGATGAGTCTATCTTGAAGTTGCGCTATATAAATTTTCAATTACAATCACAAAACCAGTTTTGTGTACTGATAAGTAGATTCATTTCATTTGATCCGGCGTAACACAAAACTTCAAGTGACTGTTTTGGAACTGAAAATGTAACTAAAGCTATCTGCGTTCCAGAGACGGAAATATTACGATACGTTATCAGAACACTCCCTCAGAAAACTTCTTTGCCGCCATCGACCAGAACGGACGATTAGCCGAAGTTGGTTGGCTGTTACATCCATCACTCGTCTACCTTCCTTGGCAAGCGCAATGGTTTGACTACAGACGCCAGCTGGACAAGCGTCTTTCGTCGAAGGTCCTTGCAATCAACATCTTCAACAACTCCGTGATGCACGGTGACAAAGGCGCTTCAGTCAGTGTAACTCTTCCGCCACTGAAGGACCTCCAGAAGTATGGAGAGCTTGAGCTGGATTTCTCGCTGTCATGTCCAGGAGAGAGGGACGAAGCATGTCCGCACTGGGATCGCACGATTCAACTGTTCGTCTGCTGCAAGAACACGTCTGCCCTTTGCGGAGCAGAACTCGGCCGATGGATCAGTCCATTCCGGAGGTTTGCAGATTCGGTCACTTCAACGCATTTTCAAATCTTATTGTTGTGTAGCGACTCCCCTCTCACCGTGTCCTCACTCTTAGTTCTTACTCGCTCACTTAGCAGGGAGGTTATCGCGGCGCCTAGCAGGAATCCACTGCTGGACTTGCCTAGATAAGATATTATATCAAGCAAGGGTCCGCTCGATGATGGGCCTAATGACGGTTGAATGTACGTTTGACAACAAAATGTTCACACTGTATATCTATTGACATGTATAGATGTGTAATAAAAACAAAAAGCAATGTAATGGTTAAATCTTGGCTAACCTACCTATGGCCAGCATTTCTAGTTACCTTTTCCTTTGAAGAAGTTCCTTTGTACGACGGGGAGGCGCCTCATCCAAACAAGACCGACGACGCTCGTCAGACTCTAGGCGGTCGGCGGCAGATTCTTGATGAATTCCACCCTCCCGCCAACCGTCTCTCACACACAAGTCGAAGCACAACGATCTTTGGCAGTCTCTGTTGGCAGTCGCACTTGGCCAAGGCGATTCACCGTTTCCCATAAGCTTTGTTTCGAACCAACACTGTTTCTCCAACTTTAGCGAGTCATCAGACCGGCCGTTGACATCGCCGTCACTTCAAAACAAGACTCGGAGTTTGCGAGTGTCCTCACGATGAGAGGACCTTCTGATTCGCCGCCAGACGCAGAACTGATCCTTTTTGGCGCGAAAAGTAGCGTCCTCAGAACTCCTTCCGCCCGTAGGGTAGGTCAGTCCAGCCCTACCCTGGCTCAGTACAACCCCATCGCACAGCAGGCGCCAGTTTTGCGTTCCCCTTCCCACATATATATATATATATATATATATATATATATATATATATATATATATATATATATATATATATATATATATATATATATATATATATATATATATATATATATATATATATATATATATATATATATATATATATATATATATATATATATATATATATATATATATATATATATATATATATATATATATATATATATATATATATATATATATATATATATATATATATATATATATATATATATATATATATATATATATATCTGGCCGTAGTTAGACGTACATATAAATCTAAAATGCTGGCCACTCAATACATCTACTAACAATCTAAAGTCTCTAGACTACGCATGCAACATACAGTATATCCATATCTATAATCTATATACATAGCCATACACAGTCCGTGAATCATGCGCTTATCTAAGATAGTAAATGGGCCTACAGGGGAATCGCTACAGTTGTATTTTTGATTAACATCCAAACAAGGTCAAGGTCAGTGTAGGTATTTTTACACTTATTTACTGTTGTGTAATAACAGCAAGAGTTGTTATTCTTTTTATTATTATTTCTTCACCAAAGGTAAAACGAGTCCCTCATAAATTAAAAAACGAAAACTGTTCCGATATGTTAAAAAACTCGGACCTCGTCGTCAAACTCCTGAGGATGAGACCTGATTTTCCAGACATTTTCCTTGTGCTCACAGAGTATTTTTTATATTCCTAATGGGTCATAACTATCTCTTGCAAAGAAGATTAGTTAATTATATTTTTAATCCAAGGTAGCAGTGATCCCTTGGAATATAAGAAACCCTGGAGATAATTATTGGTTTATCATTATAATTATTGTTATACATTTACTTTGCTGATCAAGATAAATAGTTTACTTCAGTTTACTTTTACTTTTAATTAAGCAAACCTACATGTGTACTGCATCTGTTTAGAAACCTCGAACTGATTCAGTGTTTTTGAGGCACTCCTAAGTGGTGTCCTGTAAATGCCAATGTCCAGCTTCAAGCTTATTAAGTGCATATCGTTGCTATTTTTAGGCGAATCGGACGATGGTTGACTTCGGTCGATTCATTGATTCCGTTGTTTGAGACGCAGCGGTGTACGTTTACGGTGACCGGTGCATTGTGGGACGAGCTGTGGATGCCAACGCTGAATTTGCGATTCTCACAAGCAACCGATGAAGGACACCATTCTGAGCGACCTTTGGTGGTCAGGCGCTGGATCAATGGAACGTTTACGTTTGATAAGAACTACAACAAACAGTTCCAGGAATTCCAGCTGCAGTCAGGGAAAATCCAGTGGAAACGGGTGAGGATTATTCCTCAGGTTTTTTGTCATTCTGTTTCTTAGGCTTATCCTCATTCTATTTCTTAAGCTTATCCTCATTCTGTTTCTTAGCCTGATCTTTATTCTATTTCTTAGGCTTATCCTCATTCTATTTCTTAGCCTGATCCTTATTCTATTTCTTAGGCTTATCCTCATTCTGTTTCTCAAGACTTATTGTTAGGCTATTTTTAAGCTTCCCCTCAGGCTATTTTCCAGATCAGCCTTTCTCATTTTCTTCCTCCCTTTTTCTCCTCCTGTCCCCCTTCTCCTCCACCTCCTCTTCTTCCTCCTCCCGTTCTTCCTCTCGCTCCTCCTGCTCTGCTTCCTGTTCATACTCCAGCACATCCTTCTACTTCATTCCTCTTCCTGAATCCTTCTTATAATGCACCGTTGTGTTCAGGTGAAGATCTTGTCTGTCATAACTGGACATGGAAGTGACGAAAATGGCTGTGGTGAGTTCTGCGTCACGTCGCACCATTTCGTCATCAACAACCGACATCTGTACAACATGACATTCCACAACGCAGGTAGACAGCGCTCTTTCGTTTCTGCGGTTTTTATCCAGTTCACATAACCTAGAAGGAGAGGAAGAGCAATTCCTAGACTAGAGCTTACCCCATTAGCGACTTCTTTTTCTTAGCCTTGGCAGATGAGAGTGGGTGATCAGTCCTCCTCCTGGCAAACGATCTTCCCACCGACAGTGTACGGTCAGTGTAATTGTGATTGTTTTATAGCTGAGTTCACTTGGGGTCGCTAGTAGAATAGAAATCGTGGAATATCTTTCTGCTTGGATAGGATTTGAAAAACTTCTGGGGTGGTGGTCCAGCACTTATGTATACATAGCTTGCATGCATGCATCATGTATATATATATATATATGTTTATTCTTGCATATATACATACTTACATACATGCAGAGAACGTACATACATGACTACGTGCATACTGGTGCATGCATGCATATGTACATACACACGGAATTCTTACAAGTATACATAGTGCATGCATACTTGTTTACATCCATACATACATTACCTGTAAATGCAATTGCATTACGTTTATGTTCTTTGTGCAGGAACTCCTCTGGGTTGCGCTGAGCGCGTTCTGCTCGGTGTTGAGCCAAACGAGCACGGAACGTGGTTGTACGGACGCAATGGTTGGTGTGACGGTCAGCAGGTCGACCCTTGGGTCATTGACATCACCAGTGACCTTGATTCAACCACCGAGAACACGATCAAGTACTTTGGTTGGTTCCAAGGGGGCGATCCCAACCCCCGACAGAGCCCTGGTGTCATCACAGTTAATGCCTTCGTTGTCATCTATGAGTAATTACGCAAATGATTAAGATTTGTAGCACAAATAATATTGCTCAGACATTTTTATCATGCAAATAAATAAATTCATCTCAGAAGCAGGGAATTGATGAAGATCATGATGATTATTATTTTTTTCCCCGAGGTATATATGATCCCTCAAGATTGAAAAATGTCCAAAGAAAATGATAAATCGTCTGAAACTGCTACTTCTCATCAAGTTCTTGCCTGGTAAAAGTGCTATGGAAGGCAACGGCATTGAAGCGCTGGGTTGCTATAGCTAGACAGTGAAAGACATGGCAAGTTCCTTTATGATTTCCGGAAGTTTGAGTAAGAAAGCATAAGATAATAATAATAATATTATTATTATTATTTTGAGTTGGTAATGAATTGTAATTCACTGGCAAACAACTGTTTTTAGAAGATAATTTCTGGATTTTATATCAGTTTATTTGTTTAAGTGTGATATGTGTGCATGTTCTTGCAGTGATTAAATATGTGTATCTCGGTACAAGTAAGATGAAACTGTGACTGCAGCTGTTACCTCCATATCCACTACTAAAGAGAAATCAGATTCGCAAATTTTGAGTGACCCTTTCTGAGAAAGTGAGGGTCTTGATCCCATGGTGCCCACTATGGTAATCGTAAACCCAAGATTTCTACAGCGCCCATCGAAAGCCGCGCCGCGGGGACCAGCTTATTCACAGGCACTCAGTCAAAACAAAATCGATAGGCAAAAGGGTTCGGTTCCGGGTCAAGATCCAAGAGTCAGGCAGAGAGACAGCGTGGCAGCTACGGTGGGTGATGTTTGGGGCTGGAGAGCAGAGGCAGATAAGAGGAAGAAGGGGTGTCAGGATAGGATCTGTGGAAGAGGAATGTTTGATCCCATTGGTGACACAAAAATTTCAAGCATTTTGCGATATTTTTGCCTGCCTCATAAGTATTCTGGGTTTCAACAAATTCTAAATGCTTAAGCTCTTTCAAGAACTAATTCTGGATATAAATTAGCAGAATTTGTGGCATACTAGGCCACAACTCTGGTGATGCGGCAAACACCTTCGGGCCGGGGTACGAGCCCCAGCGGCCCCGCGCTAGCTACGTGTATTGAGGTAAATAAACGATCAAAGGTCTATAAATGATTTGAGGTAACTGGTTCAGTTTACCTGATGAGGGAGGCCGAACTGATTTCAGGTAACCGACTGAAAATAGCCGAAGGTGCAAACGGCCAATTATAACAGACGGAATGCACAACGGAAGAGATCTCACGCAAACTGCAACCAACTCTTACTTTCCCATAGCTACGATCGATGCTATCGGACAACAATAGAAACAACATACATATACATACGTACATATATAATAACCAGGCTATGCGCATGTGTATGTATAATATTCGTGTATGTATAAACTGTTTATGATATGTGTAGATATATATAGAGTTTTAAATTAGTTCTTTGAAGTATCTACTCATTTATATACACAAGATGTGTGTGCTCTCTCTCTCTCTCTCTCTCTCTCTCTCTCTCTCTCTCTCTCTCTCTCTCTATCTCTCTCTCTCTCTCTCTCTCACTGTCTCACACACACACCTACAGACTTAAGCATATATGTATATATATCATATCTACTCTCGTGTATTATTCTCCATATTTCTAAATATATGATTATGATATATATGTAGATATGTATATGAGAGAAAGATGATATAAATAAATGTGTTCTGATGTGTGTGTGTGTGTGTGTGTGTGTGTGTGTGTGTGTGTGTGTGTGTGTGTGTGGGAGTGTAGGGCCTAATGAGACGGAGACAGAGAGAGAGAGAGAGAGAGATTCGGAGCCTGAAGCAGTGACCGTTGTAACTACCTGTTGCGAAGGCGGCGCTCGAGTGATGAGATGTCGAGTCTGTTGTGTCTCTGTCTAACCCTCGGGGCCGACAGGACCCGGCGCCGCCGCACTGGACGATAGAGCAGGTGCACTGCTGGGCTGCAGAGGCAGAGAGGGATGCTGCTGCAACTATCGTGTCTATCGCGATGTTACGTCGGTCGGTCTCTGAAGGCATTCGTCCCTTGCATCGCAGTCTTTCCTTTCCCGCCGCACCCCTATGTACTACTAGAAATGTTTTTGTTGGCATTTATATAGTGCCTTAGAGCCAGGGTGCGACTTGTTGGGAGAAGGGGGAACTGAACCCCACTGGTTCTGACTGTCTCCGTTCCCACCGTTTGCTTCTGGTTTCTCTGACCCATTGGATTTCAACCGAGCTTCTCCAACGGATTATGGCTTTTTACTACGGCGCTATAGAAGTTATTATATTAGATCTTTCTGGACAAACAACAAACAGGTGGCGATCGTTTTGACTGGACTATTAACGACTCCATCGGCTCAGACTGACCACGTGACCATTTGACCACGACCATTTGACCACTTTACCATTTGACCATTTGACCACTTGACCATGTGACCATTTGATCACTTGACCACATCTCTGCACCGTCTGCTCAAGACATCGCATTTGCTCTGCAGCTATCATCGCGTTGGAAGAAATTGCAATTCGTCGTCGTCGGTCAATTGCATCATCATCATCATCATCGTCAGTCTTCATCAGTCTTCATCATCTTCTCCTTCTTCGTCATCATCATCATCATCATCATCATCATCATCATCAACAACATCAATAATTGTTATCATCAATATTGTAGTTATGATCTTTTTAACGATACCGTATGCTGACACTTGTGACCGCGCGTGTACTTGCAACTCAAGCACTTGTACTTGCACTTTGAGTACTTGTATCCAATGACTTATACATATAATAACAGACAGACAGACAGTATGTCGCAGAGGTCCCTTTTCCCGCTCTTTTAGAGTGTAGCGTAGTCTGTGAAGTCGGCCATATCGCTTCCGGTCCTGCGCAGACGCGACGCACCTGTTAGCCGCTCAGGGCGACGGTTGCGTTGGCGCGAAAGAAGAGACCCGTCACTGTCCTCTTATGTATGGCTCGTAATGTCTGTACGTGTCTTTATGTATGGCTCGTAATGTCTGTACGTGTCTCTGTCTCTCTACGGCTCTGTCTCCTTTACCGTCTCTGCCAGTAACTGTGTTCTTCTGTGTGCATGTCGCATTGAGTATCTCCGCGTTTTCCTCTGCCTCTCTGCTTGGTGTAGGCAGAATAACATAGCCACTTTGCCCGCATGCCTGCCAGACACTGTCTGTGTGTGTTTGTCTGCCTGTGTCTGCGCCTGTGTGTCTGTCTGTGTGTATGTCTGTGTCTGTGTGTCTGCCTGTATGTTAGTCTGTCTGTGTGTGACTGTCTGTATATGTTTGTGTCTGTCTGCATGTATGCATGTCTCTATTTGTTTGTGTGCATGAGTGTATGTATGTGTCTGTCTGCGTGTCTGTCTGCGTGTCTGTCTGTCTATGTCTGTCGTCGCTGGTGGTGTATGATGTCGCGGGAACTTGAGGCAATGGCGGCCGTCAATCAGCCTCAACAACTTTTGATTGGCGTCGCAGAGCAGAGATGTCATCGTTCGGCCGAGACTGCTGTAGAAGTGACGGCGTCCTATGAAGGCCTTCCCTCTGCACTCTGCAGACTGTCCTCCCTTCGCTAGAACTTCGGTTTTTGGCGACTAGTCTTTTTTCCAGTGCCTGGAAGACCGTTGCTTCAACTTTAGTGTCTTATTGCATTATGAAGTCCGTTTCGAAATGTCGTTCTTCATCGTTTCGTTCGTTCTATCTAGTCTAACAAATTCGCTCATTTTAAATTTAAGCTGTAGCTTGGACAGCCTATAGAAATGTTTTTCGTTGGAAACTATGTGGTTGAAGACAGACTTCCCGAACTCTGCACGTGATAACACCTGCGCTACATCTGAAGAGAACGCGCAATCCTACTTCACCTGGACCTGACTACATCACCCTAAATAACCTCATGTTTCGAAATGAGCGAATTATGATACAAGACAAATCGTTACAGCCGAACAGAGTTCGATGGGTGAATGATGCCACACAGAGAATCAAAAGCAATCGGAATTTGCGCATATCTTCCAATTCTGAAAAAGCGTTAAACTTTTTTACCTGGTAGACGTGTAGATCAAGGCTTCTACACTATTGGACGCCTTGAAAAGTTGTTTCTGCTACTGAAAAAGGTAAATTCCATTTCTGTAAAACGCCCTATAAGTTCCTTACGAAGATCACGGTACGTTTCCGAGTGATTTGGACATCAGTGGAAATCTTAAAGCGAGTTCTTACAAACACGCAGAGATTAAAACAATTTCTATGCTACAGGACTTTAGACGTTAATTAAAAGGTTCACAATTATCGAGCGCCGTAATGCGGCCGTATGGAATTTTTCTGATGCCTCGAGGTTTCCAGATAAAGACTTCTACATGGATTGCTCGAAGCCAATATCGATGTAGGCTGTTCGATAAGACTTGGTTGCCAGGATGTGACATTTCCCGGTCATAGGTTCTCAAACGCTTAATACATGTTATGTAATACATTACATTCTCTTAGTCTTTTGAGAGATATTATATTAAGTGTCTTTACACATATACAATGCCATCCATCCATCCATACATACATACATACATGCATGCATCCATTAAATGCTATACATACATAAATACATACATACATACAATGATATACATAAATACATACATAAATACATACAATGTCAAACATACATGCATACATAATTTATATAGCGGCTTTTCTCGATGTCTATATGTTTATCCAAATATTTATTAAACGCTGAATATTTCCTTCAAAATATCGGAATAAACGCAGTGATAGATTTTAATTTAAATTCGCGTGTGTCTGTTGATCTTCTAGCTGTGGAGTCACTTCACTGCATCTGTTCGAAGCCAAATGTCGTCAGGACTGGAGACAACGGTGCACAGTGGCCCAGTTGATGGTCAGACGATGCCACAGTTCAATGCCACTCCCTACGACGTCTCCCGACTCGGATTCGGCTCTGAAATGAACGCAGCAGCAGCAGACTACTCCTGGGATTCGATCCCACCACCAACGATCGCCGACGATCCCTACCCGCTCTACCAGTGCGCACTGCCTTCAGTTCAGTTGGCGCCGGGTGACCCTTACAGCTGCAGTCGCAACAGCATTTCTGGTGCCTTCTACGCGCCGTTGGGAGGGGACGTGACGAGCGCGTCTTGTTCCAGCCAGTCGACCGTTGGATACGAGGAGACCAGTCCCCCGATTTCGCCTTGCCAGGGCCCGAACATCTCGAGTCTGTCTCGCCTCGATCCTTTCCCCTTCGCCACGTTTGATTACGCCACGGGTGGAGAAAGATTCAACGGATTCGGAGATGGTGGAGCACCGGATCTGGACGCCAAGTCCGGCTCGCAGCTGTTCCAGTACCAAGTTCCGCAGCTGAATCACTGGAACTCGCACTGTTACTATGGATACGGGATGCAGGGAGTGGCTTCTTCTTCGTCATTGACGGGTGACGAGAGCGGGTGCTTTGCCGACTTGAACGGAGGCGTCTATGATCAGTACGAGTCTTCGCGCGCGATGCCATGCAGATATGTGTACCCACCATTGCTGGACGGATACAGCGGAGGGCAGGATGCATCGTCCATTGCTGCTGCTGCTACTATGTCCGACGCTGCTGCGGAGATGTCGAGACACCGCAGTGATAGGCAGAGTTCCATTCTGGACGAAGACATCTCCCGATCGGGTGAGTTCAGACAGCGTCCATGTGTGTCACAAAATGCTGTGTGCGGGTAACGATGAAAGAGGTGGTGTGATCAGTGAACCGTGACTGGTTTGTGTAAGAGGGAGAGACACGGGAAGACTTACGTATTACTTCTTAGCGATAGTACAGATGAAAGAGAGACACAGTAGATCTTCAAACACTGTATCCTGCTAATCGCTAGTCAGGTAAGGTCGACGTCAGCAGCCCTGATAATCAAAGATGTCGTCAAACAATGGATGCCACTGATAGAAGAGATAGCCAACAGAAGGGCGAGATAGTCAGACGGCAGGACAGTGGGATTTGTCAGCCGACAGACGAACGAGATAGTTACAGGAGAGTAGAGTTGATTTGAATTTAAGAGCAGTTGTATGTGTGGTGTATATATATAGCAGGACGGTTTCATCGAATAAACTTTCGGAAACGGGAGAAGTCAGTCTTAACGCCACGGAATCAGGACAGCTCTTGAAGTTTTAAGTGGTGCTTATATAAGTGATTGCTTAGGCTTACTGACTTTAGATCAGCTTCCTCTGGCCAGCACTTTGTCCAGTCCTGCCATAGACAGACTTATTGTTTCCGTGCCTTTTCACACACTGGTCCATATCTGTGAAATTCCCTACCACCAGGATTGCGAAATCCGTGTCTTGTCTCATTTCACAAATTAGTGAAGATTTACCTTGTCCGTCCACCCGCGCTAAATATCTGTCGAATGATAGTTAATGACGTGTGAGCACGTTTTTCTGTAGCGACCGCATAGCCTTGATCCTGCTCATTTTCAATGAATTTAACGGGTGAGATCCTTCAACTCCTTAACGCCATTTTATATCTCCATGCTTCTGATGAAACGCAGTCACAGATAACTTCTGAATGACACTATTTGGAAAATGCAGAGTTAATTGGAAGTTTAACCATTGTTTGTTGCAGTGGGGTAGCTATTGGAGCGAGAGATGCGGCCGCCCCGTCCAACGGCGGTAAACAGGGCTGCAATATTACATGTTTATAGATATATTTTTATCATCTGTAACCAAAATTTCAGTAGTAATCACATGAAAGACAGGATAGCCTATGTCCCAAAGACTGAGCCGATGACAAACTTTAGACCAACTTTAATACCTCTGACAGACGAGTTTCAACTCGGGATTTGAACTGACACAGTCTCTCTGTCTGTCTGTGCCCTCCCTCTGAAAGTCCCCGCTACCAATTAATATATTTAAGCTTATGGCTGTTTTTCGTTAAAATTCTAAATTTATACGGAGAGGCGATTTCCATCACTCGCCCCAGGCGCCAAAACCTAACTACGCCATTTAGTTCATTTGCAATTCAGAGTAATCTGGGACGTTTACGTTCAATCCTAGCCCAGTGATGAGTGAAGGTATAAAGCACCTGATCTAATGTTGCACAATTTAAAATGTTGCTACAGATTTATACAGCGTCTTTTTGAAGCAAATCAATTATTTAGGCCTACTGAGATATATCCGCACCTTCTTCTTAGGCTTCCTAATATAAAAACGCTGGTCGTATACATCTTCAGGTTTTAGCCAATATTCGTGCTTGGCTGCAACAGTCGACCGTCCACCAGCATCTCGACACCCGAAGCCGCTCTTATCCCGTACAAAGGCGGGTGTGACCCAGGGCCCCGGGCACCCGATCCGGGTCCGTAAGAAGCGTCGACCCTACACGAAGCAACAGCTAGCCGAGTTGGAACATGTCTACATAACGAATACATACATCACGAAGCCGATACGATGGGACCTGTCGCAGAAACTCCAGCTGACCGAACGCCAGGTTAAGATCTGGTTTCAGAATCGTCGAATGAAGGACAAGAAGATCGTCCGAAAGAAGTCTTCTTCTGGCGCCGCCAACGCAACTCTCGTCAACTACTCGGACGTTTCCATGGAACTGTGACGTCTGCACCGATTACGCCAGCGAATTCGTCGGTGGTTTTACGTCACGGCTCCACGTCATAGGTTTCAGTACTAGGTTTTTAAAGACACAATTTACGGCTACGCGATTCTTTTTAGCCCATTACAGGATAAAAATTGTGGGTAAGCTCCCCAGCGTCATAAGCTCCTCAACGTATTTTGAAGCTTATGAAACTGACCATATTTGGGCTACACAATGGCTACTCTATTTTGTATTATATCTAAATCTAATCTAAGGATTTCCATAGCGCCATTCTAATAATGCTCAAGGCATCAAGCCGATGGTCGATATCCATGGCCGCCTTTCGAGGAGACTGGTCTGCTATGGACTGCTACAAAAAATCAGAAAAATATTTGAACACAAGCAAGTCTTCGTCCGTATCAATGACAAGCGAAGCCGCTGTCTTAGGATTTAATGCAACTTTATGATGGGAACAACGACAAGAAGAATTCGAGACCCAGGTGGGGTTCATCTCCTATAAAGTAACAAAATCGTTATTCGCAGCTACAACAAACTTCCTTTGTACAAATTTCAAGCAACTGAAAATCGTCGACGATTAAAATGGGACTGCGCACAAGTTCGACCGCGGTTCACAATCATAACATGCAAATCTGAGCGAGGCAAATACAATAGTAATAGTAGTAATAATAATAATAACAACAACAACAATAATAAGGCTGCCTATGTATGTACACGCTAAAGCTAGCGGAAAAGACGGTTAACTGTTCGTCTCTATACACGATATTAAGCGTAATAATTTACACAAAACTGGTTAATTTATACAAAGGTTACTTTGCAAGTTGCAAACTATGAGCAGTTGAGGTGAGTTCAGAAGTTCGAGCCGCTAAGAAAACTGTCTTACGTCACCGGCAAATCAGCACGACAGCGGCGCCACCTACCACCCCGATTATCGGACCTTGTTACTCCCTTCTCTCCCAATCTAGAGGCAAATGAGTTTGCAAAATAAGAAAACTGTTCCACAAGTCGAACACCTACCTAGTTTATATGGTAAATTGTTGAAAATATTGAAATGGCACAACAGTGTAGAAAATATTGAAATGGCACAACAGTGTAGAAAATATTGAAATGGCACAACAGTGTAGAAAATATTGAAATGGCACAACAGTGTAGCCATACAGCCTAATCTGTTGGAACTTGTGACATGAGGCTAACTGCTTTGTCACTATTTCAAACCTATGAGACCCAGAAAGCAACAACCGCATGACGTTCATGCGCCTATCTCGATAAGCAGGTGGCGCCACTGGCGTGTTTACAGTCCATAACCAAGATGGCCGACGTACTATAGTTCGCACATTCGTAAACAAAGACTATGGGCGGCAATCTGAATAATATGAAAGATAGCAGACGACAACAGCTTCAAAACACGTATGAGGAATAAATTATTTTAAAAATCTAACACATAACTATAGTTAACGTACGAGTACGAAAGTACATACATGCTTATATACACATTTCAGCATGTACATGAATTCACAGAATTCGGCTTTTGAGCCAGACGTTTCAAGACTGTGCAGAAATATACAGCGTTTCATGTACCGATTCCAAATATGTATACAAATATGTATGTAAGTATGTAGCGAAACACACTGTCAAGACATTGGTTTTTAAGTAAAAAGGGCATTCAACAACAAACGTCTAAGAATTATCTGACGATAATATTGTTCATTTTCCAAGAGAAAACCCTGTTAAAGGTTGAACAACAGAAAAACCTTCACTGTAACAAAGGTAACTGGGGAAAGCACTATGAATCATCGGTCACTTTGGATCCACTGATAATCATTGTAAGTATCATCAAGATCTTATTTATTGGCAAAAAATATGTTCATGCAAAATTGTAATGTCATGCATTAACCACTGCCTTTGTACTTCATCATACGAAAAACTTGATGGCATTCTGATCTGGCAGCTTAAAACCAATATTGAGTCAGTTTTATTTAGATTTCTTTTAAAATATTCATTCAAATAGCACCACTTCCTAATGACAAGAACTATCGGTGGTGTAAAATAATTCTCAATATCATAAGTTACCGCCAGATAACCATCTTACTGACCTAACGTAACATTACCATGACTACATTTATTAGAAACATGTCAAGTGCCATTGTTTATATCATTATTGTAACTTCATTACATATATTAAAAATTATATTAACAACAAACCCCTAGCACCAACTCTTCATCTTTTCTTACAGGACAATGAAACAAACCACTGGCCACATAATGTAAGCTGCATTACAATACACAGATTACATGAAACAAAGTCTCACAAATATATATACACCTGCATGACTGTGTGTAATTCATGTATCATAATTTATATATACATATAAGAATACATGTATATATATATTTATATTATTAACCATTATTACATTATAGTTTAAAATGATACGCTACTCAAAACGATTGGTAACAACAAGTGCATCCCAAACTATGAACTGAGCTGTCCCCTGAAAGATCTGCGTTGCACTGAGATAGATTCCAAGACATGGAGATTCCGTACTGACGTCGCCGCACCATGCAGATTCTTCCCCAAAGTTTCTTGTCACACCCAAACCCCAAAAGAAGCTCGTACAAGCGTATGCAGCTGATTGTTGGTGCACATATTATTTTGATATTTCCACAGCAGCCCACCTTCTAACACAAAAAGTATCTATCAGTCAGTAAAACTAAACAGGAATGGGGCCAGAATTTGAAATAAGAGAGCAGTGTTGGTTGGTACAGCGTTAGCCTGTCCAACAATTTTCAAAGTTTACTAGGTTCCCCTGACTTTGTCAAGCATCTGTACAGTAAGGGCATTCTTGAAGTTGAACCAATCATCTCAGAGCAAACCGAACACCTGCATACTCGTTTTTCCTTATTTGTCAGCTACTGAAATCATGTTTTCTTGCATTGGGGTTTGTGTGTGCACTTCATCTAAAAATTTGCTGAAATCGATTTTATCAAAGTACTGTCAATATACTCACCACATTCACCTGTGCTACAGCCACTGTCTTTTCTACGACGACGCCTAGATCTGTAAATCTTCCTCCGAATCAAAGTCATTGCACAATCAAGATTAAGAAATAATTCGTTAATCAGAGCACCTGCAGAGAGAATACAAGCATACTAAGACTCTGGTACATCAACAAGCCTTCACATATGCATAAACATAACAAGTTATCGCATACACATAACAGGTGATCGCATACACAACGTGATCGCATACATATAACAAGTGATCGCATACACAAGTAAGTAACAAGAAAGTAATGCATTTGTTAACACCCCATATGTTCAATACATACACATAACAAGTGATTGCATACACGTGATCACATATACACAACAAGTTATCGCATACACATAAACAGGTGATCACATACACATAACATGTGATGTTGTGTAGCACAACAGCTACATTCAGCATTCTTGGAAGCGTTACCGGCCTCCTCAGTGGAGCTATATAAATGTTGCATTATGCTACATCACATTACACACATGCACTGATGAATCTATTACACAAATGTAAACAACCAAGACATACACATAACTATCCCACGATTATGCAAAATGAACAGAGTTAACACGTAAAATCCAGCGACGAAACTAACCAATCAATAAGATACAATACAACTGAAGGTAAGTAGATTAGGCAACATAATCACTTTTATATTACATACCTCTGTCACAGAGGCACAGTTGAGGAGCTGAAGGAACTTGGGCTGAACTGCAATGTTCTGCAATCCAACCACAAGAAACATTTGCTACAAGTCACCTGACTGGACTACTACACATACATTCAGTTTCACATGGTGTACCCAGATTCAAACCCAAAACACTGGCAAATGGGCAAGAATCACTGGCCCATTTTGGCTCCACTGATATTCCTCACAACTATCATCATGGTCTAAATTATAGGCAACAAAATCACACTACATCATTGCACACGAACCAGATTGAAGCATCTGAATAAACTAAAATGGAATTCTGTTTTTGGGAAGACATCTACACCACGCTTCCAGAAAAGTAGCTCAGGTTTCAGGTCATGCCTCGAAATTTCAGCTGAAAGCAAGAAACAAAACTGGATTCTGCAATCCAGATTTCTGCAATTGGCTCCAAAAAAGAACTACACTGAGTTTCAAGTCACACATCAAAACAACCAGAAATTTCAACTCCAGTTAAGACAGTAACCATTTCAATATTACTAAAACATTTGCTGTCTCAAGTAAAATTGAAAACCAGAATTTTCTAAACTTATAAACTACCTTAAGGCAATTACACGAATAAAATAAAGTCTGTGATGGCCACAGATCCTAAGATGGTCTTTTTTTTATGTTAAGCTACAAAAATTGTAAAAATAACAGATTCTATCACCACTCTAGATATTAGTAAGAAGGCCTAAAATTCAAGTATCTAAGACAACCACTTTACTGTTTAGCATTACAATTTGCACAAGTAGATTTCCTTATTTAAGAACCAAAACATCAAAAATACACAATTTTTTTAAAATGGAAAGCGTAGTACATGCTCATTTCAAGGAAGTTCTGAATAATCAGGCATAATCTATTTTGGTGAAGTTAAAAGTGAAAAAAAATGAATATTCATGATCATACCATACAAACTTTAATGCACTACTCAACTTTTTAAGAAAATAATTACCCAGGAAATGACATCACATCATGGCACTCCAAACCAGTCAAGAAAAAACTGTCAACAACATAACATACATCATTTGCTAACATGCCAAAATTTATAGCCTTCTCGAGGCAGTTGATTTTGGCAAATCCCAACAATACTTCATAATTTTAAAATTTTTTCAACATATCAGTAAACACATGCACAAAACTTGTCAGCAGAATGAAACTGTAGATAATTACCATAATGATTACCACGAGTCTTCTCATATACATACACTATATATAGCGCCGCTATATGAAGCCCAAGGCATCAACCGTAACTGTGCATTAAGGACTTCCTCAAGACCTCCATAGGAGAGGCGTGAACCTGCACGCTCCACGTGACCAAAAGCAGCACAATTCAGTCACCAAATCCCAGGCCCCTTCTTTCTCATCTTTTCTATAACCTCTCAGAAGATATCAACAACTGTAAAATACACAGATGATTCAAATGTTCACCATATTTTATTCACGTTTCCTCTAAAAATTACTCGGGATCTATAGTATGTAAGAAAAAGTGCGAGAGTTGGACTTAGTTATAAGAATGTGTTGATAACTCTTGGAGCAAGTGAAATTGCTATATTCCCTATTGGCCAACTGCTTATTGCATTCTGTTGCTAAGGTCCTATTAAAACACAAGATTTTTCTGCAATTAATATCAACTGTAACATACTACAGTCATTAATATCGGTTAAAACTAATGACCAGGTAACACCTTCACAAAATAATAAAATTTTCATTTCAACAAATTTTCATTCATAAGCTTGCCAATTTTCATTCACAAGCTGCCGATTTCCACAACTATCCAGAGCAAAAACCTTTCATATATGCCTCAGCCTTTAAAATTTTCAAAACAATTTCAAAACTAACTCGTTCGAAAAATTTTTTAAAACTATTCCTACTCAACATTGCTGTTAAAAATCGATAACCTGATTTAAAATATAGCTTGATGTAGTTCGACAGATTTAACATGGCCCAGTTGAACACATGGTTTAGAAGATACAGATAATTTCAGATAACTAGTTCCTTCAATCACCACTTTTACATAGAAGCTTCACATGGCAACTGGAACATTTAAACAACCCCGAAGGACAAACGCTGTTTCGAAGCTGTCTGCGGACATTGTTCAAGCTCTTGAACACACATCCTCCTATGCCAACTTCTTTTCAATGTTAAATGACAAAAGTCGAATAAAAACGTTGCCAAGGAACTGCTAACAGGCTAATAAATAATAACATAGAGCAGAGTCGTCGTAACACAGGTAATGTAATAGTATACACAGTTAAAAAGCCGCATTGCGATTCTATACAGACGTCTCACGAAAGATCCGTACGGATGTTCCGTTCTGCCGGACGTGGATGTATTTTGTAGAGTCCGAATCGGAAAATTTTATCGGCTGCTGCTGCTGCTGTTCGCCGACCAGCATAGCATCTCGCGGAGACGGCAACAGACGTTCTCTGTTCTCGGTAATTGCTACACCTGTTAGAATAACACAGTGTTTTCAGAAGATTGCGGGGCAAATCAGGCAGAAAGATTATGCAAACAAGTCTCCCAGTTACAAAAGAACAGTACCAGCTATGCTTTCCAGAAATATTCAGCCACACCCTTCAGACAAATTCCAGAAATAAGATTCACAACAGAAAAATACTGCAGACAGTGACATAAGTCTCAACAATACAGATAACGGTTACATCAAAAAAGTACAGGTAACGGCTGCAAAAAGTCAGAACAATGGACACAGCATAAGCGCAAAAAAGGAAAGTTGAACATATGCCTCCTAGAACTGTTGATTTACGTAAGAATTAAGAGATTATTTTACATCTAGTAAATGAAGTTCAGGCGAGCAGAAAGCAAAAGAAATGAGTCCTGAGGTTGGTGAGGAAGTAGAGGTCACCGTAATGAAGGATGGGAGAAAGGAAGACTACAGGAAGAACAAGAGCTGTGCTGCTGAACTTGATGATGAACACAGGAGCCAGATTGGCCAATGGAAAAGTAAAAGACGAAGCACAGAAGACAAATGAATGGTGTCATCGATTCGTGGACCTACACGTGAAAAACGGCGGGTAATTACAAGCATTTGTTACATGCCTTCCTCAGAAAAGTCCTTGATGGTACTAGGATGGTAGCAGGATGGCTGGATCATTCAGCTGCAGTACAGGCATGACAAATGAACGGAAACTGACAACTAGGGGTCTTTCATACAACTTAAATGACATGAAATGGCCCCACCTTCTCACAGGACATATTACGATTAAAATCTCAGATATAATTAACAACTTCTGTAGCACCAGCGTCTAATGCATAAGGCATCAAAACCGAGCAACAGCCAGGTCAAAGGGATGCAGAGACAAAAGGAATACAGAGGTTAGATCTAATGCTCCGGCATGCATCACACAGTAAGTGCTGAAGATAAACTCAGCAGAAGAGCACAGAGCCAAAATGCACTGAAGTTACGAAAACCCTCTCAGCAAACAACAACCCAATCCTCTGAAGATAAGCATACTCATCTTTACAGATGAAGATAAGCATACTCATCTTTACAGATGAAGATAAGCATAGGTAATCATCTTTACATATGACAACAGAAACTGTTGTCATCTTCAAAATGCACAACAGTGTACAACCAGAGTTATGAATAAGTTACAAGATATCATATTCAATATCTCTACCAATATTAGCATAATATTAAATGATGTCTGATAAGCAGTAAAGTTATAGCTAATCATTAAACTATAATGAAATAATCCAAGTAGAAGAGTAAAGGTATTGCAAAACTTCCTTTATGTATGAATAAGAAGAGTGAAATAATAATTTGGAATTTCTGTTAGGAGCCACTGTGCTTTGCAATACGATCTCGTGGCCAAAAAAAGCAAATGTTTGGACGCATAGTTAATATTACAACACTCAACGCTTTTCTTCTGGCATGGAATCAATTCTTTTTATTCTTTTTGCATATAGCTCAACTCTATATGCAGCTTGCAGACAATGAGTGGTTGTGGATCCTGCAATCTGCAGACCATGACTCAACAACTGGTGACAGATCCTGGAATTCGCAGACAACGACTCAACAACTGGTTAAAGATCGTGGAATTTGCAGACAACAGCTCAACGGCTGGTTGCAGAACCTGGAATCTGATAACAATCGCTCAACACATGGCTAGGGATCCTGGAACGACAGACACCTCAACACCACATTTAAAAACCTCCAACAACGGGACCAGCGTGGTCAGATTGCTGAACTGAAGACACTGGGGCACAAACCACGGGAAGACGAAGGCAACGCTAATCCACTTTGTCTGCACCATAACTTAGGAACATGCCGCACAACACTCTGAGATTTGCAAATCAAAACTACAGCGCACACTGCAACACTGACTGCGTGCAACAAACACCGCTACGTGCTACATACAACGACAAAAGGCAACACAAGTTAACTTCACTGTCAGAGAACAAAGTTGTACTAAAACCAATTGTTAGGACACCCATTGGTCTAGACAACGAAAGCAACACAGAAGAAACAGCTTAAAACACATGGCTTCTCTCTCTAATCTTGTTTTCGTTATTTCTGATAACACGAACGACTAAATTACATGCAGAAAATGACTAAAATGAGCAAAGATCTGTCCAAAATTACAAAAGAACAAAACAGATATTTCAGAAATCACAAAAGAATGGAACAAACCTATCAAAAGCTACAGCAGAATGGAACAGATCTCCCTAAAATTTTAAAAGAAGACCATTGAGGCAGAACAAATGTCTCAACCCTGGAACAGATTCCAGCTGAAAGCCAGATACCAACAGCAGCTGATCCAATCTACTTTAATAACCCCTAAAGTGCCACTCTAATAATGCTCAAGGCAAGGGCATCGCTAAGTAAAATCAGTGTGCACGTCTAAGTCAGCACCTTCAAAAACGAGAAAGGCAGTCCAGTAAGACACGTATCTCTGGTATCTCTGTATCTCATCAGAATTTATTCTGAATCAAAACAAACAACCAATGACCACAAAGCCATCCCCATCAGCAGAAGAAGTTCCTAATTCAATCAAATCCAATGACTTCTACAGAGCTGTTATTGTAATGCACAAGTATCGATCAACAGTTGCTTTAAGTGAATCCATAGTAAAAAATCTTAATGTACTGGAGAAGCCCGGCTGAAATCTGACAGGTCAGGGAAACCAGATGTTAAGTTGTGGTGGGTAAGCAATTTTGAAACAGAAGACATTAAAGAACCAACAGAACGCACAGAACTGGACAGTGAACTCCAAAGCTTTGGACCAGCTACCAAGAACACCCGAAAACCCAACACTGTCCTTGTGAGCGCACAGCAAGAGCCAGAGGATCCTTTGATCGAGTGATATATCTGTTGTTTAGAGGGGTGAATGAAGAGCAGAGACAGGTCGATTGAGTTTCCAAGGCGGGCTGTGGACCACACAAAGAAGAAAACAAGCAAACCAGGTTAAAATCACAGCAAATAAGTCAAAATAAAAGTTTCAAAATCTAGTCTAGACAGATAACACAGATCTAATCTGTTAATTCTTTTAGATTCTATCTGAAATAAGACTAAAACACCAGACCTCTATTACTGGATTTTCATTCCAGATTAGAAGCCATACCACAAAAAAATTAACTAAAGATCAAACTAAAAGAGACAACAACATGAATTATAAAAAATTAAATAAGTTATTGTTAGGCATATCAGCACAGTCGGTTACAAACTGTTGGAACAATTGCTTGAGGTGTTAAATTAGCAAACAGTATCACCATTGAAATAACAAATCTTCATAAATTTATTTAATTCAATTATATCCTTTCTCTAATTACTCCAGAAGGCCACAAAATTGTCTGGCTATGGTCTAAAATACTGTGCTTTATTGTCAGACAAAGGATTTCTGTGAACATCATGGACACATTAGAGTCCGCTATTTTCAGACGTTACTCCTAGGACTTCCATAAATTTATATACACCTACAGTTAGTGATAAGGCATCAACCAATGGTTCTTGGCAATAGCATATATATTAAACTATTCTTTTGTGATTTCAGAATACTTATGATTTGAACCCAATTTTCATAGAGTTTTCTCATATAAATTAAGCTAACTTGTACATGTACATAACAAGACGATCCGACAGTCAATGGCAACAGAAAGAAAACAGAAAGTGGGCAATACTTTACCACAGTAACTGTAACCAACTGTGCTACAATTGAATAACTAAATAAATCTATCATGCTAACTAAGTAGAGAGATGCAACACAGAATATTCACCAATCAGCATGCAGCCAGGCATCTACTGCACTTTACAACATCCACATTCATGAGCTCTGCGGCTGCTGGAACCGACTGCGGTGGACGGCAGAGGTAGGTTCTTGTCAGTTGCTGTGCCACTCCCCTTTGCTGAATGGCAACTACCACTACCACCTTTGGTTAGATCGCTGTCAAAGGCTCCTTTACCCTCCACCTCCATCTGAGCAAAATTCGAAGGGAGGGCACTGCTAATCACGAAGTCAGCATCTACGCCACAAACATCCGGCGGCAGGACGCTGCTGTTATTCGTGTTAGTATTAAGACTGGCATCTTCATTGTCGTCAGTCCCAGGAACATCTCCTTTGGCAATTACAGCCCCCACGAGTGACACTGGCGTCACAGCAGCAAGCCCCATCACCGGCTGCTTGTCATCCTCCTCGCTGTCTGGTTCCGAGTCACTGCGATGCGAGTAGTGCTTCTTGAGCGCCAGAAGGAAGTTCTCTGAATGGAGGATCGACCTTGCGACGTCCTTGAATGACCGGCCCGTCTTTGCCGCTCCAGAGGTGGCACCAGCAAGCCGTCGTCGCTTAATAGTGTCCATGAAATCATTTCCTAAGATTTCCTCCTTTTCGAAGGTCGTGAAGTCGTGGATGTTGATGTGGTCGAGCGAGGTGGCCTCGACCTGTTCACCGTTTATTGATATGACCTGCTTAACGGGGAGCTTAGCGGGGACAGCAGCGCGTGGCTGAGAAGACTCAAAGTCTAAATCATGAACCTCTTCTCTTGGCTCATCATTACCTGCTCTGTGTCGAATCTTCAAGTTCAGGTAGATCGGCTGCAGAAGACCAAACAACATGTAATTGTTAAACGAGAATTTCTTTTTTCTATATTGGAAAATAAATACTTTTTAAAATCTGCTACTGTACAAATTTCAAAGCCTTCAATTCCCAGTCGGCAGCATATCACAAGTGCAGGAATATCAACTTTAAAAGAGAAATGAACGCAACAGAAAGTGTCAATGAAGCTGGTAAACTTTGTTCCAACTGAGCAGAGACTTCTAAGAAAAACCAGAGACTTCAAGGACACCTGCAAACTGAGAATGAGAATCTCTGTGTTTTAAAATTATAACAGTTCTCCTACACAGAAAGGAATATGATGCTGTCATTGAATTTGACTAATGTTGGGTATCTAAACAAATTATACATCAGTGTCCAAGAATTCTGCAAGTGATGTAAGGACACTCATAAGGAAAGAATTCTGAGATTCTCCTCCTCCTTGTTTAAAAAACCTTCAACATACCTTCAACTTCAGCTCCTGTGGAAAGAGTTTTAGCCACAGTAGATTTTTTACCCATCCACCTCAGGCATGTTTTGGTGACACAGTGCTTGAGATCTTCTATTCATAAACTTTATTGGTGTTTTAAAAGATATAGCTCAAAACTGATATGTCAGGAATTGCTATGGTTTATTAATTTTGACCATTCGGACTTAATTCCAAAGGACCTTGGACTGCATATACTGGTCCCAGTCTCTGGTACCCCACTGTCTTTTTCTTGTCTTGGTCTTGTATTTTTAATCGTAAATTCCTAACGGTACATTCCATTTATTATGCACTCCAACTTCATCCAATTTGCAGAAATCATTTGCCAGCTGTGAATGATTTGTCGTGCCGTTACTATTGGATAAGAAGAATTGCTTGAGAACACAAAGATTAGCTTGCGGCAACGCTGCCTTCAACGCAGTTGCAGAATAATAACTGCTGTATCCGACAAAGGTTCGCTAGAGGCAATTGGATAAGAAGCCCTTCATCTGGCAGCAGCGTGCATCATTTTCTAACCAGGGTACGATATGCGTACACAGCCCTCGTGAAAAGCTCTTAGAAGGTGCCATATACCTTTCCATTGCACCATATGTTGCAGAAAAGGTGCTGTGTAAATGCACATACATTTCCATTACATTGCATAACATTACACGGTACACTGACACGGCACTGCATAACATTATGCAATCACTGGGTAGATGTTGTTTTTTCATCGACAGAGCTGCATTTATTCAACGTAACACACTTTCATAACTATGAATTAAGAAAACAATGAGACATAATGCTCAAAACTTTCTTCATAACTGCACAAATACAAAACACAGCTACATATTACACACATCATTCCGTGGTAATTGTAATCGTAAGTGCACATTTATAAAGCACCTCTTCAAGAAAACTCCTCAGAGCTACCACAAAAGACCACAATCGAAAACAACGGTCTTAAACTGCTGGCAAAGCAGTTTTTTCAACAAATGGCCAAGCAGAAGCAGAGAAACAACACGCAGCTCACGTTGCAGTCCGCATGACAACCTGTTATGGAGTGAAGAACAGACCATGTTGCGACCTCTCTCGTAGTTACTGTTTTTGCGTTGAACAGTGCTGTGGATGATTATCTTCTACAAGAATTTATCACTAACTTACTTACTTACAGTTGGTCAAAAAGAGAAATTCTTACAAATTCTCGAGACTTGGCTGACATCTGAATAAGTGACACTGACCTTATGGTCTCCCATGCATATATGGGTGCCTATCATCTTGTAGTCTGGCAAAACCTTGTTATCCTACAAGACAACAACGGAAATCATCAGGGAACTGATAACAAAGATCAATTAACAAGCAGTAATTAGCAATTAAGTTATTAGGAATGGGATTATGAAAGGAGTGATTTCCAGCCAACTAAATCAACTGTGATCTAATCTAATCTAATTACTTCTATGGCGCTGTTATCATAATGCACAAGGCATCAACTGATGGCTGTTTCAAGTGAAATCACAGTCAAACAATCGTACTGTGTCAGTGTGGTTGAAATCCAGTGTGTGTCAGAGAACACATTGCTGGTTCATAATTCACTTCTACAGTGATGAATTTCTATTCAGTGACCTCAAAGCAAAGCTTCTGTAGTCATCAGTTACTGAGCCAGATTAAGTTTTTTGCATCAGAGAAAATTTATAACCCCACAGCTGTGGCCTTCGTATCAGACTAAGGTTTTCAAGAAGTCTGCGAAGAAGCAGCCAAAACGAAGGACCCAGACTGCGATATATTTGCTGGATCTGTGTTTCCAAGTCGACTGTGTAATTAGGTTTAACATGATTGTGTATCGTGGTTTCACTTCAAAACAACCGTTGAGTGATGTCGGTGCATTATGCTATAGAAGTTCCCTTATCAGAGTTCACTCTAAATCTAAACTCTAAATCAATCAATTCCTCAGACTGCAGAACTTGGTTTAATACAATTGTGAACTGCTGTTTCATCTGGATTGATGGCCTGCACATATTAGGCTACAGAAGTACAAGGATCAGTTTAGACCTGGATTCTGGAACATTCCTAGCTCCTCAGCGTCTCTGCATCCTTCTAGGCAACCTAGCGGACAAGCATTCAGTTAAGACGGAAGTCACCATTAGGTTGCATCGTAAAACAGTCATCTGAGGCTCGGTCAGCCCATGCGTTAGAGGCCGCAGGAAAAAGCTTTACCGCACTTGGCCATTTGTCTCCGTGGAAACCGGGTTGACAGGAGCAGCTGCCCAGGAAACGTCTGGTATTACGCCGCAGAGGGCGATTTACAGAAGGGCTATACAGGCCGCCTACGGTACGAAAAGTAATGTCTGGGCACAGCAAACACCACTGTCGCCAGGACACTCATAGACATCGATTGTCTGGTAACACACGTATGTCGGAGACTCCTTGTAACCCGCTCCATTAAATGACGAATTCTGATATAACATGGTCAGAGGCATGGATCTCAAAACTAGTCCAGTTACAGTAAATAACCTCATTGTAACATTCCCATTATAAGGTGGTTCTGTTATGGCTCTCAACGACAGCACTGCATTGAGTCTCTGGTGTATGTATTAGTGTCTGATTATCATTTACATTCACTCTGTATTATTGCCAGAAAAAAATGTGCTGTGGCATTCTGGCCACTTTATACTTGCAAGCGATGTTTGGAAATAGCAGACACTGAAGCTGCCAAACAGACATCAACTGCATCTAATATACATATATAGTGTCTCATTATGGTGCACAACTGCCAAGACAGCTGATGTCTGTGAACATTACAACTTCATCAATGTCTGCTTCTTCCAGACTACTTGTAAGAGTGTAATGTGGCCGTACAACTTGACAGATTTTGTCTGACAATAAAACCCAAACTGCAGCCAACAGCATCTTGTCTAAAGCTACAGGGAATGTGCACTGTGATCAGACATGATGGAAGCATCATAAATATGCTGTGAATAAATCAATTAATGAACAAATGAATGAATGTGGAAAAGAGATGTGACCACACTGGTGCCAGCTGTTACTAGACATTAGCAAAAAAGGCACATTAGTGAGTACGATGGGGGGTTTAGAAGCAGAAGGAAATTTAGAATCCACAGGGGATGTGGTGATTTAGAGGACGTGGGGACCTGTGGAGCTTAAAAGACCTTGGGGCCGGAGAGATTTAGAAGACTTATTCTAATACTCCATTGGAGTAATTCACCACAGACGCTGTCTATTCAATCACAACCCAACGCAGATGCAGTAGACTGGTCAAGTGGCAAAGCTGTTGTGCTTTAAGAGGCATGTTCTGAGTTCAAAGCTCAGAATGTTTTTAGTGTGTCCACTCAAGTGTCTCTTGTTTACTGCTCACTTGACCAGCAATAAAACCAAAATGTTCAATTGTTAAGACAATTTCTTATAGTCCGAAAAAACTTTGCGATGATAATGAGTTCTTTGCCCGAAGGCAGGTCCATTGGCGTTATGCCACCCAGGGATGAGATGAGTGAGGTTGTTTCCCATTCCCTTCCTCACAGACAATTGTGGCCTGAGGCAGATTCGAACCTGTGACCCTCCTGTTACGAGGCACAGACCATACCACTGCACCACCACGTGCCACTAGTGTACCAGTGACTATTAACTTCTGAACGTCTAATTCGAATTTATTATATGTTTATAGGAATTCTGCAGAGATAAATTTGTATTTAACAAATGCCCTGACAGAACTCAATGCAATCAGAAAATTAACGCGCAAGACGAACAGACCATTACCTAAACTAAATAATGACTTCTATAGTGCCTCAATCGTTGGCTTAGCGCCGGATTATATCAATGAGCTCATCAAGCCAGTTGCTGATCAACCTGGTCGACAGAGACTAAGATCGGCGACACATGGTCAACTCATTGTACCGCGTTCCCGCACGTCTGCTTGGGCGGACCGCGCCTTCTCCACTGTGGGGCTGTCTCTCTGGAACACTCTTCCACCAGACATCCGATCCCTTGCCTGTTCAACAGTTCAAGAAACATTTTCTGCCCATCTCAAGCCGTTCCTATTTAGAGACCGTTAGGTAGCCGTGCTGCAGCGCCTTTGTGAGTTACTTAAAAGGCGCTTTACAAATTTAGTGATACATACATACATGCATACACTATTACCTTACCATATCATATGTATCACCGTATCATACAATACCACATCCATCACCATACCATACAATATGTTTAAAAGAGCAAATGGTGCCCTATTTGGCCCAGTTCATTCCATCTCTAATCAGTTCCACTTGACTGAACTCACCATCAGCATGAGACCAAGAGCACCGTGTGACATCATGATGCGATCACACCAGCCAGGGCAGCGTGTCGGCATATAGGACGTACCATCCTCCGTATCCTCACTGAACGGATAGCTGCCAGCAACAAACAACACAACATTCAACATGTCCAGTAGGTTAAGGTCAACATCAACGGCTCTGGCAGCCACAATATTTCTTTATTAACCGGATAATATTACTACTGCATGTACAACTGCACATGGCATCCAGTATTTCACTAAGCACTAGATCCTGCTGTTGCTGCTGCTGCTGCTGCTAAATACTGTATTATGAAAATCTCATTCAAAGAACAGTCAATGTCAATGGCCTTGGGAGCCATATGATGTCGTTAAGCACTGCTTGCCACCACTGGTCACGACAAAAGTAAAGACACAGCAAGTGAGAACAACCGCATAAAACTTGTAAGGTGCGAATCAATAAGCAGATTGATCAATCAATTACTCAATCCATCAATCAGAGGGTTGATCAATCAATCAATCAATTAATCAATCATTAACCAAAAGGCTGATCGATCCATCGATCAGAGAGTTGATCAATCAATCAATCCATCAATCAAAAGGTTGATCAATCCATTAATCAATCCATTGATCAATAGACTTTCAATAGAACATTCACTCAACAGTCAATTAATATAATAAAAGAAGGAATCAATCAATAGACTGATCATTTCATCAATCAATCCAGTGATGATTAATCAGTCAATTAATCAACCAACAAATCAACTAACCAATTGTTATAATTCACACACAGAGCAAAGATGAGTGGCTAATTTCACACCCTCAACCAAGACGTTCAAACGCCTGACAGCATCGCGAGACAGCAACAAATTCCCATTCACCCTCAGAATCTCACAGAAACAACCCAAGAATTTTATTCAGCTACACACAATCTACGCAGAACAACTGACTCACCTCGGAGGAAAAGTTACATCGTATTCGAATAACTTGCTTCGACAAGCCTCTGGTTCTTGGTCATACTTCTTCAGCTGCAAAGTCACCATTTTTCATTTATTTCGTACAATTATATAGCACCACTAGTCATTCAAAGTAAGTAAGTATATTCTTTATTAACCAATAGCTAATCGCACATCGGTTTACAAGTATTTAAGAACACAAGAAAACTTAATATTCATACACCATCCTAATAATAAAACATTTACGTGTTAAAAAAGCACAAAGCCGCCGCTCTAAAGTATTTCTAGATCTGCACTGGCTTCCCATTACATAGAGATCACCTTCACAAAGGCGACACTGGTCAATGAATGTTTGCATGGAATGGTGCCTCAACACCTATCCCAAGACTGCATTTGAATTACTTTGGCACCTGGTCAGTTTTGATAGCGTTCTGGAAAAACCTACAACCTGACTACGAGAAAATCTCCTAAATTTAGAAAAACTTTCCTGCATTTACAAAAAGCCATTTGAATCTGAAGAAACTTTAATCTTGCCCAGCAGATGGCAGAAAAATAACTGATTACCTGCATCGCATTTTGGCTGCTGAACAAATCATTGTGGTTACAATGATGGAAATCTTTCTTTCCGACTGTGAGGACCACCTACAGAAACAACGAAGTACACATGCAAATAAAATCCACATATTCTAAGGTATGATCCTCAAGCACAGTGGTAAGGTAATTCAATAAACAGTCTATCAAATCTTAAGTGGAAACAGGCATTTCCTCTTCCAAGGGCCAGACCTCTAAAAATTTGAAAACTTTGCTCTATTAAACCCTGGAAAATTCCAGTAACCAAAAACTCTGACCGAACCAAATTCAGAAGAACAGAGGGACATAGACAGCAAAAGAGACAGACATACCTTCCCATTGTCCTTTTGTCTAAAAATAACTTTTGAGATGTCGTTCTTCTTTCCAGTGATGCGTTGTTCTTCCGTCTGTGAGGTCAGAAACTACAACAGAATATAAACGCTGCTACAATTCCTGTGAATTAAAAAAATACACAAGTCGGTGGTGACGTTTCTAGTTATCTAAGCACAGTTTGCTTACTGATAAACTCTGATCTTAATGAACTTTAACATCGTCTAGGCTAGCACAGGCAATGCTCGTGTGAGGTATTTAAGACAGCTAAGTCAAGTGCCTAGATCCTACTACTACAACTGTAAAGACGTTAAGTGTGCGCATAACTATATTATGCTCATAAAACAACAGAGATAAGAGCTGAACTGAAACATATATCAAGTATTCGCTACAGTTACTGCTAACGATGGAGCTCTTCACACCAGCCTATTTGCAGCCAACCGTATATGTACAGCTTCCTTTTTTCGGTGCTCTATAAATCGTCTTTTTATTATTATTAATAGACCAAGCTAGCAGTCTGCCAGTACACCAACTAAATAACCAACAAAAACAATCTAATTAATCAACACCAATTAGGCTGGTGTAGGAAGCGATTTTGTGAGGTCAATAAAAGGCACTATATCAAGTGCCCAGAAGCATACATACATAAATAGGTACGTACAGCTGTACATACACAAGTCTAGAGGAGTAACTTCACCAACTGGGTCTCCTTGGGATAATTCGAATGGGACGTTCCATAGTCAATCAGGCAGTGTGTGGCCCCCTCTTTGGCAGCGTGGGGCCCAGTCCTGCTCATAATTGCACCCCTGCTTCGTCAGTGCAACAAACTTAAACTGTAATCATACCATTGGGCAAAAGACGGACCAACCTGAACCAACTGATTTGTGTCTAATCGAAAGTTGAAATCGCCGAACATGAAAAATGGGACCTTGTCATAGTCATCGGTTTCAAATCTGAAAGCACAGCATCAAACTAGAATTACAATCTCAATCATATTCACAGCATCAGTGGAATTAATTGTCGTTTACACTGCCAGCAGTGACATGGCAAACCAGAGGTTAGAGCTTTAAATACTCGTCAGGACAGATGGACATTTAAACATTTATGACCCTCAGGTGCACTCAGCTATAAAATCACAACAATGGGTTTAAGATAACTACGAGTTGAGACAGTGAGTAAGGGAACCGGCCAACTGCCTGTTACACCCAGACTAAGAAAATGAACATCATACCGGACTGCTTCTTCAAACAAGATGTCTCGTAAGACAATCTTCACCCTCAAAAACAGCCATAAAATCTGTAAAGTCTTGTTAAAGTGCCATTTTTTATTTATTTATGTATTTAAGGCACTTGTAGCGCATTTAATACTGTCCATCCAAGAGTCACATATATATAAACATACACAATGTAATACATAACACTTGTAACGTAACAGAACGTAATACATAAAATTATATATAAATTGTAGATGTGCATACATGTAAATACATACGTTAGAAGGGCAATCTCTTAAGCTAACCCCAACAGGCAACAATGACCATGAAATGTTAGCCACTTCCTTTTTACTATCCTCTGCATATGGGGGCAGATGGCTAGTCCTCTCCCTCACCACCTGATCTTCCCACCGACAGTGTACGGCCAATGCAATCACCTGATAGCCGAGTGAGCTGGGGGGGGGGGGCGCAAGTGGAGCAGTAATCTCAAAACATCTTTCTGCCCTGGAAGAGATTTGAATCCCTTAACTTTCGAATTAACCAGACGGTCGCACACCCTCCAATACATAAAATATATAAATTACATATGCATGACAGTTTAGTAGTTAGCATGCTGCACTGTCAGTTGCGAGGTCTGGGGTTCAAATACCCACCAGGGCAGAAATTTGCTTTGAGATTCCGCTCCATCTGCACCACCTAGCGAACTTAGCTATAATGAGTACACTGACCATACACTGTAGGTAGGAAGATCAGTTGGCAAGGGAGAGGATTGGCAACCTACCCCCCTCTGCAGAGGCTAAAGAAATCAAGTCACTACCACTTCATACCCAAGGCTGCTTCTCAGCCTAGCCTAGCGGACTGCTCTTCTTCCTCCTCCTCCTCCTCTTCCTCTCCTCCTCCTCTTCTTCACGTCCTTCATACATGCATAGTATATATCCACCAGAAACTGGTTAAAATGCTGTCCTTGGGAGTCATATGTGAGAATTGCCGGACAATGACGTCATGTTATATTGGGATTACCGGTAGTTTCTATAGGTGAATTAATTTTGCAGCCCATGTCCCTGACCGTGTTATACCAGAATTCATGGTATACTGAGACATAATACAACGAGTCACCAGTGTACTTGTATATTCATGCATACAAACATTCAACAGACTAAATAAAATAAAGCAATATATATATGTACATATATGTACCATTCATATATATATATATATATATATGTATGTATGGTACATTTGTAAACAGCCTCATAAAATTGTTGCTATTGTTACACAATGAGAGAAATATTTGGTCAAAAGAAGAGCTCAGTCCCCGTCCAGTTCTCCTAACCTTCCCTCCATCCGTCCCATCACAGAACTCATTTTGAAGATGAATGTCCCACAATAACTTACACTCCGCTCCATCAATTACGTCACTGCGCATGACTTGCACTAGCAGACAGCCATACAGTAACTGACAGATCAGGTTGTATTATGCTGTGTTTGGCGACATCTTATGTGGGGCCAGTGTCATTTACATCGGACTTACATTACATTACCTCACCATCTTTCACCCTCTGCCTGGCTTAATTTTATGTAGCGCCTTTTAAAAGTGCAAACACATTCATAAATACATACATACATAAATAAATAAACACCTAAATATACATATATACATTCACATTTGCACAACCACAAACATACATACATATACATACTGTACACTCATATACAGACACAGATACACACATAGGCCTACATAATAGATACAAACATAGAAGACACACACATACATGCATACACACATACATGCACACACATACATACACACATATGCATACATACATATATACACACACATACATACACACATATGCATACATAATATATACACACATACATACACATGCATACATACATATATACATACACACATATGCATACATACACACATACATACATACATACACACATGCATATATACATATATACACATGCATACATACACACATATGCATACATACATATATACACACATACATACACACATATGCATATATACATATACACACACACAAACACATGGATCATAAATATTATTTTCATGATACACAGGATTGTTCAATGTCATTTGCGCATACATGACATTTGACGGCAGAATTTTATGGTTGACGTACATATTTGTGAAAACATTAATTGAATTCATCATTCAATCTCTGCATAAATCACATTATATTGTGAACATTCCATGGTGGCCAGCAACTATTTGTTCAAATTTTCTGGAACTGAGATGTTTGCCAAAATAATGGAGCCTTACTCTCTCTATGGTCCTTGCTTTATTGTTGACTATATTGACATGTTGTCTTTTCTTAAGGGCGAGCACCACAGATGAAAATGGATTCGTATTTTTTAAAATTAGCTTGCTGTGTTATTACCCAATCGTAATCTTGAGATTTCTACAGCGCCCAACGATAGCTAAGTCGCGGGAACCAGCTTATTCATAGGTGCATCTACTTCTTGAAATCTGATGCTTATTATCTTATATGTGAAATAATTATTGTCCAAGGTTAAATTTCACATTCAAAACGTTAGACTCTAGAATTAACAGACGCTCTAAGACGCCTATTGTTCGATATTTATAGCCAGATATGTCCACTTATATCTCTCAGTGAAAGCAATCCTTCTTTAATGAGTTACTACTTAAAAACTAAGTTCAAATTCATCAAATGTTTCACTTTCGACACTCACAATCAATTAGAACAGGCTGATATTTGTGATGCTCTAACAGAAAAGGGAACACAAGTTTCAGACTGACTTAAGGATTACATCTTTATTCAGCGTTAAGTCTTTATTCAGAATCAAGGATTTATTCAGCATAAAAAGTCTGTATTCAGATTATGTCTACTGCCATTAGTCAGCCAAACTGTTTATTTAAACATCTTAGAGTCTGCCTAACATGGAGATGCCAAGCATTTTTACAGTTCAGCTTCTAGTCTTTCCGCAACAAGAAACAACGCTCATGTCAGTCATCGGAGATTTTGCGATCCCTTTTCTCAGACTGTATCACGTTTGCGGAAGGTACATTATGGGTATGGTTTTACGCCTTGCACGTTTGCGGAAGGTACATTATGGGTATGGTTTTATGCCTTGCACGTTTGCAGAAGGTACATTATGGGTATGGTTTTACGCCTTGCACGTTTGCAGAAGGTACATTATGGGTATGGTTTTACGCCTTGCACGTTTGCAGAAGGTACATTATGGGTATGGTTTTACGCCTTGCACGTTTGCGGAAGGTACATTATGGGTATGGTTTTACGCCTTGCACGTTTGCGGAAGGTACATTATGGGTATGGTTTTACGCCTTGCACGTTTGCGGAAGGTACATTATGGGTATGGTTTTACGCCTTGCACGTTTGCGGAAGGTACATTATGGGTATGGTTTTATGCCTTGCACGTTTGCGGAAGGTACATTATGGGTATGGTTTTATGCCTTGCACGTTTGCAGAAGGTACATTATGGTTATGGTTTTACGCCTTGCACGTTTGCAGAAGGTACATTATGGGTATGGTTTTATGCCTCACACGTTTGCGGAAGGTACATTATGGGTATGGTTTTACGCCTTGCACGTTTGCGGAAGGTACATTATGGGTATGGTTTTATGCCTTGCACGTTTGCATAAGGTACATTATGGGTATGGTTTTATGCCTTGCACGTTTGCGGAAGGTACATTATGGGTATGGTTTTATGCCTTGCACGTTTGCGGAAGGTACATTATGGGTATGGTTTTAGGCCTTGCACGTTTGCAGAAGGTACATTATGGTTATGGTTTTACGCCTTGCACGTTTGCAGAAGGTACATTATGGGTATGGTTTTATGCCTCACACGTTTGCGGAAGGTACATTATGGGTATGGTTTTATGCCTTGCACGTTTGCAGAAGGTACATTATGGGTATGGTTTTATGCCTTGCACGTTTGCGGAAGGTACATTATGGGTATGGTTTTATGCCTTGCTGTGTATGTGTAGTGAATATTTTAGTGGCAATTACGCCTGCCAGGAATATTCAGCAATCTGATTCAGTCAGTTCAGCTGGGCAAAGCACATTCGTGACTCGACTAGCGTGAAAGAAGTAACTGAGCTGTGGTTTCATAGCGCTGACAACATGAAACTAAATATGCAATTTTGATATTGCTGTCGTAGTTGTATTCAATTGTTTCAGACGTGCAGATAACGACTGAAAAGTTCTTCAAATGGTGGTCAATAACATTATATTGCAACATCAGCATATAAAACATTACATGGTTACATCTTTGTTACATTAGTAAATCGTTACATCGGACGTGTCTCCGTTTCCCAATTGTTTGCTCATTCTGAGCAATTTGTCAAAGCTTTTGTAGATAGTGATGGAACGCTATTTGCATTTCTGATCTGGCTGCAGCCTGAATCAAGCCGACCACTCTAGCAGGACATTAATATCACACAGCAACACTTTTCCATGGCGACATATAAATCAACATGCAAACAGTAGTTGAATGTAAGTGTGATGTTGTTATTTATTTACTATTGTTACTATTTAAAGCACATATTATGTGTGCAAAGTCATTACATCTGAATCTGAGGCATGGATGCAAGTTCCCTAGGGGCCAAGACCGAGTCAAGCAAACAGCCATAGCAAAATAGCGAGACTTGAAATGTGAAATTGCATGAAGAAGGCAAGTTGACAAATAGGGCCTTTGTGGTTGATGATTCCAAAACCGAGGGGCACAGCAACTAAAAGCACGTGGTGTGGCTGACTGGTTAAGCACATGCCTTGCAACATGGAGCACATGGGTTTGAGCCACAACAGGCACACGAATGTCAAGCAAGTCACTGCTGCTCCGATGCTACAAGTAAGAGCCATCAATCAAATGCCTTTACATAAGATAGTGCTGCACTATATATCTAAGTGCACAGACGAGAGAGTTTAGCAAATGCAGCACAGAACAAATAAAAAAATTACAATGAAAGAAAAGCCACAAATGAAAAAGAGCACGTGGTGTGGCTAATTGGTTGAGTGTGCACCCTGCAATGTGGAGGACCCAGGTTCAAGCCTTGCCAGAAACAGCAAGCAAGACTTGAGCGGCACTGAGCGTCCACCATGGGGAGGTTCTACGACCAACTGAATGCCTGTCCAGCGCAGACCGGCTGGCTCAAGAGACGTCCAAAATGTGCGATCTGTGAGGGATCGCTTGAAGGTAAGCCATGTGCCAGTGGTAATGATCACATCAATTGTTCCTCATCCTCAATGCTACATGGCCCAGTAACTCTTTCCATGCTACAAAAGTATCAACTTTGAAATGGAAATACGTTGGTTGGGCTCTGTGCATGCACGCACAGGAGCCCACAACAGGACGTTTTTTAGTCATCTGAGCAATGCTTGATAACTGATGAGCTTTCTGTTCTTAATAACATTTAACATCACTTAGACAAATGTACTGATTAGTTTCTCTTGAAGTGGTGCTACATAAATTTCGATGTTCAGTGTTACTAAGTGCTGTTGATCAATGCCTTTTAGTAATATAGTGGCGCCACAAAAACACTGGAAAATAAATGCCCATAAAAGATTGCTGAGAGCGCGCCGCACAGTACCTTTCGACCGTATGTAATAAAGCCCTTTCCCGGAACTGGCTGTACAACGACGGACTCTGCAAAACCAGAACACAACACAGAATCAAAAAGCAGCCCGGCTGAACCAAATCAGGCCCAGTTCCGAAAAATAACGATTGGTTCACGTGACCAGGATGCGGAAATCTGTTTATAAAGACAGAACTGTTTAGGGAGTGAAGCCAAATGAGGCCCGTACTAAAACAGTTTAGAAAAATATTATGATCGATTCACGTGACCAAGACGTGGAAATTTATTTCTAATAATAGAACTGTTCCGCTACCACTCTGTTCTTCAAAATGCTTTGTCATAATTGCAACTGCCTAATCGTAAGACTGCTTGAGCGACTGCTTGGGCTTTGGCTTTGCCACTCACTAAAGTTTTGTTTCCTATCAAATTTTGCTATCACAGTAACAGAATACTTTAATATTTGCTTCACTACGTTGGGCCAAAAGTTGGTGGAGTCGAAGCCGTCTTCACATCAAAATCGATTTTGGCATCACACTGGTTCTATGTGAATGTGAAACACAGTAAAAGAGGAAGGGAAAAACATTAACAAATAATGCAAAGCATGATTAACACAGTCACCCGAGACACAGCAAGTGAGCTACAGCAAGACGAACAGACAGAGCGACAGACACAGGCAAAAAGACAGATTGAGACAGAAGTGACACAGAGACTCTATTGCTATGGAAACGGAGAGACAGATACAGATACAGAGGCTGAGAGAGAGAGAGAGAAGAAGAGACTGAAAGACAGAGAGAGAATGAGAGGGAGCCATAGACTAACAGACTACGAAAGAAGGAGTTACAAGCAATCTGGGGGGCTTTAGCCATAATTATTCACACTGAGGTTCTTCGGTTGCCATGGCCATACATTAGTTTCTTCTGCTGACATTAAGCTGATGGAACCAGTCAATGGCTGGTAATGGCCAGATACTTTGATGCATGAGCCCTGGCCACATCAGTTTCAGCTGACATTAGCCTATCATTCGATGTCTACTAACGGCCAGATATTTTGATGCATGTGCTTTGGCCATATCAGTTCCTGCTGACGGTAGCCGACTGGTGGCCATTCGACGGCTGGTAATGGCCAGACACTTTGATGAATGTGCTTTGGCCACATTAGTTTCTGCTAACAATGACCAATTGGTCTCCAGTTTATGGCCGCTAATGGCTAGACACTTTGATGTGCATGTTGTAGCCACATTAGTTTTGCCTACATAAGCCAACTGGTCTTGAATTGATGGCCAGCCAATTTGATGAGTGTGTTCTGGCCACATAAGTTTCTGCCTATTGGTTGATGTCTGGTTATGACCAAAAACTTGAAGCATGTGCTCTGGGCACATTAGTTTCTGCTGTCCTCAGCCGACTGGTGGCCATTTGATGTGGCCATTTGAAGGATGGTAGTGGCCAGACACTGAGGTATGTACTGTGGCCACAATGTTCCTGCTGATTGGTGGTTATTCAAAGGACGTAATGGCCAGCGCACTTCATTTCGGAATGCCTTTATATATGACAGCGTCTTACACAACAGGCAACACAGATTGGCAATCAATCTACAGCCTGGATTGGCAACAGTTGCCTTCGGTAGCGTTGCTGTTCTCTGATTTCCAATTCCCTTTCCGCCCACTAAACGAGAGACCACAATAAATGACTTGCTTCTTGGCATCTATATCTTTCTGTAGGAATTCACATGCATCGAGAAATTTATATAGAGCCTTTGTAAGAGAATTCTTTCAGTAGTGCTGTTAACAATGAGAAAGACGCTTCTCCACCCAGTTGGCCATATTTTCTCAATCCCAACAGGATTCTAGTTCTGTGCTGAAGAACAGAACAGCATCACTAGCCAAAGCAGCAAGACAGTCACTGCTTCCAGACCAGATAGTTCATAATAACTGTTTCAATTTCAAAGTATCACGTGCAGCCTGTGAGAGTTCTTTTATGGTGCTATATGAATGTTCAGATGCACTCAAAAACAGCTCACTAACAGTCAACTTGATGAGAGCTCACTCCTCTTCAGCGATCGTTTCTGGAGAAGAATACTGCCAGATTACAACACTGTTTCTATGACAGCAAACTGAAATCTATTGCCCACTGTCTTTGTGAGGTTTTCTGTTAAAGGAGCTATATAAACAGCCAGAAATACTGTCATGCACCCTTAAAAGAAAAGTCTGGAAACACCAGACACTAAAGTAGCCATGAACTGCCTGTGAATACAGCAAAGTTAATGTGGCCTATAGCCAGACAGCGATGTGATTTTAATGCAGTAGGAGAAAATTGTCTGATCACAGGTTACAATGAAAGTGTTCTACCCACAATCGTGTCTGCTTTTTTTTGACATTACACTTAACAGTGTGGCATCAAAAACAGAAAAAACGTTCACCTCCTCAGGGTCTCTGTCGGCAAGTGCACTTCATATACAGCACACCATTAATTATTTCCACAACAACAAAAACCCAGACAACGTTTCCATGGCGACAAAGCTAAGACAGTATGTCACTCACCGTTTCCATGGCAGCAATGTTTGATACATCGTGGAAAAGATGAATGTTGACCAGGTCAAACATACTGCAACACACAATCAAAATGAATTAGATTTCATGAGATCCTGTTGACAGAAATGGTTTACAATCGCTAGGAAACACAAGAAAAAACCATTACGCATTCATTGCAAATTCAAGGTTCACCAAGATGCCCCAGAATTCAACAGTAAACAATTATTAATAAGCACAAGAAACGACAATCTATATATTCATCGCAAATTCAAGACTCCCTAGGATTCGTCAAACTTCACTTAGATCATCAGAAATTTTATAAGGGAAATGTAAATGTAAATGGTTTTCTATAGCAACAGTATGGCCTCGACACTGACCACCATTTTTCACTGAACTTACTGGGTGAGATCCTTCACCACTGCTGCTCATTTAATAAGGTACACTCAGATCGAACAAGATCCATCAAGATACAATGTCAGGATCCACTTATGAAGAAGTGGTATAGTATTCACCTAAATTCACAAGGATTCAGTTCATTTGCTGAAATTCAGGAAGATTTATTTATTATATATTATATATATATATGTACCTTTTCTCGGAATCAACCTAAATTTATTACAGCTTGCCTGGATTAGCCATGATTTATAATGATGATGGAATTGTGGTACATTTGTGAGGTTCTTAAAAGGCACTATATAAATGCTTTCAAACTTACATACATTCATAAATGATCTACCAGGATCCATCAGAACTCATCAGGATTAACTGGGATCCACTGAAATGATCCTTCGTGATTAACAAGGATACTCCTAGATCTAATCCAATCCAGTGACTTCCACTGTACAATTAACAAATGCAAAAGATAATTAATTATAACTAGCCAATGGTAAATCACTACCCAACATAAAGCCAGACCTATTTCAGGTCAGTATGCGCTCTTCACAGTTACGTCTGCTAAAACCAGATACTACAGTATACCTATAGAACGTTCACAGGCACAATCTGTCTGCTAATCAGGCACAAATATTGTAGCCTATAGGCAGACACAAATAAACACATATTATCTTGTGATGAACAATTATTGTGGCTAATACACAAAAGAGGGCATATATAAGCAGGAGGGCATATGCAGAGAAAGGCAGGTGCCCCATACAGCATACACACATTAGGACATCTACATAAAGGGACATATACCAACAAAGCCATTTACACATGACAGCATCTACATACAGTATAATGGCATGTACACAGAGGGATATACACAGAAAGGCATGAACACAAAGATAATAAATACACAAGGACAGCATATACACAGGAGGGCATATGAACACGAGGGCATACAAAGGCACACACGCACGGCGGGACTTAAAGCAATCTAGCAGTGGACAATGCCACCCCGATCGCCAGTCGGGTAGGGACAGCATGGGCAGTTCTGACATGGCGCTGTTGCTAAGCAACGGAAGCGGAATTATTGACGTGTCTCGTTAGTCCGTTAAGCAGTGGTCTGCTAATACAAAACGCTTGTCATATGACCTGAAATCCAATACTATTAATCAATTCTGGGACACAGATATTGCCTTCTCAAATATGCACAAATGCAAAACATCATATTGGCAGTGTACAAACAACAGCACAAAAACTACAATATTATTATCATCATTATTTTTTTTTTAAACTGACAGAGTAATAAGAACCCTAATATTATTTTTTTAACTAAGAGGGGAAACTTCCAAGGTTTTGAAAGAAAAAATGTGGTATGAAGTTTATTATTATCTCTCTACGCTGCATTGGTCTTGTCATTAAGCGCTGTGGTGAAGAAGCAACCCTGAATCAGTGGTTGCGTAAGTGTAGAACGTTCTACCCGCGTTTCTTCGATGGACCGTGGCCGGTGCGGATCAGACTAACATCCTGCTCCTCTGACTCCCTCCTCTTCGTCGTCGACGTCGTCTGCTTCGATGGCGCCTGCGTCGTGGGCTTTGCTGATCTGAGCATCGGCGTCTCCTCGACCTTGACTCGCCGGCTGACCTAGGTCAGGCGTTGCGGTTCCTGGACCTTGAGGACCGGTTGGGACCCGTCGGCTGGGTCTCGTCGGCCAGCTCCTGTCTCTCCGTTTCTTTCATCTTGGTTACAGGCACCGCCTTCTCTCTTTCTTTAATTTCGGCTGTAGGCGTCTTCTTCATTTTACTCTTGTCGATGAAGACCTTATTATTATTATTATTATTATTATTATTACTACTACTACTATTACTACTATTATTATTATTATTATAAAAAATTTAATGCAGGCAAAGTCACACAGAAATGTGAACCAATACCAGCGTACAAAAAACAGTAAAAAACTACAATAGGTATTTCCAACAACAACAGTACAGAACTTTAATAGCAGAGTACAAGAAGAATACAAAGCCACAGCAGCAGTAAACAACAACAGAGGCCACATATACAACATATACAACATACACAACACTGGTTGAGCACTTTGCCTTGTATTGCTGACAGTACAGCAATAAGTGATATATGGCTTAAGTAAGGCATGGTATAATTACTTCAGTTGCTCTGGGGATAATAGCTGACCAACATAACACTGAATTCCAACAACTTTTGACACCTTATTTACAATCACACGATTATTCCACTTAAGTTTGTCAGTAACTATCACACCAAACAGTTTCACATTAACGATTATACTTAAATCAGTGTCCGGCATAATCCTATTTCCAAAAACGATGAAACTGGTCTTTCTGAAATTCAGTGATGGCAAGTTTGCATAGAACCAGCGGCTTAAGCAGTTCAGAATTTAGGATTCTGCAAACGCAGCATAGGATTGTGGCTGGTAACAAATATATCTGTATCATCAGCAAACATGAAGTCTGTATTACTAGACAGTGGTCTCACAAGTATGGGTCGGTAGCGCCCCTGATGAGTTTATTCTTGAAGTGGCGCTTTATAAATGCCAGATTACAATTACAATGATTAACTTTAAAGCTGTCACAGATTGTAGATCATTCATGTATAATATAAACAGTAGAGGCCCAAAGACAAAACTCTGGGTACTCCACAATTGCATACAGATCACGAGAACAAGTATTATCTATAAAACATAACGTTTTCTGTTACATAAGCTCACATAGCTTTCAAACCAATTCAAAGGGGAACTCCATACTACTCGAGTTTATCTCATACAATTTATGGTTTACTGTGTCAAAAGCTTTAGCCAAAATATCCATAAATATCCTGATAGTCAAATGACCTTCATCAATAGATTTCATATTTTATCAGTAAGCTCATGTGCCATGCATGTGTAGGTTGACAGCTTATTTCTAAAACCAAACTGGCTATCCACAAACAAATCATTTAAAGATAACAGCCAGTCATAAATAATCTTTTCCAAGATTTTAAAAAAGGGGATGACTCCAAAGTAGGCCTGTAGTTAGTTAAGGAACCTGTGATTCGCTACCCGACTTAAGGCTGGACTCACTTAACCATATCTAACTGGTCTGGAAATATGCATATAATAACTAAATTAATTTAGTTGAATACAAAAACTACATATGCAGTGTACGACGACATACACACACGCACACATGCAGACACACATATCTGAATGAATTTTACACAACGTTAATTTTAAAATAATGTAAATATATACTGAAATGATTATTTTATTTACACAACTGTATAATATTTATACAAATATCATCTAATCTAAAGACTTCTATAGCGCCACTATAACATCATAAAATGCTAAAGAAAATATAAATTAAACCGATTATTTCAGTCACACAACCCTGTTAGAAATACATGAATTTTGCATGTTACATATATACTGCATAGCAACCACTGTGTTGATTTGTAAGTATAGCTGATGTTTATGCCAGTAGCAAATGCCAATAAATAAATCTATCCGTTGACAAATGCATTTGAGCATCCAGCTCACCAAGCACTTAGCTTAGGGTCGTTTCCACACCCGCCTGTAGCATTTATCAAGTATCAGTGGGCTGTGGTTGCCTGGAGAAGATACAAAGCGCACAGCACTGGAGAGCCTTCACGGAAGGATGGCAGCCATTTCCCACTGCTGCTTGCATCAAAATGCCCGGCAGGAAAATACAACCCAAATGCAAAACAATAGACATGGCAAAACAATAGACCACAACAGACGCAGAATAAAGAACAGAGCATAACACAACAAATAACAGCACAGTGCAACACATAATATTACACAATACAGCACAATTAAGAACATAATACAATGCAGTCACCATATCACAACGCAACTTAAACGAGCATTGTATACTGGCGGCATTATAGAAGTTCTCTGATGAGATAACGTGAAGATGTAGTTATGGACGTACGTGTGGTAGAGGCTCCATCTTGTTCGAATGAAACCCTTGCGAGACCAGACGGACTGAAACAGACAGGCCAAGCTTTTTTAGGACTACAGAACGATTACTGTTCATTCACTTGATGCAAGGTAATCAACAACAACTGCAAATTACAGAAAATCTGAATATTGCATTTGAAACTTACATGCCACGTAAGAATAGGGTAAGGCAAGGAAAGGTACATACATTAAGGTCAATTAAATTACTTAAAGGCAGGTAATGAATGAAAGGTAAAGTCAGGTGAGGTAAGGTTGAACAACATACTGCTGTGCAAGATTAAGTAAGGTGAGGTAATCTGAAAAGTAGTTGAGAAACATTCTCATCAAGTTCTAAAGCAACAGTTTCCTTAATCTTTTCTGACTCCCAATATTTATTTAGCAGTTATAATCTCAAGCTAAGCTAAGTGAAATGTCAACAGAATCAAATGCATCACTGAAATCAAAGAAAATCACAGGAACTTCGAAAGAATACGTGTCATTTACCAGCACTCCTTCCACCAGTCAGTAATGTTGCTTCACTAATGAACTGATTCACTCACACACTCTGACTGGCTTGCTTTCTGCTACTGCACTTGTCGGCTGAAGCACAGTCAGAGACTTGCTGATTGAATGACTGATGCACATGCATCTAATCTAATCTAATGACTTAAACAGCACCATTATCATAATGCAGAGGGCATCAGTCGATGGTCGACTGAGTGAAATCGTAGCCAAAAGATAATCCATTGGAGAAGACAAGGTGGGTTAAGGTCAAGTTACAAAAAACTTAACAGACACTGACCGATGCACTTACTCAATGATTCACTACCAAAAACTTACAGTCTGATGCCACAAAAGACTATCAGGCTGAATGAAAATTGGCAGAAATGGCGGTGCAATAGTTTCTCTGTAAATTAACAAGATCTCACATCTGGAAAGAAATCTTTGGCGAATTTTGCCTTTTCCTTGATCCGTACATGCTCTATGTTGCCTGAAAGGACCTGCAATTTGAAACAGAAATTCAACAGTGCTTCTAAAGCAGAATGACACTCTCGTTACAGCAGACATCAAAGTGGCCAAAAACATTCATACACTATTGTCTGCTAATAAAGCTCACCAATGTTGTGGGAAAGAAAACATTGTTGTCTGGCTAACATCAACTGTCAACCTTGGATTGGGCTGGGCCCTACATGGAAGCCCACCAGTGGTGACTTGTATAGTTAACTGAGCATCATTTGCTTACTAACGAACTGTTCGTTTTTAATAAAATTCAAACACCATTTATACCATGCTAGCATAGGCAGCTCTTTCGTGAGGTACCTTAAAGCCAGTATGAAAGACAACAGTGTCTGGCTACAGGCCACAAATGAGCATTCATTTTGGCTTTAATGCCTGCTGTACACAGTCTTATACGTAAAACACTATTCAAATTCCATCTATGGCGCCCAACTACACAAAGAACTGGATCTCCTCCTCCAACTCGTCAATCAATGCCTTCCTCTCCAAATTCCTCCTCGCCAGACATTCATAGGACGCCTCGGGACTCTCACGTTGGCCTTTCGTCTTCTATCTCCGCTTCTTCACCCTCCGTCCTTCCAACGCTGACCCAGAATAACGTCATGGGACTGAGGCTGGGGACGCTTAATGCTCACTCACTGGGCAATAAGTTTATGGAGATTTCAAACCTCATCTCCCATCACTCCCTAGACATTCTTGTCGTCACGGAGTCCTGACACTCCTCCGCTTCTGAAGTCTCAGTTCGCCGCTCTACTCCTAAAGGATACTCTTTCTTCGACGTCCCTCGCCCTGCTGACGCTTCACGTGACCCATTATCTCAAAATTACGGTGGCATCGTCGTCTTCTTCCGTGATCACCTCCGTATCAAGAAGATTCCTCCCCCCTGTTTGCTCTCCACCTATGAACTTCTATGCCTTTCCTGTTCGACTACTAGAGGGCCTCTCACCATTCTCGCCCTCTACCGACCTGGCTCATCTCTGCTTACTCCGGCTTTCTTCTCAGAGTTCTCTTCTCTCCTGGAAGTCTTCTCTACATATAACTCCCAACTGATCATCACAGGAGACCTCAACATCCATCTCGAGAACCCCTCCTCACCCGACTCTGCTCGCTTCTTAGACCAACTCGCTCAGTTTGGCTTAACTCAACACGTTTCAGAACCAACCCATACACTTGGTGGATGGCTTGATGTAGTCATTTCTCGAGATGACTGTCCTATCACTGACCTTCTCGTCGAACCTCCTACTCTCTCCGACCATGGTCTCATCCTCTTCAATGTTCCCTTCCTCTGGTCCCAACCTTCCTTCGCTCTTCGTTCATCTCGTGGCTGGAGGAATCTTGATCGAGAAGCCTTACGTGCAGGTCTCCTCAGTAGCTCTATCTACGCTGATCTCTCCTCCTTAAGTGAGTGCTCAACCGAGGATCTCTTCACCCTATTCAACTCATCGGTTCTTCCTCTCATTGATGCCCTCCTTCCTCTCCGTCCACATCGTATTGGCTCGAGACCACTACGACCTTGGCTTGACAGCCAATGCCGCGCTTTGCGTCGGAACACCAGACGTCTAGAGCGCCGATATCGTCGCACTCGTGATCCTGCTGATCGCCTTACCTGGACCCATCACCTTCGAGATATGTATTCCGTTTTCCGAACCAAAGAAACTTCGTATTGGGAGTCGATGATAGACAGAGAAAAAGGAAACCCTCGTCGCCTCTGGTCATCACTTGCTGACGTCCTAGGTCGTTCCTCACCTTCTTCTTATCGGTAGTCTTCCAAAGTCTGCCCATATATCTACTTTTATTCGTGATTCACTTCATTGGCTTCCTGTCAGTCAACGGATCCAGTTTAAGATTCTTATCCTTATGCGCAACTGCCTTCTAGGCTCTGCTCCGTCCTACTTAACTTCTTTTTGTATTCCGGTTTCCTCGTTGCCTGCCCATGCCTCCCTTCGCTCAGCTACCCGTGGTCTTTTGGTAGTCCCTCGCGTCCGCACTACAACTGCCCAGTCCAGGAGCTTTGCCTTTGTTGGCCCTTCCAGCTGGAACTGCCTTCCTCTTGACCTGCGGCTTCAGTTACTTAGTCTCTCTCCTACCCAGTCTCGCAAACGCCTGAAATCCTTTTTGTTTGTTCAAGTCAGGAGCGCCACTGTTTCCTAAGTGGCGCTTTATAAATGTTCGTTTACAATTACAATTACAATTACAGACATTATTTTAGGAGTGCCATAAGACAGTCTTCATAGTCCAGTCTGATGTAATCTAATAACTTCTATGGAGCCAATATCCTACACATAACTAAGCATGCAGTGGTGAAAGATGATGGGTAGCAGCTATTTGCACCTCAGTTGACAGATTTATAAGCCCATGAGCTAGATATCAAGTAATAATAATCAATAATAATCCAAGAACTTCTATAGCGTCACATTAACAATGATGCTCAAGGCATCATTCAGTGGTTGTTGCTAAGCAAGTTGCTGTGCATACCAAGCTCAAAGACCAAAAGGGAACACTGAGGAGATGCAGCAACAGCCAATGAAGGAAATGAGTCCAGGAAAAATGGGTTTTTAATCGAGACCTAAAGGAGGCCAACAAAGAATCTGCAGAATGAAGAATTCTGAAGACAATCACACACAGCATTTAAATCGACTTACCTTCTGTCATTCCACCAACAGATTAAGACCAATCTGGTCAGGAATATGCTAAGGAGGTTCCTAGAAGCGATACCACATAAATATCTGACTAAATTACATTACATCACATTACACTGCATCACATTACACTCAGATTCAGATCATAGCACAGCACTTACCTCCTTCCCTTCAACCGGAACAAATTTTTGCTCTACAAATAACAAACAAACATTAAATAAATCCCTTGTCTCTTAAAATGAAACCCTCAGAAATGGCACCTTAAGTTTCTTAGCCTCGGCAAATGACGACAGATAGGAGGCCAGCACAGCAAGTTTGGTCTACAGAATGGAGGAGTAACAATTCCTCCCATTGATAACATCAACAGATGCTGCACAACATTTCAAATACAGTCCACAAGTGGAGGGTTATGAATATCCCTGTAGCAACATACCAACATGTATGTTAGTAAGCACATCATACATGTATGCATACACAAGCGCTTACAGACACACAGAGAGACACACGCAGACAGACAGTACATACATACACACACGTACATGCATACAGAGAGACAAACAGAGACACCACACAGACATACATTCATATAATGCTAACAGACAGTTCCATGTGAAGAAGTTTCATATAACAGACAGGAAGTGCCAGGGATCTGGATCAGACAAGGGCCCCTGTCGAGCGCCCAGAGGGCAGTGAGCCTCATCATGGATTCCAGCTCCTTCGGATGTCATCTCTCGCTCCAACGTTTCTTGCTCCAAGTTTTCTTCCCTGCGGATGATTGATGCTACAGCGCAGGTCTGACCGCAGGTGCCTTGCCGTTCATTTGCCAGCTATGCGCAGCGCTTTCCAATTATCTAAGCATCCTCCCAGCAACGTACATGAGAATACTAATGCGGACTATTCACAGCTATGTCTGAAATGGCAGACACTAATGTAACTGCAAGACTGCAAACTAACACACTAACAAAAGGCGTGTTTTTAAACCATTACTCAAAGTTACGTCTGGAAATGACAGACGCTAATGTAGGCAAAATACACATTGACAAGAGGTCTATCTGCTTTACATATCACTAAAAGTTAATGCAGGCAAAATGCACAGTGATATGCAGCCTACATGCAAAACAAATTACACCAAGTTTTATGTCTGGAACTCTAAGTGTACAGCATTCACCTTGAAATGCAACAAAGCTGACCAACTCCCTAATACATGTATATATATATACATATATGTATATATGTATATATATACACACGCACATACATACACAGTAGAAATAGGTTATGTCCCGCTGGATTCCATGCTTGGTTCTCTTTTGTTTACAGTATGCAACACATCTCTAGCTTCTCTGCTTGGTAATTGCTCACTGGGATAGCATTTACGAGCTGATGATACTCCAATTATACGTTTTGTTTGACAGTTTGTAATGTTCTTCTTCTGAGCATCTGTTTTTTACCGGTTTTAAGGACGTGTAGTCCTGGGTGGCGGCTTATAAAGTCCTCAAATCATCTAACACTGAATTTCTCCTCCTAGACAGTCCACAGCAGCTCAAGAAGTTCAAATGGCTCAAATCTCTAAAGTTAGGGACTCAGTTGGCTGATTCTGCTTGTAACTTGGGGGCTGTTTTTAACTCAGCTACGCTTCGTACTGTCTATATGTAAAAGGTATTTGCATGTCACCATATACGCATCTTCATGACATATATAGAATTTGGGAATATACCCCAATGTCTTCAAGGATATTTTCAAATGTGATGGTTTTTAGTTAGCTCGATTACTGAAACTTGTTTCTTACTTTTATCCCAAAGTCAGATTTAATAGCCTCATAAAGGTGCTGTAACATAGCCATCCAAATGCTAACCAAGCTCGTGCTGCTTAGCTTCCTTCAATGTCTCTGTCAGCTTCAAGTGAACAGCACCAGGTGAGATAAGACGAAGCAACCTCACAACTTAGACTGATATGCATTTAGAGACCCTAAAGCATGAAGGACTGAGTTATCACCATTTCTCATACAGTCACCCACAGAAGAAGAAATCAGGCTCGCCCTTCTTAAGTTACTTTACTGTCTCTGCCAGCGTCGTATGCACATTGCCAAGCCACTGCGTGCAATATATTTTTCTCTGTGATCTGCCAGATGGCAGCAGCCACTCATTACGTAATCCATCGTTGCGGGGAGTGGCTTTCCCATTTGGCTTTATTACGCCTCTATGACTGTTTGTTCAATCAGGCCGAGCACAGTCAATGCTGCTCATTCGACCACGCTTCATCACCCGTACAGTCTCCGCTTATCCCGAACGCTTGGTTTCACCACCCACGGGTCGTTGGTCTGTTGATAACGGCTCTTGAAGGCAGTACCACCCATCCATCTGGCATTTTATATGGCGCATTTTCGAAGCCACTCGAACGCGCCAGTACCACCAGAACATACTCTACATGATATCACAGTTCAAGAGGGGCGTAAAATCCCGAGGCAGTTCGATGTAAAAGGGGGAATTGTTGTTTTACGTCTGTCTCAACATCTGTTCGACGCCTTCTGGGAATCTCCCAACAGCATTGCTCTTTAAATGATGGCTACCTGAATTCTCATGAAAATCTACCCATATGATTGTTTTTATTTAAATTCCATTTATGTAGGGGCACATCTCACCTAATATACAATGCACCTGCTGAAGGTGCTACACAATTATGCTGCAAATATATATGTACTGGTAAGTATGCATACATGTATGCATGCGTGTGTGTACGAACGCATGCAAGCAAGCACGTATGTACATATGTATATGTGTATGTATGAATGATGCATGTATATATATATATATGTATGTGCATGTATGTACGATGCATGTATGCATGCATGAATGTATGTATGCATGCACATATGTATGTATATACATATATATGTATGAATTTATTTATGTATGCATGCATATATGTATGAATGTATACATGCTTGTATGAATGTATGTATGCATTCAAATATAAATGTATGTATGTATGCATGTATGTACGCATGAATAAATGTATTTATGTACCTAGCATTGAAAACACACCTTTTAAAATCCTCATAAAAGGTGCAGTAGTTTTTGTCCAAGACCCTGCACATGGTCATTCCCATTGAGCTCAAGTGCACTAAGCACAACCTTCATTTGTTCAGGGAATGCTCAGTCAAGACGGTGCCAGCTTCCATTTATTACTACACGAAACATTATTTTCGTTGGCATACTTGACACGTTTTCTGCATTTCTTTAATATCTGCGAGCTATGTCTGTCTGATGCGTGGGTGTATGACTTGCATAAACAGAGATGACTTATTAACTTCCTTAATTACCTAAAAATTGTTTTAAAGCATACAGCTTGACCTAATGCTACATTTTTGCATTCCACTTCTGATATCAGAAGAGGCTCATGGGCATTTTCAGGATCTTCCTCTTCCAGAAGAGGAACAGAAACGCTTCTGACAAAATGGCAGAAGAATCGTTTTAGAAAAATGGCATGAGTTAAATTTTGTTTACATCTGTAAAAACAGCATCTCAAGAAGCATCAGAAATGCCATAAAAAGATGAAAAAATCAGTGAGAATTACACATCACAAATGCAGCCACTGGGAATCAATGCCAAACAGTGTTAAACCCAACTGTGGTCGAAAGTCGTTTTATACATAGTCAATGTCACGTAGAGGATCTTCCACTCAAAGTCTTCCAAGTTGTTTATGGCAGAACCACTTCTGAATTCCACAGATAACCTTTCAAATTTTGGAAGAGGCCCAAGAATCTCGGAAGAGGGCCAGAAACTTGTGCTTTAGTATCAGTAAAATTCTCCAGTTAAACTAAAAATGTCTGTGGACAGAAGATGTTTGGACAGACTGCGTGTCCAAAGCGACTGTGAGATGTCTGCTTGACAAAGACCAGTCAGCCTCTATTCTAAGACATGACTCAACTCCATCCAGTAATGTATCTAAGCATTTATATGTCGCCGTTGTCGGCCTCTCAAAGGCGGCATACAAAAGAATTTCCGATGCAATTCTCGTCATCAGTTTAGTCACGCGAGCCATCCGTCTCATATGACCGAGCTGCTGAAGAGATCTCACAAAGACGCTCATCGTCTCTGACAGGAAGGGTCCTTAAATAAACTAAGAATAACAAGGCGGAGGAGGACGAGGAGGAGGAGCAGCAGCAGAAGCAGGAGAATAAAAGGAATGAAATGAGCAGGAGGAGCATAAGGAGCAGGAGAAGAAGCAGGATGAGGAGGAAAGGGAAAAGGAGCAGAAGCAGCATAAGGATAGGAGAAGAGAAAGGAGGAGGAGCAGGAACAGAAGCAATGGGGTCTACCGGCACACGGCTGATCCAGACACTCCTCTTGTCTAGGCCACAGACCAGAGCAGCCCTAGAATGAACTGATCAAACGGGGACAGACCAGATCCATTATCACAACTCAAAGCCATATCCCAAGTTATTAATTACGTCCAGTTCTCAGCCTCCTTGCAGATAGAAAAGGCAGAGTATAGAAAGTTAAGGTAAGGTAATATAATTTAAGGTAAGATAAGGAGGGAAGCAAAGGTAGCAAAAGGTAAGGTATGGAAAGGTAATTAAAGGTAAGGTAAGGAAAGGTAAGTCAGGGAAATCTAAGGTAAGGTAAAGTGGGAAGTGAAAGTATGGAAAGGTAACATAGGGAAAGGTAAAGTAGGAAAAGGTAATAAAGGAAAAGGTAAGGCAACGATGGTACAGAAAGGTAAGGTCAGGTAACTGCTCATTAATGTGATGCCTCTATCAATACTAGGGATGTCTGCATCTCCAAAGATATCGTGTGATGATACCTTATGCCAGTCCAGAAGCTAGCACCATCGATTTTGATTGAATGTAGTTGCAGGCCCCAAGAGTTTGTGCAATGACAAAACGGTCTCTGCTTATCCAAATGAAAATCTACAAACATCTCAACTGCTTAGGATAAAAACTGAAGGATGACTTGACTTACCATGAAAATCGAATATCTCGATGAGTTTTACTGAGTGATGAATAAAATACAGAGAACCGAGAGCCTGCAAAACAATTCAACAAATACATCATAAGCACATAGGCTGATAATTCCTCAGATATCCACAAAGAAAAACAGAAATCGACAGTTGTCAACAGAAGGAGAAAATGAATGACCTGTGAAGGTAGATAGAAGAAGTAGCACCCAACGGTATAGAGCATCAGGGACTTCCTTTTCTTAGCTTTGGCGCACTGTATAATCGTAATCAGAAATTTGCATAAAGCCGCTTCAAGAGAAACTAATTAGAGGCGCTCTCTGCATTAGCCTTAACGATGTTGAATGCCAACAGAACATTCATCCATTAGTAAACATTGCACAGAGAACTAGAAGAGTCACCACTGGCAGCTCATGCTCACACGCACAGCCCTACCAAAATATTCCCAACTACCCGGTAGTAAGTAAGTAAGCAATGCATTTGTTAACACAATTAAGTACATAAGACGGCAAATAAATAAAGGAAGACGACATGAAGGTGGATGGCCAGTCCTCTCCCATGCTTCCTGATCTTCCCATCGACAGCATATGGTCAGTGTACTTATTTTATAGCTAAGGGGCACAAGTGGAATAGAAATCTTGAAATGTCTTTCTACCCTGGCAAGAATTTGAACCTCTGACCTCTGTGACCTCTCACCCCGTAACTACAGAACACGTAATCACCCATCACTTACATCCTCTACCACTGACACAATCACAGCAATAAAGACTAAACTTAAAATAAAACTGAAAAAGCAACGGACTCTTTGGTGAATGTTTCAGAATTATATGCTGACCACAGCAAAGCTTTGACTTTGCCTAACAGAATTTTGTAACAGATTTATTATCTAGTTATTTCCATCCTTACACTTAACCTCAATGTGAAATGGTGCAAACAAGTCTAGTGGTTAGTGCGCTGAACTGTCAACCCACAGACTGGGGTTTCAAATCCCTGCCAACACCAACAATTGTAACTGTAATCAAAAATTTATAAAGCGTCACTCAAGATAAATCTCATCAGAGACGCTCCCGGCCCGATGTCCCAGAACTGGTGGGGAATAATAGGGCCTTCAAACGCTTGCGGAAAAGCGAGGGGGAGAGAAAGAGGAATTCCCGCCGAAGGTCGTCAGTCGTTCGATGAAGCAGGGCGAACAACGGCGAAGCTGCACTGCTGTGTGGTGGTATAGTGCCGACCATAGGAAAACGAGGTTGCTAACGATTCATACCCATGGTTTCCTAAAGCGGTCAGCTCTAGAGACTGTTCTTCTTATCTTGATATAGTGTCAATCCTTATCGCTCAGGACATCAACTGATACAGCCAAACAATCCCGCATCAAGGACCTGCCCAAGGACCTGCCCAAGGTCCCCAAGTAGACATCGGGAAATTGTGGCAAAACCTGCTTTCGTTCGTTCCTTCCTTCCTTCCTTCATTCAGTCAATCATCCATTCATGCATTCATTCACTGTTCCATACGACAACGTTATACAACAATGCAACATACAAAATATGTCTGGCATACAATGGGCATACCCAGAAGGCGCCATGGTCTGCTTGAATGCGCCATGGTCCTGCTTGAAGGCACCACAGTCCTCCTTGAAGGCGCCATGGTCCTGCTTGAAGGCGCCATGGTCCTCCTTGAAGGCGCCATGGTCCTGCTTGAAGGCGCCATGGTCCTGCTTAGCGAGAAGCAATGTGACGGTGGTACAAAACGAACATTCACAGTTCACCTCGGACATAAAGACTGGCACACAAGGTCCGGACGATAATCAAATGACTAATTTTATGACTAATTCGCTTATAACCTGAAAAGATCCCATACTCTTAGGTCTGATTAGCCTTATAGCACATTAACAGGAGAGACAAATCATCACCTGACTGCACATTTCAGTAGCGCCTCTTCAGGAAACTAGTCAGAGGTGACCCTTCTGACCTGAAACTACATTACCATAGTCAAATAGTATGGCCTTGAAACGCTGATGAAACAGAGCTAAAGAAAGGTGAAGAAGCTCAATGACACGTGACATGACATCCTGCTGCTGAATGAAGTCATGTAAGTAAAGTATCCCATTTCCCACGTGAGCTGTAGGGGAGGCGCTAGTTTCCTTTCCTTTAGGCTTCTGAGCCGACAACGGACGAATCATAAGATCCCTGACATGGAGCCAGCGCATCGTAGGACTTACCTTTTACTTCCCGGCTTATGCTGGTACCAAATTCTACTACTTGTGTGCAAACAACCTGCCCAGAGTCGTTACATGGAGTTGAACCCTCAACAGCATGATCATTGCCCATGGAGTCCTAGTCTTAGTCTCTGCACAGAGCGCATGTGGCCAGTCCTCTACCTCATGAATGACCCTCCCATCGACTGCTGTGTACTGTTGATGTGCTCATTGTACAGCCGAGTTCGATGGGGGGTCACGGGTGGAACAGAAGTCTTGTAATATTCGGCATATGCTTGAACCACTGACCTGTGGGTGGATAGTACAGCACGATATCCACTAGACTAATTTGAATACTCCTGACTGATGGCCTGACCTGGCATTCAACACTGTTGGGCTTATTAAGGGAGAAAGATAGGACCACAAGGCATAGCACAAGGAAGAGATGTGCTTCCCATTAATCAAAAAGAAAGGAATGTTTCGTCTTCCCAGTATTAACTGTGATATCAAAAACTCCAAGTCATCCTCTCTCTACCTCCCTTCTTCCCTCCCTCCATGCTTCAGCCCTATCTCCGCTTCTCCCTTCCTCTTCCCCTCTCCCACAATGTCCGTTCACTCCACCCACAATAAATTGAGTTCTTCCATTTTGTAACGGATCAAATACAGGGAATTGATATTTTCTAGTAATAAAGGCGGGATTGCTTGGCCCAAGAAGTAGACGGTCAACCATATTGACAGGCAGACTGACTGTCTAGAGTCTAGACATTCATCATATGAAACAAAATAGATAATCAGACAGGCATACACACACAGAGAGGCAAACAGCCATCTACAGACAGACATAACAAGGAATTACAATTACCTTTACCAGGAAACCCAAGCCAACATCCATTTCATCAATCCATCCGTCCATCCCTGCCTCTTCCTCCCTCCCTCCCTCCACCCATTTATCCCAGCTTCCTTCCTTCGCTCCTTCCGTCCCTCCCCCTCACTCCATCCATTCATCCATCCTTCCATTCCATCAATCCATCCATGCATCCATCCATCCATCCCTCCATTCCATCCCTCCATTCCATCAATCCATCCATGCATCCATCCATCCATCCCTCCATTCCATCAATCCATTCCATCAATCCATCCATGCATCCATCCATCCATCCATTCCATCAATCCATCCATATACATCGATCATGCTCCAGAAGACGAGAAGCACCGGAGAGCCCTATGGGCCTCAGTGAACAAGCCCCAGCAGAGGAATAGGAGTAGACCACGCGCTCTACCTAGAATCCCGTGGTCTAGAATCGTGAACTTCGGCCTTTGTATAGCACGGAGGAAGTTCCAGGACAGAACAGCCTGGCATCGCATCGTGGACACGGCTACGCTTCGACAAGCTCGCTACCAGAGAGATCCGTTCCATCCATCCATCCATCCATCCATCCATCCATCCATCCATCCATTCAGCGGTCATTAGACCAGAGCCAGCCGTGGCTACTAGTTTCTAGACAAATCCATCTGCTGTTTCATTAATCATCTGCACTGAACGACGCTAACTCTGTGCACGCATCCAACTTCATCAGCATCAGCAGCATCAGCATCAGCATCAGCCGACATCAGCAGCATCAGCAGCAGCAGCCGACATCACGTGACTTGTGTGGATGATGATTGCTTTTGCAAAAATTCCACAAAGCAATACAGGCAGGTGATCGCAGCCAGCAAACCACTCTTCCAACAGATAATTAAATTCTTATTTCTTTGTTACTGGGATGAAAACATACAAAGGTCAAAAGTATCTCAAGGAAAAACGTTTCTTTCCATTCCTTTCAGTTGCCAATCCAAGAAATAAGCAAACATAGTTTCCTTGTAGATCTAAAAATCTGCTACAGCCGCCGCTGCATAATTACAGAAACCAACTTCCAGATGCTGACCATTGCAGATCAAAACCTATTGCAATCTCATCACTTCAAAAGTCACAGCGTCTAATGCAAGGCTTAACTTACACAGAAAAACAGCAGAGTAAGCACTTGCCCCGAGCAAAATTTACTCAGCAGTTGCTTTAAAACAAAAAATCACGTAGTTTCCCAAAAGCATCATCAGTAGGAAGTTGCTAAAAATCACAAGAATATGTTGTAAGGTCCTTAAAGGCGCTATATAAATTCCAGAAACACAACATAGTAGTATCCCACAGGGATCAGAGTAGCTATGATATAAATAACAGAATGCACACAAAAGCATAACGGTAGCTAGTATTCCACAACAGCAGCCAGCTGCCCAAAATCGAAAGAATAGCTTTTCCCCAGTGCAGAAGCTCAAGAGGCAGCAGCTTTTCAAAAGCATTGGACCACAGGATTAGATTCTGCTGTGTGCAATCACTGTTCTGGAACATATTTTTTGGACTGACGTAAAAACCCACATTTGGTGTGCTTGTATGTACAACCACTGTCCGACAGCGTACGTCTACGCGTATGTTTTGGCAGCACCAGTGTCCAGTTTTGCCAGACATCACTGAGTCAGGAGGTTTACGAGTGATTAAATGGACACAGTCTGTGTCTGGTAGATTACACAGGCTCAGAAGATGCTGATGTCTGATGTTTCCTTGGCATAAACTGCACATGTGTGGCCCAACGACCGCTGGAGCTATATCAGCCACTTGAAGGATGTTGAAGGATGCCAGCACCGACCTATCAACTTCTGAATGGCGTGAAAACAGCAATCAGCAGTGTGTCTTTGTTATCTCAGCATTAACTATACATCAACTGAAAATCGGTGAAGGTACTCAGGGGCGATAATCGAGCCTGTAAAACTTACACCTGCTTTGGGTCTGTGGGCATAGTGGCACCCTTTTAGCGCAGCGTTTGCAGTTTGAATCCCGTGGAGTCGTGAAAATAAATTAACTTCTGTTATGCAAGCGAACAAAAAATTGTATATAAAATGGTATGGCCTCATATTGATCGGCTGCATGAGTCGTCTGAAGCACAGTCGTTGCCTTTGGGATCTAGAACATTCGGTTCGTTCACTGATCTCAGACAATTTATGTCTACGGCCAATGTGCTTTATAGTAAATGACAAAGCAGGTTTTATCATATCTGAAATGCGATTTTGCTGAATTGGTCAGAACTGATTGAGTTGAATCTAAGCAAATGAAGTCATTGTATTTCATTTGACATAATAGCATCAGACATAAGAAGATTTTGCTGTATCTGATGCTATCAGAAAAAAGAGGTTTCTATTTATCTGAAAAATGAGATCACATCAAATTTGACTAAATATAGTTTGCTATATCTGACAACAGAGAATTCACAGTATCTGACAAGAGATTTCATAACATCTGACTATGGAGATTTTGCCGTATTTGATAATATCTCACAAAAGAGGTTTTTCCTTATCTGACAAAGATTTCATCAAATTTAACTAAGAAAGTTTGCTACATCTGACAAAAGACATTTCACAGGACCCGACAAAAGAGATTTAATAGTACATGTATCTGACAAAAGACGTTTCTCTGCACAGTACCTGAGAAAGAGGATTTCATTGAAACTGACAAAGAGATTTTGGTGTATATGACAAAAGAGATTTTGCTGTATCTGACAAAACAGACAACATAGTATCTGATGAAAGGCACAATTTCAGAACCACTGAGAAAAGAGATTTTTGCTATAACTGACATCCACGCACAGCAAATCCCAGTCCGGCCATAAAAGCACAAAGAAGAAAGCGATAAATGTCACCAGCAGTAGTCTGGTAATTGGAAAAAAGCAGAAAAAGTGACATCAGACAACTTTGTCTGGCCACAACAAATTATCATATTCTATCACTCTATATCCTCATTCAAACATGCACAAAATGAATGCAAGACTCTGGTCTTTTAACTCTTTCAGTCATTTAGGTCATTAACTCATCTAGGCCTTTTGAGTCACCTAGGTCTCTGAGTCATCTAGATTTTTTGAGTCGTCTAGATCATCTGAGTCATCTAGGCCTTTCAGTCATCTGCATCTGTGAGTTATCTATAGGCCTGTGAGTCAACAAAGCCTTTGAGACTTTAGGTATCTGAGCCATCTTGGCCTTTTGAAGCATCTAGGTTTTTAAAGCATTTTTAGGTTACTGGTTCATCTAGGCCTTTGAGTCATCTAGGTCACTAATTTATTTAGGCCTTCAAGTCATCTGGGTCTCTGAATCATCAAAGTCTCTTAAGCCACCTAAGTCAATGTCATCTAGGCCCCTGACTCATTCAGGTAATTGTCTCTTTAAGGCTTTCAGTTGTTTCATTTACTCAGCGTAATTCCACCAGAAAGTCTGAAAGTGTCTTGTAGCAGAACACACAAACCTCATTGTGGCCCACAGGCAGACAACTACCGACTTAAGCAAGTCCTCAAAGGCAGTTGCTCAGCTGCTTTCTCCTTTTCTCATTGCTGAAGCAGGAGTCCTTCTCAGTTAATGACCAATCCATTTCAGATTCCTTCTTACTTCAGCTCAGCTCTTACCTTAACTTACCTCAACATGGTAATTCAAGGAAACAGATTTAATAGTCTGCAACAGTAGCTAATCATTCTTCTTATACACCTGCAGAGGTGAGTAACACCAAGAAAATCTACCTAGCTATATATATATATAATATATATATATAACTAAATTATACATAACTAAATTATATATAACTAAATTATATATATATATGTATAATATATGTGTAAGTATGAACTTCATGGTTAGATGCATCGCTCAACCAACGTACGCTCATTACAGAGTAAGCAATCCAACACCAGCGGAGGACAGCCTTTCCTAACGGACAATCCATCCGCCTGCTCACAGCGCCCTTGAGAGTCTCTTTATAGCAGCCATTCATTCAACCATTCATTCCGAACATTTACATAACGCCCCTTCATCCATACATACACACGCACGTACGCACGCACGCACACACACGCAGACAAATCCTTCGGGAAGCCAAACAGCAGACCACCCTCTCGCCCTCTAGCGCAGCGTCCATTGTACGTTCCGGGCAGACGTACCCTACTAGCGACGGGAGACGCCAGCAGAGGAGGGCTGGCCAGGTCCTTCTTCGTTCTTCGTGCGAGGAGCAAGAAATTGCGATGGCACTACGTCGTCGTCTGCAGTGGCCGGCGCAGCGCTGAGCAGATGCGCATATTAGCATAGAAATGTTCCGTGGGCCTAGCCAACTACGAAAATCAACGGCTCCCTGACCAGTCATCGGCCCAATGCCCGAGAAAAGCACTGCTAGGGAACGCTGCCCGTAAACAGAAAGAGACAGAGACACATAAAAAACCATATACAGCGCTTCATACAGAGATATACATAGATAGGTATAACTATGTATATATAGAGAGATATAGAGATAGATATATACATATGGAAACAGACAGACAGACAGACAGACAGACAGACAGACAGACAGACAGACGACAGACAGACAGACAGACAGACAGACAGACAGACAGACAACTGTATGAGAGGCTAATCTATTTGATCTGGAAACTTCCTTTGAACCGTTATAGTAATGAACAACGTCGATGGTCGCTTCTAAAGAAGCCACCATCCACTGGATCGACCTGGGGGAGATTCAGGTAGGCACCTGAGACCGAAAGCCAGGCTAATAAAACAACAAGAGTCAGACTGCCTACATCCAGCACATCGATCACGATCTCTAATCAGACAATTTATACCTGTGTCCTTCTTGGTCAAACCGGTTGCAACAGCCCAGAAAGAGGCCAAGACAAGATTGCGATAGGGAAGCAGCGGAAAGAGAAAAAGGAAATGGGACACGATGGTAAACAAATCCAGCAGTACAGTGCAAGAGATGGAAACTGGAAAGCGTGGAAAGAAGAGCTAAAGCATCATCAACCGCTGCCTCTGCAGCTGCAGCAGCCGCAACAGCAGCCAGAGAACGAGGGAGGGAGGGTGTCATCTTGAGCGCCAGCGGAAGAGGTGTGTCTGTGTGTATGGAAGACATGCACTTCAGCCAAGATGAGCCACAGCTCATCCACTTAACTGGAGCGTCCGATAACCAGACTGCGCTCTGGCCACGGGCGCAATCCACGATAAATCCAAATCTAACTGCTTCTGCCGCCTTATTCCTCCTCTTCCTACTACTCCACTTCTTGTAAACTATCTGCCACACCTTGGCCAAGGTCTGACCTATATTTCCAGGCATCCAAGGAGAAAGAAAGAACACCTTTATGACACCAGAAGGCCGATAAAAGTTTATTACTAAAGTACCAAATGCTACCAACTCAAAACAGCAACCACCTCAGAACAAGTAAACCTGCCTATGATTGAGATGACTGATGCTGCACACCAGTCCTTTAGAACCAGACAGTCTATGTCTTTGCACTATCAATCTAGCCACACTCTAGACAGCAGGCATTAAGTCCTTCAGAACTAGACAATCTATGCCTCTGCACTATCTATCTAGCCACACTCCAGACAGCAGGCATTAAGTCCTTCAGAACTAGACAGTCTATGTCTGCACTATCTATCTAGCCACACTCCAGACAGCAGGCATTAAGTCCTTCAGAACTAGACAGTCTATGTCTGCACTATCTATCTAGCCACACTCTAGACAGCAGGCATTAAGTCTTTCAGAACTAGACAATCTATGTCTCTGCACTTTCTAGTCACACTCCAGACAGCAGGCATTAAGTCCTTCAGAACTAGACAGTCTATGCCTGCACTATCTATCTAGCCACACTCTAGACAGCAGGCATTAAGTCCTTCAGAACTAGACAATCTATGTCTTTGCACTATCTATCTAGCCACACTCCAGACAGCAGGCATTAAGTCCTTCAGAACTAGACAGTCTATGTCTGCACTATCTATCTAGCCACACTCTAGACAGCAGGCATTAAGTCTTTCAGAACTAGACAATCTATGTCTCTGCACTTTCTAGTCACACTCCAGACAGCAGGCATTAAGTCCTTCAGAACTAGACAGTCTATGCCTGCACTATCTATCTAGCCACACTCTAGACAGCAGGCATTAAGTCCTTCAGAACTAGACAATCTATGTCTTTGCACTATCTATCTAGCCACACTCCAGACAGCAGGCATTAAGTCCTTCAGAACTAGACAGTCTATGTCTGCACTATCTATCTAGCCACACTCTAGACAGCAGGCATTAAGTCTTTCAGAACTAGACAATCTATGTCTCTGCACTTTCTAGTCACACTCCAGACAGCAGGCATTAAGTCCTTCAGAACCAGACAGTCTATGTCTTTGCACTATCTATCTAGCCACACTCTAGACAGCAGGCATTAAGTCCTTCAGAACTAGACAGTCTATGCCTGCACTATCTATCTAGCCACACTCTAGACAGCAGGCATCAAGTCTTTCAGAACTAGACAATCTATGTCTCTGCACTTTCTAGCCACACTAAAGACAGCAGGCATTAAGTCCTTCAGAACCAGACAGTCTACGTCTTTGCACTATCTATCTAGCCACACTCCAGACAGCAGGCATTAAGTCTTTCAGAACTAGACAATCTATGTCTCTGCACTTTCTAGCCACTCTCTAGACTGCAGGCATTACGTCCTTCAGAACTAGACAACCTATGTCTCTGAACTTTCTAGCCACACTCCAGACAGCAGGCATTAAGTCCTTCAGAACTAGACAGTCTATGTCTGCACTATCTATCTAGCCACACTCTAGACAGCAGGCATTAAGTCTTTCAGAACTAGACAATCTATGCCTCTGCACTTTCTAGCCACACTCCAGACAGCAGGCATTAAGTCCTTCAGAACCAGACAGTCTACGTCTTTGCACTATCTATCTAGCCACACTCTAGACAGCAGGCATTAAGTCTTTCAGAACTAGACAATCTATGTCTCTGCACTTTCTAGTCACACTCCAGACAGCAGGCATTAAGTCCTTCAGAACTAGACAGTCTATGCCTCTGCACTTTCTAGTCACACTCCAGACAGCAGGCATTAAGTCCTTCAGAACTAGACAATCTATGCCTCTGCACTATCTATCTAGCCACACTCTAGACAGCAGGCATTAAGTCCTTCAGAACTAGACAGTCTATGCCTCTGCACTTTCTAGTCACACTCCAGACAGCAGGCATTAAGTCCTTCAGAACTAGACAATCTATGCCTCTGCACTTTCTAGTCACATTCCAGACAGCAGGCATTAAGTCCTTCAGAACTAGACAGTCTATGCCTCTGCACTTTCTAGTCACACTCCAGACAGCAGGCATTAAGTCCTTCAGAACTAGACAATCTATGCCTCTGCACTTTCTAGTCACATTCCAGACAGCAGGCATTAAGTCCTTCAGAACTAGACAGTCTATGCCTCTGCACTTTCTAGTCACACTCCAGACAGCAGGCATTAAGTCCTTCAGAACTAGACAATCTATGTCTCTGCACTTTCTAGTCACACTCCAGACAGCAGGCATTAAGTCCTTCAGATCTAGACAGTCTATGTCTTTGCACTTTCTACCCAGCCACACTCTAGACAGCAGGCATTAAGTCCTTCAGAACTAGACAGTCTATGTCTCTGCACTTTCTAGCCACACTCTTGACACCATTCGTTACTTGAAGAGTGCTGGCCGGCTGACTACAGTCAGCTATCAACCGGAATTGCTTTCAACAGATAACGAGCGGCTTCCTTTTCGACTCTGCCTCAACAGGTCTTCCTTTTCTTGTCTTCCTTCTTTGATGACTAAATGGAAGCTGGACTATGCCCTATTGTGCACAGAAAGAAAGGGAGACTTACCCATACTGATTGAGACTACCTCCAACTGCACATACATTTCCCCCAAACATTTTGTTCTTTGCCAATAGGGGCCACAGGTCATTTCCCCACACGTCCCCACTATTTTCCACTGAAGACATATTTTCCCCAACCATTTAATTCCTTTTCCCAATGGTGTACAGACTAACTCCAAGCTAGATAATTTCAACCACACATATTGCTCCGAGAGGCCTACATCATGGAGAACTGTCTATATACAGACAGGTGCAAAGTATCTACGTAGAGACGGCAGGCAGCATTTCGTGGAAAGGGCAACGCTCCAGAGCGGGCCATGACAGATGATGATGATGCTGATAACAGCGAACTATGTGGGGGTAAATTGTGAACTGCTGCCAAACACAAACTGCACACCCCTCTCCTTCCCCGTCCCAGTCAGAAATCTGAGGCACAACTTTTCCAGACGTTTTCCTCAGCGCATAAACGTCACACGATCCGGGACGACGTGTAACGTAGTCGTTGGTCCAGAAAACAGCCAACTGTCATGCGGGGGTGGGGCCATCGCCGATAACTTCCCACGACTGGTCCAGGGACCGCGGGAAGCCTCAGGGGCCGATGTCAAACGATCCTTTAGCGCAATTAAGGGCCCACTTCCGTCGCTTGGCCACAGAATGACATATCCATCGGCACCTTCGAGATGCAAGCCCAGTCGCTCGTCAATAATTCCGACCAGCGCAAACTGTTTGCGAAAACTGCGAGCGAAAATCTTAACACGTGTCGGACGTTACCGAAACCCTTTGCGTTGCGAGGGCCAATGTAGAGACATTTCGACAAGACAAGAGCAGGTCGTACCTACTCCAGCGGTAGGCCCGAACTGACAGGCCGTTGTACGTTCATTGTTCGTTGTACGCCCCATCGCTGGACACATTCAAGTCACGACTCAAGACACATCTTTTTAGGATATCTTATGACTGCAGTTGATTTTTGAACCCTTGTACAGCGCCCTTTTCTTCGGCCTCTGCTGTGCTACGGCGCTATATAAATTGTCTTATTATTATTATTATTATTATTATTATTATTATTTACTTCTAACTTGCGTACAGTCGGGCAGCCGTTAATTCATCGCCTCCCAGTAGCATAATATCTACCCAGACCGGGCCAGACCATACAAAAGCAGATATTATACTCGTCTTTCGGTAGTCTGCTATGTTGGTCCGCTAAGTCCGGTTCCTGTGGATGGCTCGTGCAAAAACGCAATAACAATATAATGGGGCTGGTGGCTGGCTTATCGACAAACGTCGCTCGCTCGAAGGGTTCGAATCTTGGGGCATTAAGCGAAATCCCCAAACAGCAACTTCATATGTTCGTATAATACCAAAGCTGATTTATAGAGCGGCCGAAAACAGGGCGCTATACAAGCACGGTTATTTGCTGACTGCAGCCACATGCGGCGCAAGTGTCGGCATATACCCTGTAAAAATAGTCCAGTGGTTAGCGTGCTCCATTGTCCAGTGGGAAATGGGAAATATGAAGCCCATACGACAATATTCCCATGAGGGCTTCATAAGTCCTACACGTGAATCGTATGGGCCCATATACAGGCCATATAAAGCCCCTATAGAATATCGAAGCCTCTGTGGAATACTGAAACCCCAATAGAATACTGTCATAACTATGGGCACCACATGTCCTATATATGACCTAGTTGTTGGGGTCCATAGCTGGAAACTGAGCCTAAATGGACTGACTAGTCACGTGTTCGGCCCACCCTCAAAGGCGCTTTCGTCATAATGCTGCCAAATGCATAAATAACTCCAATCTCCACTCTTTTAACCCACCGGCTAAAACAGACCCGGCAGGATCAAAGGTCGGTCACCTTCGGCCCTTCCAGCGCCCTTTCACGTCACAGGACAGATGCAGTAAATGAATTCAGGGCCTGATGCCCGTCAACGGACAACCACATCGTTTCCGAAAACACTTCCGACACAAAGTGCTTTGCCGTCAACCAACCAGCACTCTTTACAGCAATGTCTGGAAACAGCAGACACCAATGTAGTCAGAATGCTTAGATATCTAGTGACTAGTACTAAAGCACAGTCACTGTGAAGCATATTGTGGCCTTTTGAGGCAATCAGGTAGAACAGTCTGGCGGCAGACTACAATGAAAGTGCAATGACACCAGACATTTTATGTCTGAGAATTCTAGCCACAATAGTTTCTGCTTTCAGCAGGCATTACTTTTAAGAACGGTCCTCATCTCTCTCCTACAGACGGACGCATGGAAGTAGCTTTTAAGTGTATTTTCATTATTATTCATGAGAAGAACATCAGTCAGTGCCTTGAAACTTGCTGAACGGCGCCTGGGAATCCAAAGATAGAGTCGACCGACCGATTAAGGCATCCAACAAATATCAGTCGGTTGCTCACTTCAAAGTTGTCTTCTAACCAGAAATGGGGCGCCATGCTGTCTGAGAATAAGAAGACAATGGTCTAAATCCAGACACAAGTGCGTTGGCACCAGGAAGCCACGGTTCCCACTCAAAGAAGAGAACGGCCAATTTTGATTCAAAAGACTACAATTTTCCTGTATGTTAACTTTAAAAAGTCACATTTTTCAACGAAAGCTCTGAATAATGGCTTAATAAGTGGCAGAAAGCAAAAAAAGAGTATAATTTCCGCCAAAAATGTTCGACCTTACTTTCTTGGCCTCCTTTCAACGCGTCAGGATTCACCACCACCCCCACTCTCAAAACTGCGCCGATGCTCCTAGCCTACACAACTGCGCTTGGCTACGATAAGCAGCCAACTGAGGCTGATACTGTGGCAGATCCGGATCAGACTGCTGCCTTACACCTGTGTCCAGGTAGGAACTGACAAATATCACTGTCAAGCCATGGTCGGTTCCTATAATGCACTACATAAATGCTTACATACATACATACATACATACGTACATACAAGCATACATACATACAAACACACATACAAACAGACATACATACATACATACATAACACTGATAAAGCAGTGTACTGAATGAACTCGTTACAGTAATCCATTGGAAAGACCAGGTCAAAATCTGACAGGTCACAGAGAGACTGGTTGTGTGCAATATAACATAACGGTGATAACTTGTATAACACCCTAGGTTGCAAGCTATTATTATTATTATTATTAATCACAATATAATAATAATATTATTCTTAATACTTACAATAATAATAACAATAGTATTATTATTATTACTACTACTTACATCATGCTCATTTTTGAATTCACCTCAAAAGTGCGGGTAGCTGGAAAACGATAAGTCAAAGACGTATAAATCCAGCTACCAAGACGCCCAGAAGGCGCCACATGTAATAAGCCACTTCCACAGTCCTTTGCAGAAACAAGATGAGTGCGGTCGCAATATGTGGACCAACCACGTCTTACCCTGATGAACGGAAGTGAGTTTCAAGCCGCCCCAAGATGGTTAATGTACTGAACACGGCCCAGTGCAAGTCCTTCGTGTGCAATTACTTACCACCACCGACTTATGTATGGTCACTATACATTAGGGCTATATAAAACATGAAACTAAATATCTGTAGAAGAGGTGAACCATGTCAGTATAGTCACACGGTTAGGTTACGGTCAGTATGGTTTGGCTTTGGCAAGAGACCGTGGTGGCTGTGGATCATTTCAAGTCATTAGATCGGAGTTACTGTTCTCTAGCAAACCGGTACATCTTCATAAAAAATCCATCGTCTGATAATTAGAAAAGTTGCTGGTTTTACGAGCCAACATAACGTCTAGTAGGCCTGCAATGAGCACAAAAAAGCCCACATTAAATGTAACGACTCATGTCATGCACTATTCCAATGTGGTTGGTTCATTAAATAAAATGTTATATGCATATAATCATACGTGTATGTATGTATGCATGCATACATACATACAGTTCATAAATTGCCTTTGAGTACTTTGAAAGGTGCTATATAAACTACCTCTAAAACTGTCACTGCTTTCAATGCACTGTTTTATCCTAACATGTGACATGGATCGTTTCGTTAAACTCTTGCTGTCTGTCATGTTTTAATAATAGCCCCTTGTTGTTGGTGGACTTCTGTCTTCCACTACAGAGATGAATTACGTACTTACTTATTCATACAGACACGAGCCTTTGGTTCACAATAGTGTCTGTTTTAATGAGACACGGCATTTATAGTTGTATCAGACATACCATGCTTGTAATGATGCTCAGATTACCATAAAAGGGGAAACAACTGACTTGTATTTGGCCAAAAAAGACCGCCTGAATAGACGATGGGTGTTCTACAGAGATAGGAAAGATAAACAACTGTTTTATAATGCAGCGCTCAGATTGATCCTCTCCTGGGATAAAATCACTAACTGGCTTGTAAGGCGCAAAGGACTGGTTCGAGTCTCCTCTGAGATGGTCAAGAGTGTATGACCTTGATCAATTCCTTCACTCACAGTTGCTCAGCACCATCGAGGGATGCTTAGTAATTATACAGTGGCACTAAATAAATGCAGAAATAATAACAGCAATAGTATTGTAATCATAAGTGCACATCCTCCTCCAGAAAACACCTCAGCTGAGTTCCCTGTGCAGCACTGTACAGGACCTCCAGCATCTCCTCTAATCAAATCTAATCTCAGGAGTTCTATAGCGCTGTTATTATAATACAGAAGGCATCAGTCAATGTAAACCACAGTCTACAATTTCAGTTTCCCTACTGCTGTACACCTAACTGTCTGAACTGTACTGTAAAAAACAAAGAAATAAGAAAAATACAAACGAGGGACCACATTTACCTTTAAAAAACATTAAACAAATTATTAATAATTAAATAAAAAGCAAAAAAACTTAATTTAACAAAATGAATTACAGGAAATAAAGAAAACTGCAGGACTTTCTGTTTCAGAATCAGCAAAGACTGGAAGATGTCAATGGACTGAGTTGCCATACGGCGTCATAATACAACATCTCTAATCAGACCTGATTCTCTGTATCTTTCCCAAAAGTAAATTAAATGTACACATTTTTCTGTATCGATCCTATGACCTCGACCCTGCTCATTTTTTAATGAATTAATCGGGTGAGATCCTTCACCAACTCTGCCCGTTTGAATGAGTGCCACGCCGTTTAAGGTCCCCGCGTACAGACCTTGCGAGATTCAAATCTCTGAAATCAGCCATGAACTAGATGTGAACCGGCATCCTCACGCTCAGAAGCGCCTTGACGTACGCGTTAATCAATGTAGCTATCCAGCCCAGCTGTTGGCGATCAATATAGAGCACTTCAGTTCATTCAATCTGTTGGAAAGTCCAATGCCATCACTCCAGCCTAGTGCTCTCAAGTGTTTACGAGGTCCTGTATATAAAGACAAATCCCGCACGGCTTCCCATCACAGAAACGAAATAACTGGCCAGAGACACCTCAAAAATCCATCCGCGCCAGGCGTTTAGAAACCCAAGAAACTGATCACCAGATGGCGTGCTCAATACCACAGACTTGAAAAGCTGAAGTAAGTCTACGGCAAAACCTCAGCCAGATGTGCTACTTGCGAATCCGGCTTTTGCAAAGCCCGATACAAGGGGACCATTATGATGGCGTCACATGGTTTATGGTGAACGCCACTCCGCCATCTCGTCTTTCTCTGTTCAAGATGGCTGCCAAATGGTGGGCATGTAATGTCAGTAAAAAGTTTATTTATCTGCCCTCAGATTAAATGTGAATGGTTTACCAAATCTTAGTTTCAAATAAGTAAGTAAGTAAGTAAGGATATTCTTTATTAACCAATTGCCAATCACACATCGGTGTACAAGTATTTAAGAACACAAGAAATAATTATCAGGCATACAACATCCTAATATTAACAGATTTATGCGTTATCAGCGGGAAGGATAATACGCAGTTTTTATATAGCTCCATAAGCGTGGGACCGCAGGGAATAATTGAGGTTTTTAACTGGCGAGAGTAGCTGTGGTATGACATGGTTTGGCTTGTTCAATATTGCTTTAAAGAGACGAGCATCGGCCATGCCTCAGAGTTCATCGGACTTTGGGGAGTCCCCAGCAAGATAGCGGAGACGCACAGGTCTTCTCATCAAAGACTGGAGCCTGTGCCCCAGCATAGCCCCACTACGCGGGAAGAGGCGTACAGCATCCTGGCCTGTGTTGTGGCTCGGACAACGTCGTAGAGCCGAGGACCAGTGAGGCCATGTGCTACGAGAATTCGTATGGCGTACAAAGACTGGCGCTTGTATTTTGCTGTGTTAATAATGATATAATCAAACATGATCGATGATATAGTCACTTAGTTATTTGTTACAATTACTTAGCTATTGCTTATTTACTTAATTACATTTCATACATATATACACATACACACACATACATATACACACACATGTACATGCATACACACATACATAGTATGTATGTGTGTGTATGTATATGCGTGTATGTGTGCGTGTGTATGTATTACATACATGCGTGTATGTAAATATTATGCACACATCATGCACATATACATACATGCACACATACATACCTATACACATACCAGCAAACAGATATCTGCAGGTACACAGAGCTTCAGAATAGCTTCTAATGCAAGCTTTACATCCCATTAACCCAAGTGCAACTGAATTTCATATAATCAATTATTTTAAATTAAATTCTGCTATTGACAGACATTTATTGCAGTTAATGGCGTAGACTTAACAACCATTCCTCCTCGTGCCTTGGCCCATTGCTCGCCTCGGTCCTCTCTCCTTGTGGGCGTGGCTTCCAGCACTTTCCCGGGGGGAGGGGAGAGGGGGCTTCACCGACGCAATTCATCTAGATAAAGAAAGCTCCGCAGAATTTATGCAAGACGTCGTCGGGTAAAGACTTTCCCTTCATTCTGCCCAATCAATATTTATGTTGCCTTAGATTTATATAGCGCCCCTATAAATGTTAGCAGTGAGGGACGTTACAACATTAGCTAACGCCAGATGCTGCCATCCCGGCATGCATGCATTCTTCACATCTATGTATGCACACATTCTTTACATCTATATATATATATATATATATATATATATATATATATATATATATATATATATATATATATATATATATATATATATATATATATATATATATATATATATATATAAGTAGTTAAGTAAAGTTTCTACAAGCAGTTAAGAAAATTGACAACGTAGGCAGCAGGACTAACCCCTGTAACCAGCGGGACAGCTGTGGAGTGTGGAGTCTCTTCCATGGCAATTGTTTGCCAGAAGTTCCATTCAAAATACGGATTTGCAAGTCTGGTGGCTAGTATACTGGACTGTCAGCATAGAGGTCAGAAGTTCAAATCCCCACCAAAACTGTTTGAGAGATTTCTGTTCCACTAGTGCCCCTAGCGAACTTAGCTTTAAAATGAGTACATAGACTGTACACCGTAGGATTTGCTTCAGTCCACCTGACCAAGAGGTATATCCAAAGATGAGCCTACTGAGAATGTAGTATTTTTACTGATTTTAATACAAAAATATACCTATAAAATATCTCAGTGCAGTTGCTCGAGACCTAACATACATCAAATAAAAAACTTAAACAGACCTATGAGTTCCTCACATGACTATAACCGATGACCTAGCCTGGACCTCACCAGTGACTACATATAGCACAATGAGAGAATCCACCAGGCTGTTGATGAAAAAATCAGGTGGTGAGGAAGAGTACTGGTCTCCCACCCAAACAGGCCGAGGCTAATACATAAATGATGTCAATAGCACTTTGTACCCATGGACGACCTTCAAGGTTACCATATGACTTTTCTTTTTTAGTTTTAAAAATCAGGATCACTGATCTACCCACATCCATCTAACTTTTTCTTGAACCAAATGATTGCCATCGTCCATTAATGACTTCCATAGGGCCATTATCATAATACACAAGTTATCAATTGACACTCGTTAAAGACTTGATACAAAATGGCCTTTCGAAATTCAAAAACTCTGCTCTATAAAGGAAAGTGCTTAAGGTAACCTGTGAACCTTACAACTGCCCATCTATCAACCCCTTACAACTGCCCATCTGTCAACCCCTTACAACTGCCCATCTATCAACCCATTACAACTGCCCATCTATCAATCCCTTACAACTGTCCATCTATCAACCCCTTACAACAACCCATCTGTCAACCCCTTACAACAACCCATCTGTCAACCCCTTACAACAACCCATCTGTCAACCCCTTACAACTACCCATCTGTCAACCCCTTACAACTGCCCATCTATCAACCCTTTACGGCTGCCCATCTATCAACCCCTTTAAATGTAAATGCCAAATTTGCCATGCACAGCTAATCGACATCAGTAACAACACCCAATTAATGCAGCATTACAGCAATACGCTAGAATTCTCACAGTAATTTGACGCAAAAGTTAAATAGGTCATCCGTTGGCGGCTGTAGGCGGCTTTGGCATATAGATATATTTCTAATTCTAATTTCAGCCTGCTGCGACGATGATTCATTCCGCAAAGAACCGGTCACGGTAAAGGAGAAACTTATGCTAAGTACCACAAAATGAAGGTGAATATCGGGTCAATCGTGTCGTTCATGAAGCGCTGGTCCTATTAAACGTCGACATTAACAGATTTACATCAGCAATGGCTGTAGCTGTTCATAATTATCTATCATTTGCCAGAAAAAGCTACATGCATGCATGTATACGTCTAACTACTCAACCCATGCACGACATCTGCGTGCTAGTTGGGAAAATGTCCCTTCTAGGGGAGAATTCTCTGTTGCTGCCCGTTAGCTACAAGCCCATGAAAGCAATTACCAAAATCTGTCCAGAGTTTGAGAACCTTATCCCAACACTCACCTTTCTTAACCTTTTTTATTTTCATATTATGCGCCAGATAGCGTGAGCGTTTACCATCACATACATACAGCCGGACCACTCACACACAGACACATCTAAGGCTGTTTATGTAGATGTCTGGAGAAATCCCATTAGCCATACTTCACCAACCAAATGTCAGACACCAACTCCAGCTGTTCACAGTCGCCGGCATAAATGACTGGCTGTTAGCCACAGTCAATTATGTTTAAGTGATGATATAAAAATGTCCGACTATGCAACCATGCAAAGCACAAAACTACGCACAGTGTCTGATCTTACCAGACAATAATATAAGGCGTCCACTTCATCTTAGCTTCTGATATCTTCTATGAATAGACTGCCTTTAAGGTACAATAAGCAAATGTTACTACTGCAATGCTTCACACCAGTTCTGTGCAATGTTGCACAGTGTATCGTGACCGCATTTGTTAAAAGAAAGCTTAATTAACGGTAAAGACCCAACTGACCGTGAACTTTTCAACGGCTGTGAAATCCTCGTCCAGAAAGACACGGGCTCTGTCGTATGGCTGCATCTCGTCGCTGGCCAGCAACATTCTACACAGAAAAACCAATACAGGTCACTTGCCACGGAACACACTGCATGACACATTGCATAGTGTGTGAGTTCATGCCTTCCCTACGATCGTTACTATAATTTTATAATTTTAACTACATCCATTTTAACTACACCACTACAACTCCACCTACTTTAACTACATCCACTCCAACTCCACCCACTGCAATTCCATCGCCCACTTCAACTATACCCACTCCAGCTCTGCCCAGTTTGCCTACGCCCACTCCAACTCCACCACTCCATTCCCATCCACTCCAACTCCACCTACTTTAACTACATCCACTCCATCCCTACCCCTTCAACTACACCCACCCCCATTACACCCACTCCAGCTCTACTGCACCCGCTCCAATTCCATGTATGATGATGACCCATTTAAATCTTTAAACGCACAGATCAGCAACCACATACTGAACACATAAATCTAACATTTCTCACATTCTGGATTGTGCAGCTGATAATCTAATCTAAACTTATTAACTAAAATTTAATTTAATCCAATTCAAATTTTTCCAAATTCAACCCAACTTAACCCAATCCAAGCAACAGTCAAATTGAATTCAGTTTCTTTAACTCAAATTTAACTGAACTAAGATACAAAAAAATCCAGTGAAACATATACAGTCAAACATATACAGCTCAATCCAATCCAATGCAATAATCTTATCAAACCGAACCTAAGCCAAAAGAACTCCATCCAACTTTATACAATGAATTAACCTAATGGAATGCATTCAATCCTATCGCCTTCAATCCTATCCAGTTCCATCCAGTGCAACCGATTCCAATCCAGTCAAACACAATACCACACGACTTCCATGCCACCGCTATATAATAATAATCCAGAAGGAATCGTCGAGTGACATCATGTCCCATAAGCAGTAGCACAGCAGCTAATGCGTCCTGGTCGGAAGAAATCCAGAGGTTGCAACAGAGCTTTCATCTTGGACAATATCACAGCCAAGGCCGTTCTTCCAAGAACACTCATAAAAACAGTCATCGGGAAATGGTCAGCCATCCTTCAGAGGCGCCAATACACTTAAAAGCTATGCCTGGTAGCATCAAACATTAGTTATGTGTCTGATATATACTGGCAGGTTCAACAATGTCTGGTAATAAGAACACCACAATAACATAATCACACCATAGCCAGACACATGTGAAGCACCATATAGTTTAGTGTCTAAACTTTAGGGCAGATCAGCGCCCATGCAACCGTGTCTCCCATTTCAGAGCAGGGTATGCCATAAACTTGTCCTCCAAACTGGTTTTGCATGGTTTGCCCACAGAAAAAACTGGCTAACATGATAATGCAAAAGCAAATAAAACTAAGAAAACAAAGAAAACAGAGAAAAACCAAAGCAAAACCCGTAAAACGGTAGTGGAATTGTCGTCAGAAAATGTACAGGTAATGTAAGTCAAGAAATTAAATGTTCACCTGTTACTTGAATGACATGAAACATTGAAAAAAGTCGGCTCCAAAAGTGGAGATGACTAAAACAGCTCTACAGAAATGTTCCACCATACGAGACATCAACCAAGGTAAAACTGGACCCTTTTCTCCATCCCAGGATTTGTTAATTATATTTGTTAATTAATAACTTCTGTCGTGCTAATGTCTTATGCACAAAACATCAACTGATGTCTCACCAAAACAAAGCCACAATCAGATCAAAATCCAGAAGATCAGTCCACAAAGACAGAGAGGAAGCCTGCCGTTGATAAGCCATTTGAAAACGCTAAGTCTTAGGTAGAGAACGAAATGATACCAGCGAATGAGCAGAAAAAACAGATGCAGAAAAAGAGTTCCAAAATCTACGTATAGCAACCAAAAATTGCTATTCACCAAGAACAGTTCTAGTCTGTGTACCACCAGAGAGAAGCAATCAGATGACTTGGTTGAATAATGAAAAGTCTGGGGAATGAGGACTGATTTTAAATATTGTGGTTGGCCAGAGTTTAATCTTTTATACACTATAAGCCCCAATTTGAAACAAATCCTTTGCTGTACAGGAAGCCATAGCACAGATATAAATAGGGGGATTATGTGCTCATATTTTGACAAGTTAGTTACAGCTCTTGTCAAACAGTTCTGAACTCTCTGAAGTTGCTGCATGTTTGACATTGTGATACCCGTAAGAAGCAAGTTACTGTAATCAAGGCAACTAGAGACCAATGCATCTGCCAGAGATCTTCTTGAAGACATGTGGATGTCATGAATATACATGCGTGATGACTTACAAATATCATTTACATAATGGGGGAGAGACACAGTATAATCAAAAATAATGCCCAAGTTACAAGCAGCATAAGCCAACTCAACAAGTAAGTAAGTCACCCAGTTTCAAATATTTAAGCCATTCAACCTTCTTAAGTTGCTTTGAGTGCTCCATATTAAAATTCAGTTTTTTACAGGTTAAAAAGATTATTGGCTGCCATCCAAGACTGCACCTAGGTAAATGCATAACAGCTGCACAGAAGAGTAGCAAGACAAAATGTCGAACCAAATGTAAATTTGAGTATCTTCAGCAAAGAAGTGATATCCCAGTGAATGATTGTCAAACAACGTACCTAGTGGTGTGATGTATAATGCAAACAAAAGAGAACGAAGCACAAAACTCTGTGAAACACCACACGTGAGCAAAGCACTAGATGAATAATTGCCATTTTAATAATATTCTGACCGAGTGTATAGACTAAGATAAGTAGTAAATCAATGCAGATAGGGACCAGAAACCCCAAATCAGCGCTGGAGACGATGCAAAAGAATGGTCCACAGTGTCAAAAACAGCATACAAAACAAGAACAAGAGTTGTTATCCTAACACTTATCCATAGAACTCATGATGTCGTATCTATGAAAAGCAAGAAAGGCAGGTTCTGTTGAATGAAAATTTATGGTATGCAGACTGAAAGGTGGATATCAGCGAGTTGGAAGACCGACGATTTATAATTACCTGTTCAAGAACCTTAGATACAAAATTCAAAGTTTTGATAGTCTGTAATTAGACAGGTCACTGGGATCAAGAGAAGGTTCAACAAAAGTTGATTTATGGCTTGAGAAAAAAAAGATGAGAAGGATCCTTCATGCAATGAGAAATATGATTATTAAGTAATGGCTGGACCCAGGATATCAGAAGAGATGAAGGAATGGTGTCATAACGGCACTGAGCAATTGTGAGTGAAGGACTTGCTCAAGGTCCCCACCCAGTAGCCATCTTAGGGGAGGCTCAAACATGTACTCGGCGTTACATGTGCTCTATCCAATCGGCCACCATGTTATCAGCTACAACGTAATGCAAAGAACATTTATACGGCTCGTCAGTAGCAAACCAACTTAAATGTTACTTTACTGAGTAGTACTGAATGCTTTTGAAGTACTTGAAAGGCACTGTGTTGAGAGTCTTCGTGAATACATACATACAACGTTCTCTGACACTAGGCAGTTTGTGTTTGATCATTCCGGCGGCATTCACCATAGTATCTGCCGTTAGCAGCCACTTTATCTAACCACAACATTGTCCGCCATTACAAGCAATTCTTCCCATGATCCTAATGGGAGATAAGAGACAAGACTGTGTTCTGTAGATGGAAGGGGAAGACGGGAAGGGACGGTGGGGAGGGGAAGAGTCAGGGCGGGGTAAGCACACTGCACGGAATTTCTAAACACTGCGGAAAAGTCGCCTGGAGGAAAAGGAAACCACAGGAGCCTAGCATGGAAAGAGCACATCAAAAAGGAACTATTATCTGATGTGGAGTGCCGATAATGATGACTACAGCAACAAGAGCAAAGGGAAACAAGATGATCACAGAACTGACTATCCTTCTGGAGCGCCTTGGGATTGGGATTTCACCTGGACTCATCAGTCCAGCTCTCTTATGGTTCCTCGCATTTCTTGCTGGTCGCTCTCAGTCCGTCGTCTTTGCCTCAACATACTCCGACTGGTCCTTGGTCACCCTAGGTCTCCCACAGGGCTCTGTTCTCGCTCCTTTACTTTTCATCTTCGACACCTCTGACCTAAGCCTTATCCTGTCTCCAACTGGGGTAAGTGTCTCATCAACATGCCGATGACACCCAGGCATATATTCATGGCCCAGCTGCAGCAGCAGCTGTCTCTTTAGTCCAGGAAATGCTTAGGGCATCAGAAGCAATCGAGACATGGTAGAAGTCAAAGCATCTCCATCTGAAGCATGGTAAGACTCAGTTCATCTGGCTTAGTAGCCGTGTCCAACTCTCCAAGATTGATCTAACCAGGCTCTTCCCTCATGTCTCCTTCTCCTCTTCAGTTCGTGACCTGGGAGTGACTCTGGATCAGGAGCTTACACTGATGGAGCATGTGAAGAGTGTTTCTCAAAAGTGCTTTTATCACCTGCGCCAGATACGCACTATACGCCGTTTCCTCACGACCCAGGCTACAACCACTCTGATTCATGCATTCACCTGCTCTAGGATTGACTATGGTAATGCTGTCTTCGCAGGCTTAGGTCTCTTGCATCTCGCAGCTCCAGTCTGTCCTAAATGCTGCTGCTCGCCTGATTGGTGGTATCCCTAGGTTTGGCCATACCTCGGCCTTCAATTCAAGTCTGAGTAATACCACTGGCTGCCTATTCGGGAGTGGATTAAATTCAAAATTCTGGCTCACCGGATGTGCCCCACTATACATAAGGGAGCTTTGTGTTCTGACCTCCTCTGTTCTCGGTCGCAGTTCGGTGGTTCACGGTGACTTGCTTGTCCCGTAGGCTCAACAGCCACGGCTCAACGCAGAGGTTTTCCTGTGGCTGGCCCTAGGTCTTGGAACTGCTTGCCTGGTGACCTTCGACATGAACTTCTCAGTCTTTACCCACTCTCTTCAGCACGCGCTTCAAGATCTACTTGTTCCCCAGTGGTTCTGGGTAGACAGGCCGGGAGCGCCTCTGCTGAGTATACCTTGAAGTGGTGCTTTATAAATTTTTGATTACGATTAGAATAATCAGTGAGCTAATCAGCTAAACAGCTAATCAGGGAACACCTAAAATGGATGAGCAATGAGGAGGCAACAGAAGGCCAATGAGAAAACAAATAATCAGTGAGCATGGCAAAGGGAACACTTGAATATTAGGCTAATCTAGAGGTTTCTGGAACAAGATGATCATGAAACTGGTTAATCAGCACCAATGAAACAGTTAACCAATGAATAGAAAGCATGCTAATCAGAAGGAAGAAAATGGCTAATCGGACAGCAACCCAAATCAGAGAGAAGGCTAGGCAGAAAACAGGCGGAAAGGATGACGGAAGAGTAGAGCAGTCGTTAAACAGGAAAACAAGCACTGAGCAAGGGCACCCTTTAAACAGGAAAACATGCAAACAGACAGCTGGACAGAACATCAAACAGGCGAGCCCATTCAAGTGCATTACTGATTTTTGCCAGCGCATTCGTTTCCGACAATGCCTGTGTGCTCGGAACACACGCACGCGCACACACGCACACACACACATGCAAGCACAGGCACAAACAGGCACGCACACACACAGACGCACGCACACACACATACAGACGCACGCACACACACAGACGCACGCACACAGACGCACGCACACACAGACGCACACACGCACAGACGCACACACACACAGACGCACGCACAGGCACACACACATACTTGTACGATATGCGTACTTTCAGGCTGCATGTATTCCAAACTACTTGTGCTTATCAACGTCAGTTGAACAGCCAATGTACTGCACATCATTTAAGACCAATCTGTTTTCCTAGAAATAGGCAATGTTGCCTATAACCTGCTTGCTGTTGACTGCACTGCTTAATATGGGCACTTTGCCAATTTCAGGCACCTTTTTCTTGCACCTTTCTTCTGAAAAATCTAATACGAAGGCTTCTGCTACAGTGGCGCTCTAGAGGGTCATCTGAATAGACTACAATTCCTCGTCAGTCAACGGACATAAGATGTGCTAACAAATGTGCATTACTTACTTACTTACTTAGACTCATAAACATCATCATCACTGTGGTGTGCCTCACTCCAGAGCACAGTTGCTTCCACAGCACATTGCCAACCGTCTCTATTAGACTAACACATGTCTAATCAAAGTCTAACTCCTCATCTAAATACTTTTATAGCACCACTGTACTAACTGTCACTTCCTAGGACATGGTAAATCCTGTGAAAAGCGCCACTGTGACAATGTACAGACTTAAAATGGATGGTCAGAAAATCAATGTGCATGCCAAAATCAGACACAAGTCTGGTCAAGATCCAGAATAGAAAACTTCTGTGGAAAACCTCTCAGAAATGGGCGTCTGATGAGCTGCACTTATCTCCAATGACTGACGGTGACCTCAGTCGGAAGGTCACCAACAAAACACAACAGTCACAAAACAAATCACAAGCAGATTACCACACATAAATCTATTATCAGCGTTCTTAAAGAGTAGTCAGCAAACAGCAGACACTTCTGTAGCCAGACCACTCATACACTGATATATATCATATGTATATATATATATACAGAGTATCAGTGTATGTTTAATTTGTCAAATAAGAACAAATATATCAACTTAAAGACCAATTCTCTGTAAAACAGTAGTCATATCATTTGAAATATGCTATCTACGTCTTCCAAACGCACACCCACATACAAGACATACAACTGTCTGGTTACAGTGCACAGCGAAGATGATGATGATCAATACCAGTAGATCAGCATGTTTTTGGTGACTACTGTCGGAAAAGTAAATGTTCAACAAAAAGCTATCCGTATACTGCCTTAAAATTAAATTTCTAAAAGCATACTGTTATGTGGAACAAAACACTTCTATAAGTACATATGTATTCAGCTACATATGTATCAGGACATTTACACAGTAGCATGTTGAGAGCTCAGAAGCGTCCCTTCTTTATACTGGAGTTATGTTTGTGCGGCAGATAACGGATGATTCAACCATGAGGCCAAACTTCTGAGGAGTTTCTATAGAGGTGCATGAAAGGTGCTTGATCTTTCTAGGAACCTCTCAAAGCAATGCAGGCTAAGGACTGTCTAACTGAACCAAACAGATGTGACTAGAGCTGAACCAAAAAACATGTTGCACCAAGTCATAGCAGTACTTATACACACAAATGTCTGGTAATAAAACAATCATTGTGGTCTACCTGTAGACAGTGCAGCCTTTCAAAATGTGACAGAAGTGTCCAGTTACGTGAAACCTACCGTAGTGACTTTGCAACAACACTCATGAGCAACACTTAGCCACACTAGTGTCTGATGTTCGTTGGCAATAACTTTTCTGGCCTAAAAGTCACTGGGTTGAGTAGGATAGGAATCAGTACGTGTATCTGTTTCACACTGTTTGCCCTTGGACTGGAATCAGAGCCTAAAAAAGAAACCTCCGGAGAGATGGTCCTTATACGGGTCCTTTAGCAAATCCTTAATACTGATGCCCTTTCACTGATGCCTCATGCCACTATACAAATACGAGAAATAAATAGATGGAGAAGTCTTTCAGGGACTGTCACGGTTTACGTGAGATGGCGAGTTATACCCTAGGCCTAACTAGCCAGGGAGGTTGTGAGCGGTGGCGAGATAAGAAATATTGTCAATGAACACAACACCGACGTTTATACTTACATTAATCCACAACATATATACACACACTAGAGATATATTTACAGTACGTCTACGTTTTTCTAACACCCCGTCGATGGCCGTGCCCTTCCCAGGTCCCCCCCAAACCCAACTGGTGAAACTCACGGTTCCGAGGTGGGGCGAGTCCTGAGCGGAGCGAGGCGACAGTTTCCTGGTCCTGCGTTTGCACCAACCGTTTCGTGACTCTCTCCACGTAGACGGTTGAAAGAAGCGGCCTGTCCTTGACACGTCCTTGCCACCGGCGGCGTCCTGAAGCGAGCGACCAAACGTCCTTCAGCGACAGCTGACTCCGTTCTTCTACGAAGTTTCGTTCGTTCTGCAACGTCTCTTTCTTCTACGTCTCTTTCGTTCGTTCCACGACGGACGACTCGTTCTTCTGCGACTCTTTCGTTCGTTCCCCCGACGGACGACTCGTTCTTCTGCGACTCTTTCGTTCGTTCCCCGACTGGACGACTCGTTCTTCTGCGAAGACGTTCGTTCCCCAACCGGACGACACGTTCTTCCAGAAGACTCTTTCGTTCCACAACGTTTCGTTCTTCTCATCAGACTGAACTCCGACGTTTCCGAAGATTGAACTCCACTCCCTTGTTCGCACACCTCGTCTTTTATCCTCCTCGCTTCGTCGGTTGACGTCATGCCCATCCCATGACCCCTTTGGACCCCACGGCCATCAACCGACCATCGACATTTATATTTATAGCCTAGAGTCACTTATACAGTAGGCCCTAGGTAATTATTATCTATAGACAGTTCACCTGTAAATCAGGGCAATCCGTGACAATGGCCCCCCATTTAAAAGAAAACTTGGATTTTCTTCCATTAACAAAACCGATTGCCCTAGTTACAGTCTATCTGACCTATTTCTATTTACTCCTGGCGACTTAGAAAATCCGCCCCAACATTTTCAGACCCTTTTATTGAACGTATAGTAAAACTATACTGCTGCAATATCAAGGCCCAGCGCATCAACCTGCCATTGACTGGGTTTGCTCTCTGGATATGAATCAAAGGTTGATGATCCGTCTCCAGCCAGAAGTGTTTTCCATAGAGGTACACTTGAAATTTCTGTAGCGCCCATACTATGGCTAGTCCCTCTCTTTCAATTGTTGAATAACGCGTTTCCCTTGGCAAAAACTTCCTACTAGCGTAGGCTACAGGGTGCTTTACGTTATCGACTTCCTGTAGAAGCACAGCGCCGCATCCATAATTTGACGCGTCAGTCTGGAGTATGAACTCGACGTCCCAGTCCGGCAATCGAAGAATTGGGAAACTCGTTAAGCTTTTCTTTAACTGCTGAAAAGCAAGTTCTTGTGCCTCGCCCCAAGAAATCTTGTTGGGTTGATTCTTTCGGGTTAAATCCGTTAGTGGTGCGGCAATAACGGCAAAATCCGGAATGAATTTCTGATAATAACCCACCAAACCTAAATACGAGCGGACTTGTTTCTTTGTTGCTGGCCTTGAAGCTTCTGCGATTGTTCCAATCTTGTCTTTATTTGGCTGAATTGTTCCATCTCCAATTGTATGACCTAGGAAACCAACACTTTTCCCTCCAATCTGACACTTACTTGGACGCAGCGTTAGTCCAGTCCGTCGTACTCTTGAGAAGAAATCTCGCAAAGTCTTTAGATGTTCTATCCATTCCAACGTATGGCATAGTACATCATCTAAGTAATTGTCCAGGTTGAAACTACCCTCCAGTAGTTTTCGCATAGCTCTCGAGAACGTCGCCGGAGCTGTCACCAACCCAAAGGGCATCGTAACAAACCGAAACAGTCCTCGTGACGTCATGAAAGACGTGTAGTCTCTGGACTCTGGTTCAACTTCTATTCCCCAGTACCCTTTCGACAAGTCAAATTTAGAGAAATATTTGCTGCCTGCCAACTTCACGAAGATTTCTTCTGCCTGTGGCATCGGTTCCGCATCGAAAACTGTGATTCGATTTAAATCTCTGAAGTCTACACAAGGCCTGTTGGATCCGTCCGCTTTCCTGACCAACAACATTGGAGATGCATATGCCGCTGTCGAAGGTTCTATCACCCCTATTTTTATCATACTGTCAATTTCTTTATCCAGTGCTTGCCGCATTGCATACGGTACAGGATATGGCCTGTTCCTTACTGGAATCTTAGACGTAAGGCTTATCCGATGTTGCACTAGATTGGTTCTTCCAGGCACGTCGCTAAAAATATCTTGGAATTCCTCCAGGAGTTTCTCGACCTCCTCTATCTGATCTGCGGATAGTTCCTGGCTTATTACCACCTCTTTATAAGTCTCGGTTTGTAGATGGTTAAATAGTGGAAGATTGCTATCTCCAGTAATTTCCATCTCTGAGTCTGACTGGTCTTCCATCACCACTGCAGCTGCGACCACTTGTCCATCATCTTTTTCCCGATCCTCGATCGAACAATGTTCCTTTTCGGATTGTCGTTCGTAGTATCGTTTCAGCATATTAGCATGAAAAGTCTTTGACCGATGAGCTAATTTAATCACATAATCAGCTTCTCCCATACGCTTTTGCACCTCGAATGGTCCTTTCCATTGCATCTGAAGTTTATTACTGTCTGTCGGTAGCAGAAGTAACACTTTATCTCCCGGTTCAAACTTTCGCGGCTTTGCATGCTTGTCGAAATTCCGTTTGTATTTTTCCCCGGCCCTTTGCAGATTTTCTTGCGCCAGTTGGCAAGTCTCTTGAAGCCGGTTCTTCAGGTCTACTACATATTCGTATGTGGTTTTAACATCAGGCTCAGCAATTTCTTTCGTCCATAGTTCTTTTAATATTGCCATAGGCCCTCTGACTGATTTTCCATACAGGAGTTCAAACGGAGCAAAGCCCGTACTTTCATTTTTCACTTCTCGATAAGCGAACATAAGCGGATCTAAGTATCTGTCCCAATCTCGTACTCTCTCTGCACACATCTTACGAAGCATTTGTTTTATCACTCCGTTGTATCTTTCAACCAAACCACAGTTCTGACTGTGGTAAGGAGTGCTCACTAACTGCTTGATGGACAGAAGCCGACCTACTTCCTTCATCATTGCCCCTGTGAACTGCGATCCGTTATCCGTCAGTATCTCCACCGGCACTCCCATTCTTGAAAAAATGCTAATCAGGGCTTCAGCCACCGAACACGTGTCGATTTGTTTAAGCGCGACACATTCAGGATATCTGCTTGCACAGTCTACTAATGTCAGAATGTATCTGTGTCCTCGTTCGGAGCACGGTAAAGGTCCAATCAGATCGACCACACACCTTTTGAACACAGTGTCAATGATTGGCATCTTGATCAAAGGCACTTTCTGAACTCGTCCTTTAGGAACCGTCCTTTGACAAATATCACAGGATCGACAGTATCTAGCGATATCGCTGTAACAACCCGGCCAGAAAAATTGCGTTAAAATTCTCTCTTGCGTTTTGTGCATGCCCAAGTGTCCTCCAAAAATAGAATTGTGAGCAATTTCCATAACTCTCGTTCTCAACTGAGAGGGGATTACCAGCTGTTTAACTTCATCACCGAAGTTATGGTGTGGCGACCGGAACTTGCGATAGAGTAGTCCATGTTCCACGTCGAAGCGTACGACACGCTCACCATTCTTTGATTCAGACGAGTCGCTCTGGCCAGCATATTCCCAGAATTTCTTAAGGGAGCTATCTCCAGCTTGTTCTTTCTTTAGCATATCCAAGGAAATGTTGTCGTTCTGAAACGCTGGAACATGTAAAGGCTTAGGAAGCCCTTTCGCTTTCTCTTTCATGCCTCTGGTTTCCACCGCGGTTGCCACGTTCATCTGCACTTTCGATTTCACTCCCTCTTTATTTTCTTCGGTTGATAAATCCCGTTCTTGTACTGTAGTGCTCTTATCGGCGTATCTTGGCCTGAGTTCGGCTCCAGGTATGTTTCCAATCACTAGATCATATAAGGTTTCCTTCATACAGAGTGCTTTTACTTTCCCAGTAAAATATTCTGATCTGACGTCAATGATGGCCGTTGGTACCTTTCGTACTGTTTTATCAATCAGAATACAGACTTCATGTTTTCCGGTCAACTGATTATTTCTAACTAACCGCCTGGCCACAACAACTGACGAGCAACCTGTATCTCGAAGAACTTCAACCTTTTGATTCCCCACATAACCGACAGTTATATTCATCTCCGCTTTAGTTTTTCTACCACGACATGCTTCTGCTATCACGTGCGCTTTGCATCCACATTTTAACTCGACTTCTTCATAGTCCAACAGATTTTCCAACGCCTGATATGCATTTCCGCATCCTTCCTTGGTTTCGGCCATTCCCACCTTGGTAGAGTTCGTTTCCGTTTCTAGCGTTTTCTTAACCGTTGTTGAAAGCGATGCTGGCCTTTCCTCTTTCTCGGTCGCTTTCGGTTTCGAGTTCTGAGTTTGCCGCCCGTTTCGAGATTTCCAGGAAGTCTGTAACCCTGCGGCTTTCTGTGAAGCATTCAGTCGAAACTTGCAGGTTCTATACGAGTGCCCGGCTTTGTCGCATATATAGCAACGTCGGTCGTTCCGCCAACTCCGATTTCGCTCTTCCTCACCCTGTTTCTCCTTTTGCCCGTTGACATCATTTTTCCGAAATTTCTTCTCCGTTTTCTCATCTTTATCACGCCCCCATTGTTGATCAGGCTGCTTTGTTTTTCCATTGTGAGCCTCTATGAATTGTTCGGCCAATTTGGCGAGTTCTTGCAAATCTTTGGGCGCTCTCTCTCTTAAGAAAAGAGACAACTCTCGACTAACCACCTCGAGATACTGCTCCTTCACCAACAGACATTTCAATCCTTCAAAATCTTGTGTGATTTTGGCCAGCTCAGTCCACCTCATCAAATAACTTCCCAACCTTGTAATAAACTGTTGAGGCGATTCACCTATTTCCGGTTTACAGGTATGGAATCGTTTGCGAAATCCCTCCTCTGTCATCTGATATCGCTTGAGTAGAGCATCTTTCAGTGCCTCGTAGTCATCGTACAGTTCGGGAGGCATACGCGCATACACATCTAATGCACGTCCTTTCAGAAGGGCTGCTAAATAAACTGCCCATTCTTCCTTTTTCCACTTTCGAATGGCTGCATATTTCTCGAACCGTCGCAAATAAGCGTCCATATTATCTTTTCCATCTTCGAATGGTGGTAACTTTGGTCCTTTTCGAGCATTAATTGTCCTTCCGAATGCTCGGTCGCCTTCTTCGTTATCCTCTTCCTCCTCCTCTTCCGATGCAGCAATCACGCTGGCTCTCTTACTGCTTCCGTGTCTGGCTGTCTCTACTTCAAGTTTAATTTTCTCCATGGCAAAAGCTTGTTCATGCTGTTCCTTCTGTAATTCCAAGGCCTGAGCATGTGCCTCTGCCTTAGCCTGTTTTTCTAATTCTAATTTCCGCAGTTCCATTTCAGCAGCTTCCGTCTTAGCCCGTCGTTCCAATTCTAGCTTGTGTAGTTCTCTTTCTGCAGCACGATCATCTCTTTCTTGCTGTTTTCTCAGTCTGTCCTCTTCTTCAGCCTTGCATTTCTCAATAAACTGAAAGAGTTCATGACCTTTCAACCCACCTTTCTCAGCAAGCGCTATCCACTGTTCCATAATGGGAGTGGGTTTTAAGTAAGGTTAATAGAAAACTAACCTACAGAGTCTCTATGCAGTAACCCTTTTTAAACAGCAAAAATTTAGACAATTCAACTATAGATTAACCGCTGCTGTACCTTACTGGCAAAATTATCTTCAATCGGCCCTGATCTATAATTTTTTTTGAGAATTTGCCCTCCTTATTTCAGGCCCAATGCTAGTATACGGCCTATGCGATTCAAACTACACAATCAATTTATAGTTCATACGCTATCCCCAAATGTCTACAGCATAGCCTACGTCGGTGTGGCTTAATGTGTGTTTCTAATGTAACGCCACAGCTCAAAACCAACTCACCATCCCACCGCTGCCACCAAACTTGTCACGGTTTACGTGAGATGGCGAGTTATACCCTAGGCCTAACTAGCCAGGGAGGTTGTGAGCGGTGGCGAGATAAGAAATATTGTCAATGAACACAACACCGACGTTTATACTTACATTAATCCACAACATATATACACACACTAGAGATATATTTACAGTACGTCTACGTTTTTCTAACACCCCGTCGATGGCCGTGCCCTTCCCAGGTCCCCCCCAAACCCAACTGGTGAAACTCACGGTTCCGAGGTGGGGCGAGTCCTGAGCGGAGCGAGGCGACAGTTTCCTGGTCCTGCGTTTGCACCAACCGTTTCGTGACTCTCTCCACGTAGACGGTTGAAAGAAGCGGCCTGTCCTTGACACGTCCTTGCCACCGGCGGCGTCCTGAAGCGAGCGACCAAACGTCCTTCAGCGACAGCTGACTCCGTTCTTCTACGAAGTTTCGTTCGTTCTGCAACGTCTCTTTCTTCTACGTCTCTTTCGTTCGTTCCACGACGGACGACTCGTTCTTCTGCGACTCTTTCGTTCGTTCCCCCGACGGACGACTCGTTCTTCTGCGACTCTTTCGTTCGTTCCCCGACTGGACGACTCGTTCTTCTGCGAAGACGTTCGTTCCCCAACCGGACGACACGTTCTTCCAGAAGACTCTTTCGTTCCACAACGTTTCGTTCTTCTCATCAGACTGAACTCCGACGTTTCCGAAGATTGAACTCCACTCCCTTGTTCGCACACCTCGTCTTTTATCCTCCTCGCTTCGTCGGTTGACGTCATGCCCACCCCATGACCCCTTTGGACCCCACGGCCATCAACCGACCATCGACATTTATATTTATAGCCTAGAGTCACTTATACAGTAGGCCCTAGGTAATTATTATCTATAGACAGTTCACCTGTAAATCAGGGCAATCCGTGACAGGGACGAATGATTGATATGTCCCAGTTCCACATGGATACACAGCCTGTCTTCTTCTTTAGGATCGGCCAGACAGCCAGCTGCTTTAACGGCTATCCACAGTCTAAAAAGGATCCCCTGTTCGCCACTGGACCAGCAACACTGGTCTGCTTTGCACAGCAATGCCAGGAGGGGTGCACTGCAAGCTGGGAGGCTAAAAAGGGTGTCCGGTTGCTGGACTGCACCTCAGTCAAATAATTCTTCATCTTTAAGACCACACTTCTGTCTTTAATAGTAGTTCCGATGTTTAACGACATCTTATGGCATCAAAAGCCGTTGACGAGGCCCTTCTTCTTCATCCAGGTCTGGGACTGGCGCTACCCGAGTACGACAGTGCCAGAGTTCTTCTGTCTTTACAGAGGCATTACAGGTGCTTAAAAGCCACTACATTACACATCTTGCACAGGTAAGCTAAGGTACACGGTTTCATATCAGTAAAAAGTGCTATATAATTGTTTTGACACATACATACATACACTGATTAATACAAACAGTGTACATTGATTAATACATACATACAGACACATACATACATACGTACATAAATATAGGAATGTAAACAAGTGTGTAACCTTGACCTTTTCATTGTGTGATACCGAGGGGCAAGAACAGATGCTCAGTCCACTCCTGAGCAAACCACAAGAGCCACTGACAGATGATTAATGTTGGTAATCTTCGTCTAAATTAATTGTAATCGTAATTAAGCTCTTAAATAGCACCACTTTATGAAATTCCCCAGAAGTCATCCACTTCCCCATCACAGCGTCAAACCACAACCAGATTGGTTGTCGATAGCATGTACCAGTATTAATGTACCGGTAAGTATATATGTATGTAAGTAAATATACGTATGTTGGTACGTATGTACGGATTGATGTATATATCTATATGTGTACACAATGAAATGTGTATGTATTTGGACACATTCTAAGAACCTCTCAAAGACATACCTCACCAGCCTAAACGACATCACCGCTCACTAGGAGAAACAAGTTCATCCATAACTGAATGACGTTCAAACAGCCCTACAAAAAGCTTAAGCTGTCAGGCTCTCACAACTAGTATGTCGGCACTATAGAAGCCACTGGACTGGGAGCCAATTCAACCTACTTGATGAATTTATTGACGTGCTGCATTGATTCTTCATAGTTTTTTCCACCCACTTCCTGACAGTGAATCGCTAGAAACTCCGGCTCAAGCTTTGTGATCGTCTGCAAAAAATACATAAAACAATGATGCATATCGCTTTTATCCAATTAATTTTTTAGTCTGCATTTCTGTGCTGTCTGCAAGAAAGAAAATAACTGAATAAGGCAAAATCATTTTTTATTTTATTTCTTTTCATTTATTCAATTTTATTTATGCAAGAAAGTAAATAAAAGAACAAGACAATCATTTGTATCCACTTTCATACAACATTTATTAATTTCAATCAGTGCTGCCTCTGAAATGACCTCCCACAAAATCCAGCGTATTCTCGAAAGGAGCTAACTGCTCCATAGTTGCCATCCGTCACTTGAGAAATACAAAATCGTTTTCATGTTATGTGACGGCCAACAAAGGGCAGTCCAGTTGTCAAACGGATGTGGAAATGTGCTTCACCAACAGACTTACTCAACCCCACATCTCATCATCGTTATTAAATCTATTATTATTATTATTAAGTCTCACAATTGTAGAGCACCTATCTAACAACAAGATATGGATTGCCAAGCTGCTGTGTTTGTAGAACCCATTCAGGGGTTTGACACAGCGACCACCTCTGGGAATGCTCCATCTAGTGTCGTACTCTCTGAAAATATGGTGTAGAGAATCTATCTTAAAGTGTGGACTTCGCCTCAACACCCAATGGTGAAGGTCTGGCTTGTTGGCAATGTGTATATTTCTCTGCAACAATTTTTGTACATCACTCGACTGACTACACTAATGTATGTCTGCACTTGTTTTAAAAAAATCCACGTCAGCATGGGAAAATCACCTCAACACAAGATACAGATAGAGTGGTCTACACTTTTTAACACAATATGATGGCACTACTGAAGTGACTGAACCTGAAGCCAAATGTAACAAATGATGAATACACTGACACTGACTGTGCATGAAGGATCAATCACAGAAAAACCCCTCTATAAGGGGTTATCTGTCAGTATCTCCAGTGTCCCAGCTGGCCATCAGATGAGCACAATTACCACAAAGGAAGGAGAGATGAAACAGATGGGTGGAGGAGAACAGGTGGAGACCTTGCCACAAGGACACCCAGCAACAAGCGAAGAACCTTGAACTGAATTTCAGAAGAGATAGGCAATTACCTCACCATATCCTTTAATCCACCTAGCCAAATCAATCATTACACAACATTACCAAACTCATCAAGTTTTCCCAATCTGCACGTCAAGTCCTACACCCTACACCAACGACTCAATGGCTTCAGGAACTAAATCAAATATGTGCAGAACAAGAAGTTGATCTCATCCAGTAGCCAGCAAGCTTCCATTGTTGTGTCACCATTCTGCACTTCATTTGGTTTAAACGAAGCAGAATTTGTGGCCAATGCCGTGGCAAACCACAGTAATGGCTGCCAACAGTAGATACTGAGGTGGACAGTATGCTGACACATGAAATAACCTCTTTGGCAATTCTAATATAATATAGCAAAGACCAAACGGCTTCAACCGTGGCATCCAGGTGCTTCATGTGACCTCCATCCAGGTGCTCCTAAGTGACCTCCATGACTGTTCTATTGTCCCACTGATGCTTTGCACTTCACATCTCTGGAAGTAAGTATGTTTACTAATAACAATAATAATAATAATAATAATAATATGATTTATAGAGCGCCATAGTACGGTTGAGGACAAAAAAGGCTTAGGCTAGGTAATTACTCTGTTGGGAAGTAAATATTTTCATAGGAGGATTGCTTCCAGAGGCCATTCCAGTGCAAGACAAGGCATGATATGCCCGCAGTGTTTTACAATAGCGTAAGACAAGCAGATGCCCATGAGCTTACATTCTCTCTAAAATTAACATGCACGTACGTACACACACACACTGCATTTGAGATCTTCTTAAATGGTGCTAAACCAATCTCCACATCTAGATACATAGCTGCACAATGCAACAAACTGCTAGGCATTAAGTGTCTATGGCAGCTTACATAGATACATTAGTACATGCTGTTATGAGACACTGCACTTTTAGTGCGCCAACTTATCCGCACGCCTCATCCGACGTTTTACGTCGCTGATGTTTCTTCATCTGGTGAAAATGCGACTCTACATCGCCCGTTAGTCCATCCGTCTGGCGACACGGGTTCAGAGTTCAAAGGCAGGGTTGGACAGACAGACGGGCGGCCAAGATTCATGCGAAATCTCGAGGACCCGTAACCGAGGACCCGTAGCCCGTGTCGTAAACGATGAGATACGTCGTCTGAAGGCCAGGCCATGCTGGCGCCGGTTAGCGTGGCTGCACGAAGTTGGGAAATTCTGGCAGCGAAAAACAAAATCCTTAAGATTCAAGGCCAGATGGACGGACGACCAGAGGAATAGCCACTTGGATGGCCGGTTGGATGATCAGACGAACAGCCCACAGATAGCCAGGAAAATGAACGAATTCCTTGCATTTGTAATTCACCCATTCACCAACAATTTCTTTTCGTTCAGTCACTGTGCTCTCAATTCCCTCACAACAGGCAGGAAATATTTCTTCACATCATCAACAAAGACGTCTTCGGATTACAAAAAGGTATCCCTTTCGTGCTGTAGGACACTGCATTTTTAACAAGTTCATACAATACATCCAAAATCCAGTTTTTGCAATCAGATATGCCTAAAGCATTTCCCCGTATGTAGCAGACATCCCAATCAATCATATTACTGAACATGTAGCAACAGTGCAGCTTCTGTTCTCAATGACTCTGTAACACGAGATACACCAGCTGTTCACTCAGCCGTCAACTCAAAAGCTGCGCAAATAGCACAAGTGCGCATTAACACTTAATCACCCATAATGGGATTCATTGTAACAGGTAAGGGCAAACCTGCCCCCACAGAATCGTAGTGCCTAGATCGCCGGCTCCTTGGGCCACGAAGAGCAAACACTAATACAGCAATCTAAAACCAGGACACACATTTTAACGTCCCAAATCGTAACTGATTTCACAATGACGGAGGTACGAGTGGGTACCAAGTGGCATAGTATTCCATGGACATTCACCCGTCCAAGTACTAACCAAGCACCACAGAGCTCGATTTTGCTGTACCTTCCACCATCGTATCATAAACACCAGCCACTCAAGTTAGAATGACCAGTGTGTAAAAAACAAAATGTCTGTGTTCTGAACAACTGTTCTCTTTTGTTGAGGTTGGGCTGACAAGACACCTTAAAGAGAGCCAAATAAACCTACTGAATGAACATCTGCATCTGAGAAATTATATAGCGCCATTTCAAGCCCCTCAAGACACTAACTTAGCCAAGAATTCATGTTATGCGTTTACAACTGCATGTCTGCTTTTCGCACTATCACATTTCAGAAGAATTTATGGAAGCCTGCATCTGGTACTTTATGCAACACTGTTTAAGGATATCACAGAAGTGCCAACTCTGAGAAACTCAAGGTAACCATCTCCCTACGTAGGCTAAACCAGGTGAACCAACAAAACTGCGGCCGAGTTCCATATACGTAGAAAAGCTTGCATGCAGACAACAGGACCACAGCGTTAAACTGAAATTAAAAGCCAGCTGCTGTGATCGGGAAAGCTCATAAACCCAGTAACTTTGTTCTAATCACGACTGCGTTCAAACGGAGTCAAATACATCAATGAAACTCTTACGTGGGTTAAAGACCGACAGTACTTGACAGAAATGGTCAGATAACTGAGCCATTCACTGTGGCATATAGCGTACGGCGAGACATTGAAGTGAACTTTTATAGCACGCAAATGAGTAAGCAGAATTTGTCTATACGTGTATATATATATACCTATATATATATATATATATATATATATATTTGTATATATGATATATACATATCGCCCTTGCATATATGTATGTAATACATATATATTGCTGGCAAAGAGTGAAGAGTATATATGACTCAATGACTGACAATTTACATCATCGATCTTTCAGACCCTGAAACTTTGAAACTGCCTGACCTGACCTGTATTCAGTTTCCTGCAAATCTAATTAATAATAAAAGACGAAGGTGTACACGGAAGACCCCGGGGGATGCTGCCCGATATCAACTGGACTACATCAGCGTCAAACACAGATACAGAAACAGCGTAAAGAACTCCAGAACTTTGCCGGGAGCGTATGCAGGTACGGACCACAACTTGGTAGCCATGATGGTCCATCTACGATTAAAATTCATCAAGAAGAAGAGGAAACAAGATAAGAAATGGGATCAGAAAAATTAAAGACTAGGAGTAAAGAACTATCGGAAAAGATCGAAGTTAATGGGCCACTGGGCTGGTTCGAATGTCCAACTGCGCCATTCCTGATGTTGTTGGGCCTCCTCCTTCAGTTTACCATATCCGTCCTCCAGTCTAGTAGCATTTGTCTCCGTCTTCCTTTTCTTTTCTTTCCTTCCATTCTTTCCTCTATGATATTTCTCAGAACGGAATCACCTCTCAGTGTGTGCAAGTAGGCTGATTGTTCGATGATCCTCACAAGCCATAGCATTGTTCTTCTTTTTCATCAGAATCATGGTGGACTGTCAGAAGTCCTCTGGCCATACTCCAGTGTTGTATATGTCCTGGCACAGTCTTACCAGCTCAGCCATTGCTTTTTCTCGCAGATTTTTTTAATATCTCTGCCGATGTGTTACCAATTCCACCTGCCTTGTTATTTTTCATTTTGCTAATGGGTGCCAGTACCTCATGTTTCAGCACATCTGGTCCTACGTTTTCCCCATCCTCTGGGGTTGAGTCCTGATTAAGGTGTGTGGGTCTGTTCTGGCTTTGGTAGAGGTCCTCTGTCTATTCCTTCCACCGTCTTCTGACATCACTGTGATCTTGTAGTATCCTAGAATTCTTATCTTCTACCTCTGTTCCACTTCCTCTGGTCGACCCTTTTGTAGTCTTCTTCACTCTTCTGTACACTTGATCATATCTTCCCTTTTTTTGTAATTCTTCCAAATCTCTACATTGCTTTTCCTGCCACTTTTCTCTGGCCTTCTTCATAGTTTGTTATTTAGTCTCCTATATTCCTTTTTAGTTTTCTCCTTACTCTGGTGTTTCCAGCTGCTTTCCATCCGTCGACTGTGGCCTACAGCCCAACATAAAGAGCTCAAAAGGCAAAGGTAACAGCATACGTACTGTGCCCTTTTCCTAGCCTCCGTACTACCGCGTTCCATAAATCATATTATTATTATTATTGTACAATCCAACACTGGAACATCATGTTTAACCTCCAAACTTGTGTTGGTACTCACTTACCATCCCTTAAAGTCTGGAGGGCTTAGTGAGCATCAGATGGCCTGGTATTCCAAGCACTAACAGAGTTTAGCACTGCTTAACTACATGGTGCCGGCCAGCAACTCATCAATAACACCAAGTGGCAATTAAATTGCCTGTCTACCGGAGGAAGCCACATTTAACTCCTTTCCACACTTGGGGTGCTTCATTGCCAATCAAGAAATGGCTGAGTGCTTCTTGGACAGTACCAAGATAATTCCTCGTTCCTCATCCTCAATGCAAGGCGGTCCAGGAACTCTGAATGTGGTGTAAACTGTTAACTCTTGATGGGAATCTGTTGGTTTGGCTCTACGTGTGTGTGTGGGACCCACCAGTGGTGACTTCCAGTTATCTCAGCACAGTTTGCTTACTGATGACCTTTTGTTCTTAATGAACTTTAACACCATTTAGGCCAACACGGGAAGTGCTCTTGCACATAAAAGGCACTATGATCAGCGTCTAGACACCTACTTACTTGGACCACATTAGCATCTCTTGCTACCAGACAATACTTTTAAGACTGTACACAAGTGTGCATCAACTGCTATTGCAGAAGCAAGGATGTGCTACTGGCAGTTTCCTGGTGCTGTTTCAGGGACAGATTACAAGGTATCTCCATCAATATTCTCCCGTCCGACCTAAGCTCTGTACGCATGAATCCACAGCACAGCATCCAGCACCCACAGTCATAGCTCACTTTTCTTCGGCCTCGGCCGTGTTACGGCGCTATATAAATTGTCTTATTATTATTATTATTATTATGTGTCTACTACGACAGGCAACGATATGGCTAAATGACTCCAGGCAGAGGCACACAGAGCATCCATCCACGTATGTAAAATGTTTGTATAGATGTATCTATGTATGTATGCATGACATATATATGTATGACATATATGTATGACATATGTATGTATGGACAACGTATGTAAGTATGTATGACATATGTATGTGTGAAACTAGGAATACAAGTGGACATTTATATAGCACCTTTTGTTGACATGTACTGATATAAGTGTAGCCTACTGACATGTCGCTGTGCGCTGGTGACTGACTGGGTAACGTGTAAGCCATTTGTCAGGCCTGTGTCTAAGTTCGAACCCACGTACATAACGTGTAATTCCTATCAGCCCATCAGGAAAAGTTTAAACATGGACATGCTTCATGTCTCTCGTGAAACACCCTTAATAAATGCCTAGCATATAAATGAAGATATAATATACATACCGAGAGGAATTCTCGAAGCCAAATAGGTAGCATTTTCTCAGGCTGTAAACACAGAACAAAAGAGATGTTTAAATGACAATGCCTACAATTATCACAATATGAAACCATTGGGAAGTTCATCATCAACATTGTTGTTTTCACCTCCACACACACACTGCCACTGCCACCCCCAGATATTTGTGAGGCACTTAAAAGGCGCTACATCAAGTATCTATATCATTAACTAAACAGCACCAGCACCATCAAACTCACCACATCATCATTCCCACTGTCCCTTAGCTACAATTAGACAATTGTATCTTATGCAGTTACGCATTCACTTTCACAAACACACACTAAGGCTTAATGTCTAGCAGCTACAGACACTAGTGTGGCAAGAACAACTCAGAAATCATGCCTCTGATTCTGATCTACAGTGCTATTATCATAATGCCCAATGGCTCAATCAATGGTCACTTCTAAGCAAAACTGCATTCCAAAATCACAACCTTTGAGCAAAACCAATTCATATTCATTGAAGGCAGACCACAAGAAGACTGTCGCTGAAACTAACCCAGACAGACAGCCTCTTTCTTAGCCTCGGCATATGAGGCAGGTGGCCATTCCTCTCCCCTGCCATCTGATCTTCTCACCAAAAGCATACTCATTTCATAGCTGAGTTCGCTGGGAAGATGGTGCAAGTGGAGCAGAAATATCAAAATATCTTTCTGCTCTGACAAGGACTTGAACCCTGACCTCTGAATTGCCAGCCCAACACACTAAACCACTAGGGAGGAATGAAACGAGTGGTTTGGTTAAAGAGCGAGCGAGAGGAAGAGAATGAAAGAGAGAAGGAGGAAAAGAGTGAATGGAGAAAGGAATAACTCCCAAGCAAACTCAAAAACGAGGAGATCTTAGCCCAGAGAACCTGAAGAAGAACAGAAACAGGAAGCAAATGCCTCAAACCCACAACAAAGAAAACATGGACACCCAGCAGAGGGGTCTGGCTCGTGGTACAGCAAGCGTCAGTGTCCGATGACTGAGAAGGAGTTTTATGATACACCATATGGCAAATCTGTTGTTTACTGCGGTTTTGCTCAACTCTACACAGGCTTTTAGTCACTTTCTGAAAATAGCGGAAGTGACGAAAACGCTGCACTTGTCAACAGGTAGAGGATTTGCTAGAACTGAAAACCCTTGAGCTAGAACCTTGCAGGGCATAATCATTTACATGTTACTTAACTTCATATGTGACCGTTTACATATTATTTAACTTCATACATTTTGTAGCCATCGCTGCTGTGGCAATGACCATTTGCACAAATGATCTCAGTTCTTGGCAGCGGCCAAGTAGAATTTCCACCTCAACAGCTGAGTTCGATTGGACGACGGGGGTCCTCAAGAAGGGCAAGAACGATGACCTCGTTTTGAAGTAATGGCTACAGATATTGGGTTTGTTCCATACATTGCCAAACCAAGTAGCTTAATTATTGGGTGGTGGCCTAGGTGCCTTATATATAGGCCTAGGTGCCTTATATATAGGAGTAGTCAAAGCCAGGCTGTGGCAATGACAACGAAGGAAACCACAAGCGGTGCTGACCTGTAATCGGCATATTCTGAACACTTAAGGCGATTAGGGGGTGACGGACAGAGGCAGCCAAAAGTAGCCGGGCAGACGGACAGAAAGGCCGATGGAAAGAGAGGCATATGGAGAGAGAGGCAGACATACAGAGTAGAAGACGGACAGAGAGGCAGATGGAAAGAGGCAGACGGATAGAAAAGCCTACGGATACGGAAGCATACGGACACACAAGTGGCAAACGTTACCAGGCTGTGCATGAGTCACAGGTAGGCAATATAGTCGAAAAAATAGACAGCCGGGCAGATGGAGAGAGAGGAATACGACCATGGGGAAGACGCACAGACAGGAAGACGAGCAGAAAGGCAAACGGATAAAGAGACTGACGGACAGACAGACATACAGAGATACGGCAGTGAAGTCAGTCAGAAATACGGACATTCCAGCAATCCTGTCGGAAGAAGGCTCTGGCCGCAGAAGATTAAGCGCATCCGATAGATTAGCCGACTGAGGAAACGCAAAGCCGATTGGTAGGCGGCAGGCAATGCCCTCTCCCCCACCCTCCCCTGCTTCATCCAAACCAAACATCCGTTTCACAAAAATACGGCTGAGCACTGCACCTTGAAGTGTTCATTCTCACTCCCTTCTCTCCGTCTCTCTCACGCATTCTCCTTTCCCTTCGCTTTCATCTTCCTTACAATTCCTCCTTTTTCCATCTAGCCCTTTCTCGTGTTTTATCCCTTTCTCTTTTCTTTCCCTGTGTCTTTTTCTTCCTACCTCTGCCCTTCTCTTCCTTGATACCGCTTTTCCACCATTCTTCCTTCTTTTCCTTTCTCCTTTCACTCTTCTCCTCCTGCTCTCTTTCATTCTCTTCCTCTCGCTCGCTCTTTAACTAAACCACTCGTTTCATTCCTCCCTATTTTCATTATCGTTCCGTCCGTCCATCCGTCCGTCTGTGTCTCTCTAATTGTCTATCATTCGCTTTCTCCCTCCCCTTGTTTACCACCTGCCATCCAACTCCGACACCATCCCGTCATGCTCTATTCTTAATCCATCCGTACCCTCCCACCCCGGCCTTCTACGCCCTGTACGCCGCGATGCAGCAGACGTAGCAGCATCGCACCGGCCCAGTACAAAGGTAGCATCGAGCAAAGCGCTATTTAAAGCCGCCAACGCCCAGCACAGTTCCTCGTCTGAGACGCCATGGCAGCCAAATCCACTCTACCAGTCCAAGCCCGCAGCCACCCACCCGCAAATCCTACGCGAGGGTTAACCGCCTGCCTGACCGGTCCAGAAGCGCCGACGCCCGGTGCTGGCAAGCGAACCAAGGCGACCTAACCAGAATAAGTCCCCTACCCATCGTGAGCAGGCGCCGAGAAAATCAATATGAAATACCTCCTCACTCAAGACAGGTAATGATGATGACGATCACGCAGCCGGAAAGCCGATTTTGAATAAAGCACCGGCGACAATAACAGGCTCAATGCAAAGCCCTTTAAAACATACACACACTGCGCCCCTTAACGTCCAAGCCGCCCGGAGACCACACGAGCAAATGCAATGTCGTGAAAAAACAGACTAACGAGAAGGTACGGTAACTTCAGGTAGGATAAAGCAAAGTGCATGTATCCCATCATCACTTATATATTAATAATATTAAGACGATTTATATAGCGTCACATCGTGGCCGGGGCCGAAAAAAGGGCGCTGTACATAAGTACTCCTAAGGTTCTGTATATTTATTTACTCCCTGCTGTAGCCACATGCTGCGCAAAATGACCGTGCTATATTCACTGTACTAAATATACAATTGATTTAGCAAATACTGTCTGTAACGACCCTGTGAAAAGAGTAAGGTAAGGCAAGGTAAGGTAAATGCTTCTTTATTACATGCCCCGTGGTGATGGTGATTGGGACGCGGGTGGTGTAGTGGTATGGTCGATGCCTCGTAACCAGAGGGTCACGGGTTCGAATCTGCCTCAAGCCACTGCACAGCGACCTTGGACACGTAGCTCCCCTACTATTGTCTGTGAGGAAGGCAACGGGAAACCACCTCACTCATCTCATCCCGGGTGGCATTAAGCCAATGAACCTGCCTTGGGGCAGAGATCTCATCACCATCACCATCACCACCACCACCACCACCACCACCACCATCATCATATGCCTCATGGTAAGACAAGGCAATTTAGGTGAGGTAAAAGACTAAATAAAAAATTATCTGACAAAGCCGTAGAACGGGATTATATGACAATACAGAAAAGGGTCAAAGCAATTAACCGTTTGTACGGTCTGTGCGTCTGTCTATGTGTGCCCGAGTGTCTGTGTGACCGTCTGTGTGCATGACTGTGTTTTTCCAAGTGTGTGCGTGTGTGTGTGTAGGTGTCTGTGTGTCTAGGTGTGCGTGCGTGTGTGTCAGACACTTAGACACATAAACACACAGACACTTCAACAAACACTCAAATACACACAGGACCTTAGATAAACATACACAGACAAAGATAGACACACCCACAGAGACTCCGTTTGTCAACAGTGTACATGATAAAAGAAAAGGGTCTTTAAGTTAAAGGCGCAGGGAAGTTATCTGCCCCTACGGCCTAATACGTCATTAACCCGCCAAAAACCCTAAACACCCTATATCAGGTTTAACTGTTTACAAGATGCATTTCAAATGGTAAAGGCTGCAGCACTACCGGATCTCCAGTTACATCTCGACGGCACGAGGGCCAAGGACAACCACCAATCCCATAAGCTAACGGTTCAATGGTTTCTATTTCTGCCTGTTCTGTCTCCATCTCTATCTCTTTGTGTGTGTCTGACTGTCTTCTGTCTGTGTGTCAGATGTTTTTCTCTGTCTCCTTCTCTCAAACCCTCTGTTCTGTCGCTGTCTCTGTCTCTTTGTCTCTGTCTCTCTCACACTTCTTCTTTCACTCACCTGCCAATCCATCACTTTCTCTCCCAAGGTCTCTCATCTCCGTTCCTCAGCCAATCTGATCTCTCTCTCCGTCTACTTCTGTCTACATGTCATTCTGTCACTCTGTCTGTTCGTCTACTTCTGTCTACATGTCACTCTGATCCTCTGTCTGTCCGTCTACTTCTGTCTACATGTCACTCTGATCCTCTGTCTGTCCGTCTACGTCTGTCTACATGTCACTCTGTCTCTGTCTGTCCGTCTACTTCTGTCTACATGTCACTCTGTCTCTGTCTGTCTATCTACTTCAGTCTACATGTCACTCTGTCTCCGTCTGTCCATCCTCTTCAGTCAAGCTCCGTAACAACGGCCTGTGAGAGAAGACTTTCAAGGCCACATTCAACACAGCAACCGCCTGCGTTGGGGCTTGGAATGTTAGCCCTTCGCCCTAATAAGCCTACTTCAAAGCGCCCGCACACCGCATTGTCATCCAACGACAAGCTCAGAACAGGAGTCTCACTGGCGATACATATGCATAAGTGTTTGTGTTTAAGTGTGTATGTATGCATGCATGTGTGTATGTATGTATTAATGTACATGTGTATAATTATATGCAAGTACTTACGCATGCAGATATGCATGCATGAATGTGAGCCAGTAGCACCTGCTAATAATAATAATAATAAGACGATTTATACTGCGGCCAAAAAATCTAAAGTCGTCTCCAAGGTCCTCACAATCCGCAATGATTAATGTTAGAGTGCATGCTCATCAGCAGAAAGTGAAGCTGAAACTGCTGATAAAGTCACCACAGTTGGGCTCACTCAAACACGTAGAAAGAAACCGAGTTGGTCGGTGCCGCGTCTGTCCAGTTGCTGGATGACACTTGCTACATGTTCCTGGACATCAGCAGAAAAACCTTGAAACCAAACTGATTCTTAACCATCCAATTTGAAGAGATTCTTAACCTCAGTGACCCTTAACCTCAGTGACCCTTAACCTCAGTGACCAAGAGAAAAAGAGGCCAGAGTTTCAAGGCTCAATAGTAACATCAGTGAACATTAAACCTGGATGAAATTCCAAGTTCAAATCAGCCACCTTTCAACCACACTTGTCAACAGAGTCCTAGCGATGTCATAACCACGCATCAGACCATGGAGATCTAAATACCAGAACTAGAATAAAAGAGTCTATTTTTTATTTGCAAGTGTCCATCAGATAACCTCTCAAAATTCCCTCAGACAGGCTCCCAAAAGAAGCAGGAGAAACCCTCAGATAAAGACAAAACTGCCGCTGGACCATTAAAAACTCATCTCCCAAAGCCAGCCTGTGCACAGATTACTCCAAAATAAAAGCAACTGTTTAGTACAGAGATCACCTCTAACTAATCACAAAAACCGTCCCTAATCAATCACAAGAACCTCCTCTACTCAATCACAAAAGTCCCTCTAACCACTCAAAAAACTGCCTCTAATCAATCTCTGGATAATCAAAGACGATGACATGGAATTTCTTTCCATGTTGGGCTGTCGTGACTGCCTCATGAGACCAACGTGACACTTTACAGTCCCTCTCCATCTCTGTCTCCACCACAGTTGCCTGCCTCATGAGACCAACGCGACACTTTACAGTCCCTCTCCATCTCTGTCTCCACCACAGTTGCCTGCCTCATGAGACCAACGCGACACTTTACAGTCCCTCTCCATCTCTGTCTCCACCACAGTTGCCTGCCTCATGAGACCAACGCGACACTTTACAGTCCCTCTCCATCTCTGTCTCCACCACAGTTGCCTGCCTCATGAGACCAACGCGACACTTTACAGTCCCTCTCCATCTCTGTCTCCACCACAGTTGCCTGCCTCATGAGACCAACGCGACACTTTACAGTCCCTCTCCATCTCTGTCTCCACCACAGTTGCCTTCAAAGCCATTTTTCCAGAACGACTCAAATTTTCGGATGAGGCCGGACTCCACACAGATTAGATTTGCACACATTCATAATCTAATTTTCAATTCCTGTGGGATCATTCCTATCTCAGGTAAAAATAAAGATATAAATAATTAAATAAAATGGAGGCCAGAAGTAGATCTACAAAAAAGCTCCTCCTGCACCACACTTGACACTATTGCAGCAAGCTTTCCACAGGCCCCTAATCTTCCTGCAATTTCGTTGCCACTCTCTGATAGGTGACCATTTCCATATGTTCAATATAGGTCGTGTCATATTCAATATAGGTCAAGTCATGTTGGGCAGGTAATAAGGAGTTTCAATGACAAACATAAACCATGTCATCTGACAAAGTCTAGGGCATCATCAAAACACACAGCATGCTGCACCACATACCATGTGACAAAATGCACATTATATATATATATATATATATATATATATATATATATAACAAATATTAATGTTCATCAATCAGATATGCCTAAAATACCAGCATATATTTACTTTATCAGTAAATTATTATAAGTATTCATCAATCACTCACGTGCATAATATTAGTAAATATTTAGACAGACTGTGATAACAACTCACAGCTCATAAATATACGGTTAAAGAGCATATTTTAATGTTAAGTTATGCATGTAATCAACACCACAGATATAAACAGATTAATGTATAAATATAAATATATTTATGCACATATCAGGTCAGATGTAGTTATAATTGCAATGGCAGGGCTCCAACCCTGCTCAGCAGGAAGGACAGTTGTTTAAAATTATAGCAGATGATAAATAAGACCCACTCAAAAGGCCCATAATAATTTAGCCAAGGCATCAATATGACTTGCACAGAAATGAGGATTGTCTTCAAGTGAACACCACATACACATTAAACCTATTTATAGAAATGTTCACATATATACATACACGCAAACATGTACATACATAAATATATATAGATATCATATACATAACACACACAAATATATATATACATACAGATGTATCATATGTTCATACATATATGTCACATACATGCTGACGCAAATCGGCTTGGGTGAATAGATTTCATTCATCGGAATTTGGCTGGGCCTGTGACAATGAAATCTAAGCCAGTTTCTCCACAGCCAAGGCAGCAAGGAGTCAAAATGTGAGTCAGTCACCAACCAGCTAGCTAGGGCGTAGAAGGATGCGCAGATTACACCATCCCCATCTACATGACACATATATTAGTTATAGACGTTCTTGTTTATCTACAACATCTATATTTACACAGATACTAATATTGCATACTTTAGATAACGAACATGTACACGACTCGCTAGGTGGATTTCCCTCACACTGGCGGATCCTGGGTGGGGGTATAGCATCCTGTCAAGGTCCCTCCCACCTTAGGTTAGGGGAAGGAAGGCATGGCCCCAAGATTCAGGGGTGGAGGACGGAGCATGCCTGTCATGGTCCCTCCCGTCTGAGTTTAGGGGCACGAAGAATGGAAGAATGGTCGGCCCCACGATCCACCCTATCGCTCTGTTCTTTGTATTGGCTTCCAAAACTCGAAAGGAGGGAGGCAGCATCACCATGGCCCCTCCCTTAGTCCCAAATGTTACTTATTCTGCTTTTTTCTATTCATATAGCACCAATAAAAATGACAAGCTTCAATGAAAGATATGACTGCTGTCCCTATGCAGCAGCCGTTTCAAGTGAGGCTTGAAAGGACATGTGCCACCGCAGCCACCGGCCACAGTTCGATTAAAAAGTACTTAAGAAAAAAAACTTAAGAAGTACAGTCTTCTTATTTCTAAGGTATTTGCTAAAATATTTTCATGTCTTTAGTCATTCTGCATTTGATCTGCATCTTGGGATATTCGTCCAGCCAGCCATCGTTCTTTTTCTCTGATATAACATCGTGGATGAATCAAATCTAAAATTCAATTATAGCACGTACAGGGCCCTTTTTGCCTCGACTGTGCTATGATGCTATATAAATCCTATTATTATTATTATTAGTAGTAGTAGTAGTAGTAGCAGTAATGTAATGTAACAAACACTTATATAGAGCTCTTCAAGTACTTCTCAAAAGCGCAGATGAGAGTAGTAGTAGTAGTATCATTATTATTATTATTGAGTTTTTGATGTCATAATATTAAAATATGTAAGATTTTAACGTAAACAATTTAATTTATTAATTAATGTCAGAAGTGCCATCTCCAGAGGTTTCAGAGCATGATGGCAATATTCCGGAGAGGCAGATGGCATTTCCTCGTTGAACAGCCACCGAAATCTTCCAAAACAAGAACAAGGTCTCTAGAGGATCATGCGTTGCATCTGTTGTCCAGCCTCCCAATTCTGTAATGAACTCGAGTCCTTCCTTATTATTATTGTCGTCGTCGTCGTCATCATCATCATCTTCATCATTATTATCATCACCTTTTTAGTAGCAGTATTATTATTATTATTATTATTATGAAACGCGTCATCCAGCAGCTCCCAAAAATAGGTTAGAAGGAGGTTCCAGTGCAACAGTTCATGTGAGGATGCATCTATACCGGCATATCTATTTTATGACCAGGTTTAAACCAGTTTAAGATGCACCATGAGGCCGTCTTGCCAGGAACCAGCTGTGCTGCTGACTACAGCCCCCAGTCAACAATAAACAAGTTCTGCGGATGAGGAAACGAGACACTAGGGAAACCCGGTACAACGCACTGAACAGAACCTAGGCCTCCTTGGACAGAACACAGTCCACCCCACTTGCAAATTTTTTTTTTATCGCACTGATATTATCTTTTATAATATTATCTAATATTTATATTGCTATATTATTTAATATTATAAAACAGGGCCTTCTATGAAGCTCTCAGAGGCACCCTGCACACAGCTATCAGTTTGAGGAAAATGGGTCATGCACATAGAAGCACACAACATACCCTGGTATATACCCATATATATATATATATATATATATATATATATATATATATATATATATATATATATACATATATATATATATACATATATATATCAAAAGCACACCAAATATGCACACCCTATATATTGCATATTGTAATTGTAATTAGTAACTTCTATAGCGCCAGTCTCAAAAGCACAAGGCATCAACCAGTGGCATTCCAAAGACAAGCCACAGTCAGATCAATATACAAAGAATATCAGACAATGGAACTATACAACTGTATATTGCATTGTATTGTATTAGGAGAACAGAACAAAGCAATCTATTGCATTCTGTTGTAACAGAGAACTTCCATAGCGCCATTTATGAACCTCGTATGTGCTCTGTACACAGCAGCAGTCAGTAGCACATATGTTATAACAAGTCTTGCACGCAATACACAGCTACTATAAAACACTAATATCTACGATGCAAATCTAAAGTGTGTCAGGCACTGCAAATACATATACCGGTTAGGCATCATAATTACTGAACTTTAATGAGGTAGATAATACGAACTCCGTCGTACCAAGTTCTAAAACTGGCTGATTCATGCCAATAGGATTTTTCCTCCCTCTAAAAAACTGGGTCATATCGATGTATTTAGATCATTCTCTTTAACCATACTTTTAAATTAATCATCCTACGACTGATCTCTGTAAATATTTCAGAATGATCTGTATATCATCCTCGAGTGCTGCTGTTGTGTTTAGGTCTCTGCTGAATGTAAACCCTTGACCCCTGGACTACACAGCTAGGGAACTTCTACGGAGGCCTGTAAACAACTGTCGCCTCTTTTATCCGAGAGATATAAATATCTTGTAGTCTAAATATCTTAGAATCTAAAATATCTCTGAAATTATCAGTCATGCTCCAAAACATGCTTAACAAATCTCTTGAAACGATCTGAACAAACTATCATACTACTGACCTGCTTAAACATCCATAGAGACCTGTTTAAACACCTTTTTTATTCGACCTCAGTATTAACACCAAACACCCATTTTATTATTATAATTATTATTATTATTATGCATTTATAATGCATGCAAGGTCAGTGAATATGAATCTGAGGGGCAGAGCAATTGTGAGTGAAGGAATTGCTCAAGGTCCCTACACAGTAACTGACTAAGGGAAGGCTTGAACCCCTCCACATTACAAGCCCAGCACTCTATCCATTCAGTTACCATATCCCAACTCGATTCTGCATGCAAAAGCACATGCATCTATTACTCATACACAACTACACATGTTGATAAAACCTTTCAAATGCAGTATATCAGTATCTTCCCGTATCTGTTTACGAATCGTTTTAAACTCACAGTATAAGCTTTATGATTCGATCTGTCTATTACAACCTCAGCAAATGCTACATCCACACCTAAATGAACGCTCCTTCGCGGTTGCAGGACGGGCGGCGTGGAACAGTCTCCCCGAGCATGTCAAGTCGTCCCCTTCACTGGACACATTTAAAACACAGCTAAAAACTTTCCTTTTCAGCCTATCGTTCGACGGCTGATCACACTGGTGAATGTACAGCGCCCTTTTTTTCGAACTTGGTCGTGTTACGGCGCTATATAAATTGTCTTATTATTATTATTATTAACAGTTAATTTAGGTGTGGCTGTAGCATTTGCTGAGGATGTAATAGACAAACAGCAGACAATAGTATGGTCCGACTGTGGTGCTTATTCATCAGCATACAATGTCTGGTAATAAAAAACTTCCAACGTGACCTACACACAGACATTTCTGAATGGCCGCATAAATTCTCAGGTGTTTGTTCTAGATGTGACAAAACAGCATACCTGCCATAAACAAGTCAGTGTGAATTCTAGCCATCATGTGTAGTTGCCGACAGAGGACATTAATTTTAAAGGTGCAAGAGCAACTCCCAAACAACCACTGCAAAGCCCAACCTACGACAAGACTAACACACGACCCCAGACCAAGTGATCAGGCTCTAAGCTGGATTTAGGATGTCAGGATTAGATGGCCCAAAAGCAATCTTGAGGCAATTTTCTGGCCCAGTAAATTATTGCCTCATTTTCATAAAAAACAGTCTTAAAATTAATGCCTGCTAATGCGCAGACATTCAAATGGCCAGAACAGTCTCAGACATACACTGTTTGGTAACAGAACTCAGACTCTGTGGATCACAGTCAGAAATATTTGTCAGGCTGCCATAAAACCACATTGACCGCTTAGCCATAACTGGCGTAACTGTAATGTAATCTGACATTTATAAAGCGCCACTTCAAGAATAGACTCATCAGAGGCGCTCCCGACCTGAACCAGTGTGACCACTGTCAAATAATACAGACTTCAGGTTCTTGCGAAACTGCGGAAGGGACAAATTGAGGAACTCAAGCCGCAGCTCTCATTAGGTCCAACATAGGCAAAGCTTCTAGACTGAGCTGTAGCAGTGCGCATACGAGGGACAGTCAGGAGTCCAAGGGAGGCCGACCGACAGTACACAACAGACTGTGTAGTGTTTCTGACAGTTTGTTAGAAAAAGCAACATTCAGACAATCCAACTGCGCTCCACAATCAGACAATATATGACTTATGTGGACTACGTTAAGGTCTGCCATAAAAAGCCACAATCTGGTTGTTCTCTCTCATTTGACAGAGTATGTCTGCATGTCATGTCCACAATAGTGTCTGCTGTTTACCAGACATCACTTGTAAAAGTATAGTTGAGCCCTGAAATTCTAAAATTTCACGACAAATTTGAGGATTGTTGACGATGCCATCAAAAGCAACCTCAAAGCCATAATGTTTACCTCTGGCCAACAATAAAACCAGTCATTCCACGGACGGGAGCCACATAGCATCGCCTGACTAGGCGCCCTAAATACTCAGCTCATTTACCTTTTTTAAGACACATGGGGACCTCATAAGGACCCATGCCGAACACTATACTCGGCACCAGAATCTTAGACAATATACACAGAGCTGGAGTGAAATGCTGCAGTTTTGACTACCCAGCCAAACGCAAATAATTCAAAGACTACTGGCCGAGTGAATATTCGGAAAAAAGGAAGAGCACTGGAAAGGATAGCAGCGACGGACATATGGAGAAGGCTCAGCTGTGAAACTATTAGCTAGTCAGATTCTATCAGACGGGTCTTTCCTCTTAGAATCCGGACCAGTGTAAAACAAATGTCTGCTTTCATTCAATTTGTGCAACGTACTATGTTTTCGAAGTGTTTTTCTGTTTAGAGTGCATTGACTATCTGGTTACAGGCCACATTTACTGTGCTTAAATGCATTTCATATACATAAAGACATACATACATACCGTGCCATGTTCTTAGAATTGTTACAGAAACTTTCCAAGGGAAGGATATTGAACACTGTTTTGTTAATCTAAATAGTTTAAAAATTAATTCAATTAATAAGTTTCAAATTTCTATGTTTATGTATCAATATCAACATAAATTATTGCCATCAAAGTTTGAAGGCTACATCAGCATTACCGATCATCACTCATATTTTACTAGGACTCAGGGTAATTATTATGGCAGTTTTGCTTGAACCAATACTCGATTATTTAATAGTAAATGCAATGGTCCTTCAGTCTGGAATGCTTTACCAATGAGCATTCGTATGTTGTCAAGTGTGAAATTGTTTAAAAGGCAGATGCATCACTATTTAATATAATCTGTTTTACTGCTAATTGAATTGTTCATACAAACTATTAGTTTTTTCTCTTTTTTTGAGTTTCTTATGGTACTGTCTAGTGCTCTGGGCTTGTATATAGTTTTATTTTCAGTTTCATTTATATACGCATTGTACATAACTTATTTAGTTTGCTTATATAATGATAATTTCTTTGTTTACATTTCAATTGCCATCTTACGTTATCGATGTTAATAGGTGACCCTATTTCAGCAGGACCTGGGTCCCGTCTGGGTTTGCCTTTTGTATCCTGGCAAACTGTACTTTTTTGTGTGTAACCTGATATGTTGAATTTGGGATCAATAAAAGAGTCAATCAATCAATACATACCATACATACAAGTATATATAGTATAACAACATATATATAGTATACGCATTTTGGAACACTGTATATGCCTCAGTGTTCTGGTAACTTGTGTGTCTGCTTTTGTTGGACAGTAATATATTATTAAGAGTGCAGGTCAGTTCAATTCATCTCAGAACAATTCTCCAACAGGAATACATATTTCCATTCATCTATTTATCCACGTATCCACCCACCCACTCACTCACCTGCTCACCCATCCATCCATCCACCCACCCGCCCATCCTATCTCCCACTCACCCACATATCCATTCATCCACCCATTCACTCATCCATCCATCCATCTATTCATCCATCCATCTATTCATCCATCTATCCATCCACTCATCCACCGATCAAACGCATTTAAATGGCACATCCATACGAAGCCTAATCACTGCGAAAGACAATACTATCCAGACACTGAAGCCTTTCTATATGACATACCGCTATCATGTTTTCACTCATATATACTAATCCTGCCTAATCATGGAGCCGCTGTATAGTGATATGCAGCGTCCCGATCAATTCATGTTCTTGGCAATGTGAAACTGATACGCACATCGGAATCTGGAGAAAGCTCAGTGGAAAAACAGCGCTGCAATTCATCGGGACGTGGAAACAGCCTAAAGGAAGTAGAAATACGATCTGGAAAAGTCTCCGTTGCAACCTCAAGGCCAACACGGACTTCAAGAACGACCTTGGCCTGGAAGACAGTTGCATACTCTGAAGTCAGCAACTGAAAAGACTCCCCAGATAAGGCTTACCACTGTCACCATCACTGTCTTCAGGTTCTTAAAAGGCACTACACAAATGTTTAGATACATACATACATATATACATACAAACATACATCAGTAGCAGCACCACCACCACCCAAACCATCACCACCACCATCCCCCATCAATTCCTGACACCAATCATTTTACAACAATGGGTATGAATGACGCTCCCTAAATGCTTCTGTCGTGCCCACTAATTTCAAAAGACTTTATGCGACAATAAACCACATTTACTGAGTCTGCCTTCAGTCAGACTTTCAGTGTCATCCTTTTACATTAGTCACATAAGTGTCTTTCTGTAAGCCACAGTCGACAGGCTTAAATTCCAGACAGGCTATAAAGGTTAAACGCATCACACCTGCTTAACTAGAAACTTCCAAGACATGTGGAATGGATGCACGGTATGAAGGTCATGGGATTTGATGGCTGGGGCAAACACCTTTTCTCACTTCCCAACCTAACTGTGCCTATGAGCTGTCTAGTTACAATCCTAAAAGTAATGTCTGGAAACAGCAGGCACTAACGTAACCAGAACATTCTTGGACTGTCTACTAAAAGAGCAAAGCCACTGTGGTTGATACCCAAAAATCAATATGGCCTTAAGGTTAGACATTATAAATGAGGTCAAAACAAGACTTGAAGGATACTGAACTAAATGAGAAACAAGCACTGGACTTGACAAACAACTGAAAAATATCCAGATCATTAATTCACAGCCAATGCCACCAAATGGCTGGCGCTATGACCTAATGAAGATGACGATAAAGTACAGTAATTAAACAAAAATGTCTGGTGGCGTGCAACAATGAATTTGCTTCATCATCAGACAGTTTACGTCTGGAAGTGTTCTATCCACACTGACATCTTCTCTAAACAGACATTACACTTGACGGTGTTCTGTTAGTGACCTCATTGCGGTTTGGCTCTTATGTGCATCAGACACCGGCGCAACAGAAGTTGCTAATTACTTACTTACGTGTAGTGAAATACACATCACTTTTAAGTCACACCTCATTGTGGTGCAGCCTGATTTCGGTGCCACGTGAATCCCAGTTAAAATGAAACAACTCTTCACAACTCTGTAGAAGGGAGCCAAATGAACGGCCACCAGAGTCTGGCAATCAGGACAAAGACGTGTATACCAAAGACGTGTATACCAAAGACTCAAGGATATTCGTAATCGTAATCGTAAATTTGTAAAGCGCCGCTTCAAGGTAGCCTCATCAGAGGCGCTCCCGACCCAAAGTCCCAGAACTGGGGAATAATACGGTCTTTAAGCGCTTACGGAAGAGGGAGGGAGAGAGGAAGAGAAGCTCCCGTCGAAGGTCGGCAGGCAAGTCATTCCAAGAAGCAGGGCCAGCAATAGCAAAGCTGCGGCGCTGAGCGGTGGAAGTTTGAGCTAGCGGGACGGCGAGATCACCCTGAACCGTCGAACGCAGTGGTCTGCGGCCAGGAATAGAAGAATGGGCATGCAGAGCTTCCTTAGATATAACGGAGCACAGCCAATAAGACAGTTCCGCACAAGGGTCAAGATTCCGAAGAGGATACGCTCCCGTATTGGGAGCCAATGCAATTGTTCCAGCATAAATGAAGAAATATGGCCGAACTTAGGAATGCCACCATTCAGGCGAGCCGCAGCATTCAAGACAGACTGGAGTTGTGTAGTGTTGGAGGATCCTAGCCCTAGGAGGACGGCATTGCCAAAATCAATTCTGGAGCAGATGAATGCATGGACCAGGGTAGTTGCGGCCTGGGTCGTGAGGGAGCGTCGGATGGTGCGAATTTGCCGTAGGTGATAAAAGCAAGAGCGACAGACGTTCTTTATGTGCTCCCACAGTGTGAGCTCTTGGTCCAGTCACTCCCAGGTCGCATACTGAAGAGGAAAAGGAGACATGGGGAAAAGATAACGATAAGTTCATCTTATCAATCTTTGAAAGATAGACAGAACCACCGAGCCAGATAAATTGGGTCTTGTTAGGAGTTAGGTGAAGGTGATTATATTTCAGCCAAGCCTCAAGCGTCCCCGATTCCTCAAGTACCTCGAAACTAGTGAGACCGCCTCAGTGGCCGGGCCATGGGTGTAAGCACATTGGTGGGACACCACCCCGTTGAGGACAGGATGAGACTCAGGTCAGATGTACAGAGAATGAAAAGGAGTGGACTGAGCCCTGTGGAAGACCCATTGTTACTGGGGACCACTTGGAGCATGCAGAGCCGAAATAACAGACTGAGAGCGGTCAGACAGAAATGAGGAAACCATGAGAGAACAGGGCCAGCTACACTTCAGTGTCTGATGGAAGCAGACACTAATGTGGCTGAATGTTCAGGGCCAAAAACTGTCCGGTGCTAAAGCACATTTATTGTTGCCTAAATGTTAACAATTTCATGTGAAAAGGCTGCATTGGTTACAAATATTACCAGACAACTGCTGTCTATCAGCATCACTATATCTATATTTCTATAGCACCACTGTCTAAGCAATCAAGGTGCTAAGCAAACATGCTAAGACGTGTTCTAGGTCCATATTAATCCATCATCTGCCAAGTACCTTCCAACATCTTCTAGCCACCAACAGATGCGCCTCCTGTAAACAAGTCCTCTGTTCACTTGTAAGATTCTCAGAAAACCTTGATAAGACTAGGCAAGTTAATGTAAGGCAGGGAAAAGCAAGGCAAGGCAAGGCAAGGTGAGGCCAGCTAGGGTGATGAAAGGGGGCAATGCAAGGCAAGCCAAAGCAAAGTATGGTGGAGTAAGGTACGTTATGTACCGGTGGGCATGTCAAGGTATGGATGAGTAATGCAAGTATGTCCCTGAAACATGAATATCACACCTTCTCAGAATCTCTTCAAGGCACTCCTCATTGCCACAGTGATGTTGCAGTCAGTAAGAAAACATTCCCCTGCAGACGACAGAGCTTGAACTGCAGGAAAATTCTCCACTGGCATACTCTCACAAGCGCATACAACGAAAACAACGGATTCTAATCGTGTAATGTAAGAATTCAGAAAGTGTAATTCAGTGAGCATCTTTGTAATCAGTAGCTCTACAAAGACGTGTATTCAAAAGATTCAAGGACATTCCAGCTATACTTCAGTGTCTGACAGAAGCAAACACTAATGTGGCTGAATGCTCTGGCAAAACTGTCCGTGTTAAGGCACATTTATTGTTGCCTAAATGTTAACAACTTCACGTAAAAAGGCTGCATCTAAGCCACACTGGTTACAAGCATGTCCCACGTTCAGTTACCAGACAACTGCTGCTATTAGCATCACTATTTATATATTCATATAGCACCAATGTCTAAGCAATCAAGGTCCATGTTACAGTAATTTTATAGACCGAGCTACAGGTGCAGGCTCCACTTGTACACTCCATAAGACAAGCTCAGCTCTCAATCAAAGCCATTCCAGCCACATCACACTTTTAAAGTTGGAAGTTCAGTGGAATTATTGTTCCAGGAAGATGGTCCAATGCAAGATGATAAAAGGCCCAACTGCATGTGATTTGTGGCTGTAGGCCACTGATTTTAGTAGTACATGTACTTCATTTGTTCTTTAATACTAATGTCTGATAACAGCCGACACAAGTTTTCGTTGACATAACTAGCTGGTATCTATCTATGTATTTAACTGGACACTTTTTAGTGCCTATCAAGAACCTCTCCAAGGTGTTGAAGAACTAAAATCACTGTGACCAACAGACACAAAGCACGTGTAATGGGGCCTTTTATCATAAACACACAAGAAATGCCTGGCAGTAGGCAACACTGACTGTGCTTTGCCGCCAAGCAGTGTTTGTCGACAATGACTGGTGCACATCATGCCTTCTTGTGCATCAGACTATCTTCCTGGAACAATCTTCCACTAAACTTCCAACTTCACCCGTGCAGACAGCTCAAGAAAAACTTTCTTCTTACCTGAAGTCACACCTCCAGCACCTCTGAGTGGTTCTAGAAAGGTGTTACATAAATATATTGGTGCTACATAAAGATCCAAATACATACACTTAAAAAGATAAGAAAAACAGCCTTACAAGCAGAAACGAGTTGGCAAAGGTAATACTGCACGAATCTCAAGATTACAGAGAATCAGAAATGAAGAAATGAGAGAATGCATCGACATAAGAACAAGTCTACCAGACAAAGATGGACAATGACAATTTCAGTTGTTTGGTCACGTAAGAAAGAAAGCCTGACGATCAGATAACAAAAAAAGGCGCTGCACGTAAGTTTCAAATGAAAGAGAAACAAAGAAAGGCCACGACCACGATGGATGAACAAAATAACCGAGGTCGTAACAAGACTTGGCTCAAACAAGAGAAATGCACTGAACTTAATATACAGTCAGAATGATTGCTGATCATTCATAGCACCCATCACCACAAAATGACTGGCCCAAGAACCATTGAAAATCATGATGACAAGCATGTAATGAGTGCTCTAGTCACACCAGTGCCTGATTCAACTGTAGTGTTCGCTGTTACCAGATATCTGAAATGGCGTCGTGTTGCAGAATTTCGTGCAAAAGTGACAAACAAGTAGTAATGAAGGCTTCATGATAAGCCAAATTCAAGCCAGCACTCCACTGAACCAATCAAGCTAGCGACTGATGCAATCAGGACCAATTCAATCGGCTCACAATCAGACAGTGTGGACTTGTATAGTAACAAAACAAAAGCACGCTTAAATAGCCCTTCCACATGTTACACCCAACCCTAAGGAGTAGTCTCACCAGACAAATGGCTGCACATTCTTAGAATTAATCTCTGGCAACAGAAGAACTTATACAACCCTATAACTTCTATAGAACCCTTCATAATAAATGCACAAGGCATCAACAGATAGAGCAGTAAATCCAAGAATCTGGCGATCATAATGCTCAGACTTCAACTGACTAGAATTCATGCACATTCATGTAGTTTTCTGTGAGAGATGCTATATAAAATTTAACAACATGGCTTAGCAATTTATCCCATGGCAAAATCCCTTGAGCTCTTGGTTTCAGCTGGAGACACATCTGAGTAAATATCTTGAACAGATACTACACAAAGAAGCGCAGTTCCTTAAGCTAGCCCTCAGAGGCAGCCATGTGCACAAAGTGTTAGCAACTTCATTTTCCTTAGCTCTAGCATATGAGCGCAGGTGGCCACCCTCTCCCTTGCCGCCCGATCTTCCCACTGACAGTGTATGGTCAGTGTACTCATTGGCTAGGGGCAAAAGTGGAGCTGAAATCTCAAAACAAATTTCTGCCATAGTGAGGATTTGAACCTCCGACCTCTCATTTAACAATCAAGCACGATAACCTCTAGACTATCAAGCAGATTTACTGAATACCTGAATGAAAAATAACTTATTCTAACTTAATCTAATCTGAGACTATAATATATCACTAAATAAGGCATCAATTGAAGTGAAATCAGTACATTGGATAGGCCAGGCCAAGGAGGGCTAGATAGCAATATCTAACACTCCTTGGCAAGCCAAAATCCACAAGTATCTGGTTGCCAGCAGATTGAGCAGAGATTAATGCCTAGGGTCCTTTGCTCTGGAACTGGAACCTAATCTGTTGCTCAATTATGGTTCCATTACGCACTGTGTTAATCTAAATCAATACCAAACCAAGAAACGAAACAACACATCGCAAAGCACATTAACTTACATTAATTTCCAGCAGCTCTAATCTGCTCCCAAAGACAATGTCATCATGTTTCTGCTCCACTCTTTTGAATGTACTAAGCTGTGTTGTATACATAGCATTACACTGTATGCATTTTATTGGTGAATTTATATAGCACTAGCTACAGAACCAGTTCCTCCGTAGCACTCTGCACATGATAGCCCTGCAGAACAGGTAAGTAGGCTTTACATTCAGTAACGCAATGTAAGGTTCATACTTTGCGTGCCTCTCCCAGTATTAGCCCTCGGCGGCCCGGATCTTTTGGAGAAAGTGCAACAATGACAACAGCAATGCAACACATCAGACAACTTGTCCTCACAGATTAAATCACCCAAGAGACTAACTCATGGGAGTAAACAAGGTTCTCTTCTCTAAATTCACTTCATCGAAGCTAAGATTTCTATAGCACCATTACCATAACAAACAAGGCAACAATTGATGGTTGCTGCTAAGCAAAATCACAAACTGTGCCCACATTCCAACATAATAATTCGCAACTTCTATAGCACCAATGGCTACCAATGGCAGAGCAAAATCTAGCTGTAATCAGGTCAATATCAAGAAAGTCAGTCCACTGAAACAGCAAAGCATCCCAAGGTGGATAAGCCAGCTGAAAGAGGTAAGCTGAGATCAAGAGAACATATGAGACTGAGTAGAATAAACAGCTGCAGGGAAAGGCTTCCAAAATTCAGCTCCCCAACAACCAAAAAGTTTGTTCACCAAGAACAGTTCTTGTTTTCTGTGTAGCCATAGAAAGACAATCAGATGGCCTGGTTGAATATTGATAAGTCTGGAGGAATAAGTACCGATTTTCCAGAAGGTAGGGTAGGCACAGTGGATGTGCACGTTGGGAAGGACAAGTTCTGTGTCTGGACCAGAAAGACAAGAGAGAAGCCAGAGTGGATGTAAAAGGACAGCACATTATTAAACTCTGGACCTGCCATTTAAAAAGCACAGGAACCCAGAGGTTTTCTACCAAGTCAGAGCTCAACTTTAATCAAACATGCTGTTTTTGAAAGAAGTGGCACTATAATCCAATTCTTTTGATGATAAGTAGTTGACAGGATGTTATTCACAGTTGCAAACAGACACAAGCTTGTATATCACAAGTGTTATTTGTGAGAATACACTTCAAGGTTTGTATTGAAAGCTTTAAACCCAACTGAAGGACCAGCTGTGAAATGGACTACATGGTGACTGACTGGCATGCCGGCTGACTGACTGACTGACTGGCTGACCGATTTACTCTCAGACTAATCAAAACAGACCGACTGCCTAATCGACCAACTGGCCTACTGTCAGACTGACCAATTGTCAGGCCTACTGTTTTAATGATTGCCTGAACGACCGAACGACTGTAATTACAGCCACGTGAATGAAATTCATTACAGATTAGTAGGTAAGTGATTAGGTCATTGGCGTGGCTTTGCAGAAGCCTTGTTCAACACCGACAACTGGTTAATTTTCGGTACTGAAATATTATGGAACACCGCACCAAGTAACGTGGTGCACGCAATCGGGCGTTTATCTAGCGCCTTTCAAAAGCCATCCTAACCTACTAATAAACTGGCATGTAATAAAAAATACAGCTAATTGAGTAGCAAAACCGATAAACCAGAATTTAAAATAATCACTGGTTCAATCGTCTCAACCAACACAGAACTTTCTTACTCACGTCTTCGAAAATTGAGCCGACGTTAGCCGTCAGTAGCAAAACTTTACTGTAGTTTCGTGCCATCTTGTCCCCTTAATCCGTCAGACTAAAATGTTATTTTGGGTCGCTGCAGACTTTCTACAACAACGGGTCTTGCTTTATGCGATTAAAGTGTCTGCTCCGGTTTATATGGCGATTTGCAAAGCCATGAAATTATAATCCAACCACCAGCTCTGCCATTATACTCGAATTGAGCGAGAGCCATTGACGTAACACTAATCTGAGCTCTACGTCACGGGTTCTTGAGTACTAAGGTATAGGCCATACATGGTGGATTAAAATTTCGGACTCGGCATTGGATTTTAACCTATCCTTATTTTGCGCCATAATTTTTTATAAACTTCGTCAACAACAAAACACTTGGCACTTATCGTATTCCTTAAAAATAAGTTCGTTAAAAGCTCCATTTTTGCAGGACGAGACTTTAAAGAAAACTAAGACCACATTTAAAACAATGCACATTTATACCATAATCGGCATTTGCCATTTAATTTAATTTAATTTGCCTTGAATTATCTAGGGTTTACGCTATTATTAAACAAAAATATTATGCTTTAAGCTTGTATCTAAGACTGTCACAATAGTCTCTACTTTAAATTTTAATTCACAAGTCAGAACAGCGTGCAATGTTACGATGGGGCATAGTGAATAGAAGGACACGACAATGGGCTAATAATGTGTGTGTCATTATGCGGTAACATTTTAAATAAGCGCAATCGTAATCTCGAGATTTCTACAGTGCTCAAAGCAAATTAAGTCGCGGGAGCCAGCTTAATCACAAGCGCTCGGTCAAAACAAAATCGATAGACAGATAATGTCAGATTCAGTTCCAGTTCAAGATCTAAGAATCAAAGAGTCAGTCAAACGACTGTGGTGTGTAGTGTGTAGGGAGTGGCGAGGGCGATATGGAAAAGAGGAGAAATCAGGTTAGGATGTGTAAGAGGAGTGTTTCAGTTTTCAGGAAATGTAAATGTAGGCTATACGCAGTTTTCTATAGCGACCATATGGCCTCGACACTGCTAATTTTTCAATGAATTGATCGAGTGAGATCCTTCACCACGGCTGCCCGTTTGAACTGAAAGACCTGCGCAGAGATTTGCAAGAGGTTCATTTTTTAGTTCGTAGGGTGGGTCATATAATTGTCGTAGCCAAATCTGGTGGCAGTTTAATCCAGAGGGGTAGAATAACCATGGCTACGAAGCGATTTTCAAAATGTAGGGATTAAGTGACTGAAGGGTGAAGAAGTATTAGGGTGGAACAGGAACGGGTTGAACGAAGTGGTTTGGGTGTAAATAAGTGACGACGATAGAAAGTTGTATTTTTATGTGTTGTAAGTAAACAATAGTAATTTGTGCTCAGTTTGTTCAGGTGTTTTAAACGAGTGAAGTGATTTGAGAACAGAAGTGTTAGACACCTACCCTATAATGGTTTTGTGGATTTGGTGACAGCAAGGATGAGAACATTATGGATAGTTTGAAGGCGGTTTATTTAAATGTTGGTTGTAAGCATTCCATTCATTTTTACTACCAAAATTACTGCGAATCTTAGTTATTTGTTGTTCTATTTATTATTGTTATAAACAATCTGTGATTTGGCATTCAGCCAATATTGGTGAACACGTTGACCTATTGCCATCTAGCGAATGCATTGGTAACTCTTTAACGATGTTACTCGGCAACTAAAAATTCCATTTCAGTTTTGTTATTCCCAAAACTCTTACCCTACCGTGGAACCTTCTCACCTACTGGCTAACCATTGTACAGCCAGCCCATTTATCTACCATACTTCAGGCTTTCCATTCAAAACAAAATCGCAACTATTCACAAATTCTACCCTAACGTTTCATCCCTTCCTCCTTCTCTCAACCCAAGTTATAAATACAACCCATCGTTACCAGCCACGCCCATCGTCTCGCTATGAAGGCGTCCTAAAACAAATAAATTAGTCATCGTAACATATGCTCCCTCCCTCCCTTCTTCTTTGGTCTCTAGGCAACCAGATTTGTAACTCAAGCTATCGAGAATACTCTCGCTCGTGCTAACACTAAAACCTCATACACCACATTTCTCTCAGCTTAAACACAATACACCTTAACAGATTCTTTCTCCCTTAATTCTCTGGTTTTCTGGCAACCGGGCTTGGTTCTTGGCAACTTTGGACAACCGTCACAACCCCACTGACTTGACGCAGCGCTCGTGATTCAGCTGGTACCCTGCGCTTAACCTTCAATAGCGCTTTGGAAATTTCGAGTATTCGTTTATTATTACGACATCACAATTCACTTAACCACTATAGCTAACCAGGCCAGCTGAGCTACGATGGCGACGATTGTGAGGCGCCTTGACAACTGAGGCGCCTTGACGAACCCTTCAACCAGTGTAGCTAACCAGGTCAGATGAGCTACCATGGCGACGATTGTGACGTCAACGTGTGTCAGGCCAAGTGAGGCGCCTTGAGGAACCCTTCAACCAGTGTAGCTAACCAGGTCAGATGAGCTACCATGGCGACGATTGTGACGTCAACGTGTGTCAGGCCAAGTGAGGCGCCTTGAGGAACCCTTCAACCAGTGTAGCTAACCAGGTCAGATGAGCTATGATGGCGACGATTGTGACGTCAAAGTGTGTCAGGCCAAGTAAGACCTTGACCTAGGCCTAAGCTTTAAGTAATGTAGCTAACGAGGCCATTACTGAGCTTAAATTACATGAAGGAATGGAGTAGAAAGGTCTACGATTACGATGTACTCCACGCGGTCCACTAGCACACTCCTCTGACTTGACGCAGCGCTCCGATTAAATAAGTCTTAGCATTTTAGGAAAAAAGAGGAAGAAGCATAACAGAAAACGAGAGGAAAGAAAAGAACTAAACACGAGAATGAGGAAAATGCAGCTTTTGTATGCCAGAAATTTAAAAAAACGTGAAAGACATCAAAGGCTTTCGTTACCCGAAGACGTCGCTAAACAACTTTCGTTACCCGAAGACGTCGCTAAACAACATCAGTTTCTGAGCTCTCTAGTAGCGCCTCACAATTATCGAGTTAAAGATTACAATTAAGTAAGCGTAAATGTACATGAATTTCTATAGTGACCGTATGACCTTGACCCTGCTCGTTTTCCAAGGAATTTATCGGATAGATAAAAGATCCTTCACCAAATCTGCTTAAGTGATTATTTCTTGGTGAAATAAAATTCAAGCTCCTCGGAACGTTGCAGGACAGCAACTTAGTAAGTATAGCAGTAGTATATTTCCACAGTTTAACGACAGCTTATGACATCAAAGGCCGTTGCCGTCGCCCTCCTCCTCTATCCAGGCTTCGGACTGGCACTACCCCCAAACAAGGCAGTGGCGGAGTTTTAGTAAGTATAATTATTATTTGTTTCACTTATTATCTGCGAAAGATCAGGTCTAACAAAGATGTTGTTCGACCTGTTTGCCTATATTTTTTAATGAAGTGAGGCCTACTAACTAAGTTGCTGGTAGCTACCAAATTGTCGAAGTAGGGCCTACTATTTCGCAAAATCAACTAGTAACTAAAGCACGATGTAATATGTCACACACAGACACACACGCACGCACGCACACACACATACACACACACACACTGACCAATTCAGTAGGAGTTCTAATGCAGGCAACAACTACACGCTGGGACAACTTTGGACAACGTAACTGTAAAATGTAAGTGTACATGTTTTCCTATAACGTTGTTTCCAACATTCTCCAAATGAGTGTATGTGTTGGCTGGATTTTCAATCAGACTATTTTAATAACTATTTCGCTGTGTCCCCCAACCTCTTCAAACATGGTGGCGCCGTTCTAGCATTCATATGTAACTGTCCAGAGCCGAACCTAACCTTGCCTGCCGATCAATTTTGTTTTGACTGTGCCATAAATAAACTGAATCCCGTGACTTAGCTAGCTTTGGGCGCTTTATAAATTTCTAAATTACGATTACGATTGCGATTATGAACCTTTGATTGAGTGTAAGAATCTGGGAGTGACGTATTTAAGACCAATTCAGAAGTTTATGAATAGTGGGAACGTATAGTTATGTATGTATGTATGTATGTGTGTATGTATGTATGTATGTGTGTATGCATGTATGTATGTATGTGTGTATGTATGTATGTATGTGTGTATGCATGTATATTTGCATGTTAGTATATGTGTACGTATGCATGTGTTTGTTTATTTTTACGAGTATGTATCAATATATATATATGTATATATATATATATTCAATTATGTGTATATGTATGAAAGCAGCTGGCTATTTATATAGCGCCTTTTGGGATACATACATATATACATACTTTCTTTATTATCAGAAAGTAAATGCTGTTTTCCTATTAGTGTCTGTTATGATTAGATTCCATTGTTTAACGACACCTTGTGGCTGCCAGGGCCGTTGACGTTACCTGACCTACGACCTGACCTTGAAAGGTCTTAGTGATTTTATATGGACCTACTATCAAGTCTGCATGGGAATCCGTCGGTTCGGCTCTACATGTGTGCGGGAACTCGCCACCGGTGATTCTTCTAATTATCCGAACATTGTTTGCTTATTTATGAACTTTTTGTTGTTAACAAACTTTGACATAATTGAAGTCAGCACAGACTCTGGCTGGTTTCTCTTCAGGCGGCGCTATAAAATTTCTGATTGCAGTTACACTTGCTTGACCTTTAACCTCCGAGGTGAAAATGCACCAGAAAACCGAGGCAAAAGGAAATGTAAGATCAGGTGAAGAAGGCAAATCTAGGCAAGTCGGAGAAGGTAGGTAACCCATGACCCCGCAGGGTGGGGCCAGTTAGACTAGGTCACGTAACGCAAGGCTCTAAGACTAGGTCACGTAACGCAAGGCTCTAAGACTAGGTCACGTAACGCAAGGCTCTAAGACTAGGTCACGTAACGCAAGGCTCTAAGACTAGGTCACGTAACGCAAGGCTCTAAGACTAGGTCACGTGACGCAAGGCTCTAAGACTAGGTCACGTAACGCAAGGCTCTAAGACTAGGTCACGTAACGCAAGGCTCTAAGACTAGGTCACGTAACGCAAGGCTCTAAGACTAGGTCACGTAACGCAAGGCTCTAAGACTATGTCACGTAACGCAAGGCTCTAAGACTAGGTCACGTAACGCAAGGCTCTAAGACTAGGTCACGTAACGCAAGGCTCTAAGACTAGGTCACGTAACGCAAGGCTATAAGGCAAGGTAGGCTAGAGCAAAACGAGGCAGGTTAATTATAGTATGTCACTGTATTTCACGCATATGGGTCCATATTATTGTTGGATTTGATTAATTAATCACTCAATCAGTTCAATCAATTGATAAATCAATTGCTCGTCAGTTGATCCGGTTCTTGTGGAAATATGAATACATGTTTAACTCTCAAAATTTGAAGCCATTGCGAATAATATTCGATTTGTATGTATATGTGTGTGAGTGTTTACACGTATATGTGGTTTATTACATAATAATTATATTTGTATTTATGTTGCAAAAATATTATGCATAGACGCACATATTTAGGCACACAAAGACGAACACAGACAGCCAGACAGACTAATCGAAGGTAAAGAAAGAACTTGAATCAAGGAGAGAAAATGAACGGGAAAAACAGACGAAGAGGCATCCAGGCAGACATACAGAGGCAGACTTACAAAGGTAGACATACATAAGCAGACACAGAGGCAGACATTAGCAGACCGAGGAGAACATGAGAACAGGGTACAATTTATGGGGGAGGGGACAGACAGGATATCTTCCCCATCACCATTCTCCATTTCTGCAGCAATTACATTCCTAATCTTATATGATTTTATCTAATGTAATCTAATCCCCTCAGCACTAAACTACTCTATTCTAATCTCGTCCTCTAAAATAATAATAATAATTAATAATAATATTATTTTAAAAAATAATAATAATCAAGTCAAATCTAATGAACTCGAATCTAAACAACTGAAATCTAATCAAATCGAATCTAATCAGCTCTAATCTGTTCGATTCTACTCAAGTCTGACCTAATTTAATCTATTCTAATCCAAGAATCGATGGTCACTTCTAAACAAAATCAGTGTGCATGCCAAATTCCACGAGTCCGGTCAAAATCCCTTGCCCACGGTGTCGTCTCTGCACCCCCCGCTGTCTTCCCCTTCGCTCTGTCTCCCCCAACCGCTCTCCCCCTTCGCTCTGTCTCCCCAACCGCTGTATCCCCTTTGCGCTGTGTCCCCAACCGTTGCTTCCAACCACAACAGTACCCCGAGAATAGAGAAATAAATAGACGAACAAATAAAAAAGCGAAAATAAATAGAAATAATTATCAGAAATAAATCAAATAACTTACAAATGGGAAACAAAACAGTGCGTGAATGGAACTGGAAAAACAGGCTACGTTTCGATGAGTTTTGTTTGGTCCGAATGTTACACCAGATGTTATTAATATGAGATCATGAGAATTTTATTCCAGCTGTTCGTCTGTATCCCTCGCAGTAGTAAGTAAGTGGATCATTGAGCATCGGTGTCCCAGAATTCCTTGCCTTTCCGTTCATCGTCTCCTCGCGGCCGCCGTCTGGAGATGGAGGCTGGCGAAGTCGACGCTCAGCTGGTCAAGGATGCGTTCGAGGTCTCGCAGGACAAGGTAGTCGCGGGTGTGTCGCATGCTCGTACTGTCGACCTCGACGACTCGGATGTTGAGGATGGTACGAATAACGTCACGGTTGACCTGCTGTCCGGATGCGACAATCAGCCGATGCAGCTCGCAGAGGAGCCAGTACAGGCCGTACTCGGCGTTGTTCTCCAGGTGCTGAATGGTCGTTTCGAAGGACAGGCGCTCCGTCGTCGACAGGGTCTCGCCGATCCTCGCCTGGTCGAGGAAGATGGAGACCGTGGCCAGGTGGTCGAAGGCCCGATGGATCGTCGCAGATGCCTAGAGGATCAAAGCAAGTCATACAGATATGTCATACAGGTATGTCATATAGGTAAATCATACAGATATGTCATACAGGTATGTCATATAGGTAAATCATACAGGTATGTCATACAGGCATGCCATACAAGTATGTCATACAGGTATGTCATACAGTTAAGTGCTGCTTAGGGGATCTAAAGGGGTAGGGTGACGCTATCAGGGAAGTGCAAACTTCGGTATATAAAGGCCAAAGATAGGTAAAACAATTCAGCAATAAGGAAATGAAAAATTTATAAGAAAAAGCGTGTGAGCAAGTAAGTATGTTTATTTGTATGTATGTTTGTGATATGTACGTGTGTACTGATCTATGTATCAGACAAAATATCTATGCATACAAATAATATGCATATTATGCATAGACGTATGTGTGTATGCTATCAGGCGTTTAACTAACGTACGCGTTCATGCATGCTTGCTTCTGGATATGCATGATAGAGAGTTTTCTAGAAGAATTTCCAAGAGTCCCGTAGAAGTAATATAGGTGCGATCATGCCGCCCCTATCGAATGTGGCGAAAATGGCGATGGAGGAGGGAGCCACCTAGCGACTGTTCGGACAACTATGACGCCGCCAAGCGACTGCAGTGATAACTAACCTCGATGGTTGCTATGGAGCCGGCCGTTGTTTCTTCGAGAACAGGCATTCCCTCGAGTCGCAGTCCAATCCTCTCCATGTCTTCGACGAGCTGAGCATCCCGGAATCTATGGGTCACCTAGAGTACATCGGCCAAACACAAATCTCACAAATGCCTTCTTCTCACATAATGTCTGCGAACTCCAGACACTTCGGCAAGATGGGGTAGGTTTGGTTTAGGGTAAAGTAAGCTAGAGTAGGATAAGTTATGATAAGATAGGATAGGGTAGGGTAGGGTAATGTAGAATAAAGTAGTATAGGGTAGTGTAGTGTAGGGTATGATATATGGTAGGGTAATGCTAGGGTGTATGGTATGGCAGGTAATGTAAAATAAGGTTAGTCCTTTATCGGCGGATCCAGGGTCCTCGTCTGCTGAGAATTGCCTTGAGCTTGGCTCCATCAAACTCTAGCTTCGCCCTAGGCCCCTCTTCGCCCATCCAGACGAAGTTAGGAAAGGCAAACGCAATATGCCATCTGCCACTCTGCCCTCGCACCTAATGGCAACTCTAATTTAGTCACTGGATAATCGAAACTAGAACGCTAAACGAAACTAAAACAGAATTTGAAACCTTACTCTAACTAAACTAATTCTTAATGAAAGTGGAACTCTAACAGAAACTGAAATCGAAACTGAAACTTTTCTTTAACTATACTGATTTCCGAATGCAAAGTGAACTACAGCATAAACCGAAACCGAAACTGGAACCTAACTCCAACTAAACTAATTTCTGAACGAAACTAAACCGAAACTGAAACCTTACTCGAATTAATTTCTGAACCGAAACTAGAACTCTAAACGAAACTAAAACCAAAACTGAAAGCTCAAGCTGTATACCTGTTGAAAACTGCAACTTTATCTAAAATTTAAAACTTGGTCGAAACTAGACTTCAACAGGGACTTAAACGTTAACCAAACTAAACCTTAAAATCCTGCTAAACGATTACAGAAACTGACTGAAACTCATTAATATAATAACCTGCAGAATGAGACGAAATGATGGACAGAACGACAGAAGGAAGCAGAGAAAACCAAAGGACAGCCGGATGAATAGCTTCACGTATACACAGCCTTATGCAGACACTGTATATCCACCCATACTGTATATCCATAGATACATACATGCATACATAAATACATACATTGGTACATACATACATACATACATACATATATCCATCCATCCATCCATCCATCCATCCATCCATCCATCCATTCATACATACATACATACATACATACATACGTACATGCATACACACACATACATATAGATATACACCAATGCAATGTGCATATATACTGAGATGGTGAGAGGGTGTAAACATTCTAGTGTAAACACATGTATATAGATAGGCATAACTGAATGCACATTTGCCAAACGCGGGAACGGGATTGAACTGGACTTACATAATCTCTATGTACACATTGTGTAATATGCATCATAACATATACATCTATATATAATATACACGCTCGGATAAACAAATAAATATGCATGATTGATTTATACAAACTAGGCTCTCATTAATCCTGCTCATGAGACATGTAATCCATCTGTCTGTCTGCCCGTCCGTCCGTCTGTCCGCCCGTCTGCTTGCCTGCCTGTCTGTCTGCCTGTCTGTCCGTCTGCCTGCCTGCCCGTCTGTCTGTCTGTGCCCATTCACTGAAACTATATTGCATGTTATTTGTGGGTAGGTTGTCCATCCTGGTCTCGTGTCCGTGGAAACCGACGACGACGAAGATGACGACGACGATGATGATGTTTGAATTGATTATCACAGACCTGTGGCAATATTTATGTTGTCCGATTGCCATAAAGGACTGAAATTGCCAGAGTCCTACTGTTTTATGCCTATGTAGGTCACTTAGTTCGCTATATACTCGTGTGGTTAGCGTGTCTGACTGCCAGCAGAGAAGTTGTGGGTTCAAATCGGTTCAAATCAGTAGCGTAATTACGAACCCGCAGGAACCCCAACTGCAGGGTCCCGGGGTCGATTCTGAAAAGAAGGGGCTCGCTAAGAGCACGATAATACATAATACATACATAGTAATAGTCGTCGTAATCGTAATCATCATCATCATCATCATCATCGTCATCGTCATCGTCACCATCGTCATCGTCACCATCGTCATCATCATCGTCATCGTCATCATCATCGTCATCATCATCATCATCGTCATCATCATCAACATCATCATCAACATCATCTGTATCATCGTCTCACTCTTGCCTTGATGGCTTTCTTTATTATTACCCTGCTTCTGCATATCTTTGCCATTTTTCCAAATGCTTGCGAGATGCATCCATTCTCCTTTGTGCGTCTTTTTCGCTATTTCTTTCCGAATGCGGTTATTAGAATTCCGGTATAAACGAACTGATCTATCTGTTTAACAGCTTCTCCTTGAAGGCTGATGTCTAACGGTGTCTGGTTTTTCAACACCCATCGTTTTAGTTTTCTCCATATTAATCACTAATCCTAATCTTCTACTGGGTTTGTCTGTCTGCTTCGTAATATCTTATAGGTGTGTGGTGCTTCCAGTGGAGAGGTCATAGTCGTCAGCAAATCGAAGATTGTTCGTTACACTTCCGCTTAGTTTGACTTCTACCTCAGTGTTGCTGAAGCGGAGTGCCATCACTGCTTCTAACACTAAATTGAAGAGGTATGGTGCTAAGATGCATCACTATCGTAGGTCGTGGCTTATTTAAGAGCTTTTAATCCACGGGTAGCATAGTCCGTACACGAGAACCTTAAATGGCGTGGCGTCCATTCAAACGGGCAGCGGTGGTGAAGGCCCTCACCCGATGAATTCATTGAAAAATGAGCAGGGCCGAGGCCATACGGTCGCTATAGAAACAAGTGTAGGCCTACTTTTGCATCTACTTTTTATTCCTGTTTTGCTTGATAGTATTACTTCAGCTGGTTATTTACTTTCATCGCACTCGCCGTGAATAACTTTAACATCATTTGGGCTTGCGTGGGTGGCGCTTTTGTGGGGCACTTGATATAAAAGGGCGCTATGCCAAGTGTCTGAATAATCAACTAACTGACTTACAGTAAGATATTGAAATATGTAGCAGCTATATGCATACGTATGTCGTGTAAAGCGTTACATTTACGAATGGCACATGCAGCTGTTGCCTTTTATTGCAAAACGGTGCACATACCAGACAACAAGTGTCTGTGAGCGTTCTGCTCACCTTACACACAGTGTCTGCCTTCACCAGACATTATTACCATTATGATATCTAAAATATAAAGTTGCACAATATATATACAAACATACATACATACATATATATAATAAGCAGGGATATACATGTACGCGTAGTCTAAATATAAATATACATGCTACAAGATATTACCTAGATATGTATAGAGATATGTATAATTAGCATACATGCATACATTATACGTGCATACGTACATATGTATATATACATGCATTGTATATATCCATGGATATATGCCGATTGCATGCAATATATTTTTACATTTATTTATATATAAATATTATAAATATTATATCATGCAGTAGCATATATATCTACACATATATACATACACGTGTATATATGTACAGTATATATACATATACATTATATATATAAATATATACGTATAATTCACCTTTAAGAGAGAATAATTGAGACACAAAATCAGAATGAACTCGACGTCTCTCAACCGGGTTTATTGGCAAATGATTCTCCTCGAATCGAACCCTCACGCACCCGTCTACCCACGGATCCCTTCCCCTCCCAGCAGGACGAGTGGTGGAGGAGGACTGGGGCTCGTGGACAGATGGCGCGAGCGGGTGCGGCGGCTCCACAATGGTCGGCGTCACATCAAAGACACCGACCAATGCCACCCACGTTGTGGAAAAATATATTCACCATGTTGGTAGATTCCGTTTAACCACGGTGTCATGACAAACATGATTGGCGTCGCACTTCCAATCCCACTTATGATTTATACATCTATGCATGTATGCATGGTTGTAGGTTGTATATATATATATATGTGTGTGTGTGTTTGTGTGTGTGTGTGTGTGTGTGGGTGTATGTGTGTGTCCAGGAGTGGCACCACCCGAACACAACAGTGGCGGCGTGTTTTCCTCATTAGCTCCCAAAGTTTAACGACATCTTATGGCATCAAAGGCCTCTGACGCCGATAGGAAAGCTTTTTGTAGCGGTTATAACTGTTAAGCATTCTGCTTCACCACAAGATGGGTTGTGCTTACTTATTAATGCACGCAGGGTGCATTCGAATTTCGCTCCCAGTATGCGCCGAGCATACCCCGAGCACTGACGCAGTACCGCATAGGTGTTCTGTTTTTAGGTGTTAAGAACAAGTGTTATGTGTGGGTTAAACTATGTTAGAGTTCGTTAAGAACAAGTGTTATGTGTGAGTTAAACTATGTTAGAGTTCGTTAAGAACAAGTGTTATGTGTGAGTTAAACTATGTTAGTGTTCGTTAAGAACAAGTGTTATGTGTGAGTCAAACTATGTTAGAGCTCGTTAAGAACAAGTGTTATGTGTGAGTTAAACTATGTTAGAGTTCGTTAAGAACAAGTGTTATGTGTGAGTTAAACTATGTTAGAGTTCGTTAAGAACAAGTGTTATGTGTGAGTTAAACTATGTTAGAGTTCGTTAAGAACAAGTGTTATGTGTGAGTTAAACTATGTTAGTGTTCGTTAAGAACAAGTGTTATGTGTGAGTCAAACTATGTTAGAGCTCGTTAAGAACAAGTGTTATGTGTGAGTTAAACTATGTTAGAGTTCGTTAAGAACAAGTGTTATGTGTGAGTTAAACTATGTTAGAGTTCGTTAAGAACAAGTGTTATGTGTGAGTTAAACTATGTTAGTGTTCGTTAAGAACAAGTGTTATGTGTGAGTCAAACTATGTTAGAGCTCGTTAAGAACAAGTGTTATGTGTGAGTTAAACTATGTTAGAGTTCGTTAAGAACAAGTGTTATGTGTGAGTTAAACTATGTTAGAGTTCGTTAAGAACAAGTGTTATGTGTGAGTTAAACTATGTTAGTGTTCGTTAAGAACAAGTGTTATGTGTGAGTTAAACTATGTTAGAGTTCGTTAAGAACAAGTGTTATGTGTGAGTTAAACTATGTTAGAGTTCGTTAAGAACAAGTGTTATGTGTGAGTTAAACTATGTTAGTGTTCGTTAAGAACAAGTGTTATGTGTGAGTCAAACTATGTTAGAGCTCGTTAAGAACAAGTGTTATGTGTGAGTTAAACTATGTTAGAGTTCGTTAAGAACAAGTGTTATGTGTGAGTTAAACTATGTTAGAGTTCGTTAAGAACAAGTGTTATGTGTGAGTTAAACTATGTTAGTGTTCGTTAAGAACAAGTGTTATGTGTGAGTCAAACTATGTTAGAGCTCGTTAAGAACAAGTGTTATGTGTGAGTTAAACTATGTTAGAGTTCGTTAAGAACAAGTGTTATGTGTGAGTTAAACTATGTTAGAGTTCGTTAAGAACAAGTGTTATGTGTGAGTTAAACTATGTTAGAGTTCGTTAAGAATAAGTGTTATGTGTGAGTTAAACTATGTTAGAGTTCGTTAAGAACAAGTGTTATGTGTGAGTTAAACTATGTTAGTGTTCGTTAAGAACAAGTGTTATGTGTGAGTTAAACTGTGTTAGTGTTCGTTAAGAACGACAGTGTTATCGTAATCGTAATCTTGACAGTGTTAGGTGTAACATGAACGTATCAGGGCAGATAGGCGTGAATGGGTGCAATAGTGAGTGATTGCGTTGTGGATGTGGGTTGATTGGTTGATGGATAAATGACTTTGGCTAGAGACCTCGCAACACCCGATTGACCGCCAAACCAATTTTCACGCGCAGTCGACATTATTACGACACGAGCGTGAAATAATAAATAATTAATAAAGAAATAGGCAAACAATTGTAATAATTATGAGGCAATAATAAAAATTCTCATTATTGAAAATATTATTAATATCATTACGCCTGACGTAATGATTTCGTCGAACTGTCACAGGAAATAAGTTAATAAAGGCAGACGACAAAGACTATAAATATTCAGAGATCAAATGGTAATGCGCTGTTTGCGACCGACCGACAGTCATTTGAAACAAAATTACATCAAATATCCGTGTTATTGCATGTTATTGCCCACAAAAATAATCGTAATCAGGCTTCATATATGCATTTATCTGTGTATGATTGCATATTTATCTATGTATTTGTATATCTGTTGCTGGTCCTCGGCTTTGGACTTCGCTGCAAAGGTCTATTCGTTCTGTCAGTTCTGTGACGTCATTCAGGTATAAACTTAAGACTCATCTGTTCCAACTTGCTTACCCACCGAAGCCTAACTTCTGGTTTCTCTGACCTATCGGAATTCGACCTGGCTTCTTCAATGGAAGTTGATTTTGATCACGACTTCGTTTGAAGCGACCAACGATTGATGCCTTGGGCATTATGATACGGTACTACAGACTCTCTATATACTGTATGTGTATATATGTATTTTTATATATATCTATGTAAATATGTATGCATGTATGATACATGCATGTATAATTGAATTTAGATATATATAATGTATATGTGTATGCATGCATGCATGTATGTATGTAGGTATATATGTGTGTATGTATGTATGTATGTATTGAAGTATCTGTGTATAGATGTATTATTATTTTGTAGTAATAATAGTATAATAACAATAATTATTATTATTATTTCTGCATTTATTAGGCACCACTATCTAATGACTAAGCATCAATCGATGGCGCTCAGTTGTGCGTGAAGGACTTGCTCAAGTTCCCTAAACAGTAACCGTCTAAGGGGAAGGGCTCGAACCCGTACTCTCCGCATCACAAGCCAAACTCTCTAACCAGTTGCCTACCGTGTTCCTTATACCCATACACATTTATATATATATAATATATATATATATGCACACATATATATTTATATGTGTGTGTGTATCTATGTATGGTTGCATGTGTCTATGTGTGGGGTTCGTATTTTTCTATGATTCCTAGAAACGTGGTTTAAGTCAATTGAGCGCATTCGTCCGATTGCATGCAATTATTGGAATTCGTGAATGACTGACGCCGGAGTTATTCTCGCGATATACAGCCCGGCTGGTTGCTATACGCGCCGAACCATTGGCCCATATGAGACACCGTAGATCGAATGATACGCAAGTCGACGCCTCCCCCGCCCTTCCATAGGATTCCCGTCCCCAAACAGTTGGATGGTCTAGAAAGATAGGCCTAGTATCGTCGCAAAGGATGGTAATAAGTTACCCTATTAGAAGAGTCGGCACCATGTTGGACACGTGTTGTGGTTACGGTAAAGTAATGTAGGAAATACGGATGCCAGTGATTTATCTAGCTCTATCGCTTTTACAATCGACATTGCTGGGAGTACGTGTAGTCAGTCGTGCGTTTGTTGGTCGTTTTATGGTTTCGTTCTTTAAACCGTGGCCTGTGGCCTGTACTCACCGAACCGTGACCGGAGTTGGAAAGACATTACGCTCCGTCAGTCTATTTCATAAAACGATTGTCATTCAGCTAGGGCTGTTCTAGACTCATCTCTGCATGGGTTGCCGACAGACAATCGCAGCAAATGCAACCTACCATGCTGTCATTCGTTCATTCATTCGGTCGTTCAGTCAGTCGTTCAGTCGTTCAATCAGTCAGTCGTTCAGTCAGTCAGTCAGTCAGTCAATCAGTCAATCAGTCAGTCAGTCAGTCAGTCGTTCAGTCAGTCGTTCAGTCAGTCGTTCAGTCAGTCGTTCAGTCAGTCGTTCAGTCAGTCAGTCAGTCAGTCGTTCAGTCAGTCGTTCAGTCAGTCAGTCGTTCAGTCAGTCAGTCGTTCAGTCGTTCAGTCGTTCAGTCAGTCAGTCAGTCAGTCAGTCAGTCAGTCAGTCAGGCACACTGCCTGTGTGTGTTTGTCTATCTGACTATCTGTCTGTCATCTTTATTGCTGTATTACTTTTACTGTCAATGTTACTAGTACTATTACTGTTAAAATTACTATTACTTTTACTATTATTGTTACTGTTACTATTATAATTATTATTAGAAGTAAATTATTATTTAATTTTTATTTATATTAATAAATCACGATGATGATGCGTTATATGTAGGCTTTCGAAGTCTGTCGAGACGTCAATATTTAGTGCAAACTGCATTTGCTAGACGGCATCCTTTGGCCGAGCGGCTCTAGCATTGAATAAACACATTTTCCGCAGTAAATGTAGATGTAAAATGTACACGTTTTTCTGTAGCGACCATACGGCCTCGACTCCCCCTGCTCATATTTTCAACGAATTAATCGGGTGAGATCCTTCACCACAGCTTACTGTTTGAATGGGCGCCACGCCATTTAACGTCACCGTGTATAAAGACCATGCCTCTGTAGTTCAAAGCAGAAGGTCCGTGCAGCTTTTGCGGATGTCAATTTGAATGTCATGGTTGGTTATTCATACAAGTCGTGCAGATCTGAATAGTCTGCGGACTACGCTGTTGCAGGTTACGCAGGGGCTGCCAATGGTTGTTCTGGATATATACCCCTTAGAGGTTAACTGATAATCAACCCTTTATCTGGCAATTAAGGTAGCCGTGGTGCAGCGTCTTTGTGAGTTACTTAAAAGGCGCTTTACAAATTTAGTGATACATACATACATACAACTCATATCAACCCTTTATCTGGCCTAGTGTCTTCACCCTAAGACGTTAACTGACATGAATTTCACCATCTGGACTGGTATCTCCTTACCAGTAAATCTGCTACTCATCTGTCTACCTTTCAGTTTATACCTACATACCTACCTACCTTATGTATACCTACCGATAATAATAGCGATAAGTATGTCAGACAGACAGACAGACAGACAGACAGACAGACCGACTGACCGACTGACCGACTGACCGACTGACCGACTGACCGACTGACTGATTGACCCAGGGAGGGACCCCTGTGGGCAGTTTACAAGAAGAGAGAAGCCTGCTTACGTAGAGTTGCTTGAGATCTCGAACCCTCCTCTTCAGTCCAGACGATTTTTCGGAGAGTCGCTGGAAGGACTGCCTGAGCTCAGTCTGCGACTCAGCTGCCCAGTCGGATGTTGTCGAACTGTCCTCGATCGTCGTCGATCCACCACAAGGGGTCATCCAGCGGCGCATCTCAACCACATCTGGCAGCACCAGTGCCACGACCAGCAGGACCAGCAGGCGACGGTAAGAACCCCCGCGGACCGATGACGATGACGAGGAGGAGGAGCAGGAGGAGGAGGGGAAGAAGGAAGAGGATAGAGAGGAGAAAGAGGAGGATGGGCGGGAGGATTTCTCGCAGCTGAGACTTCGCTTGCGTTGAAATGACATCCTCGAGAAGTTGACGGCGACTGGAATAATGACGCTTTGATCTGGGATGATCCTTTGACCTGGAGTGAGTCTTGACCTGGAGTGACCTTTTAGCTGGAATTACTCTTTGTGCTGGAGTGTCAACTGAAATGACAACTTACTCGTTAGCAGCTCAGCTGACGAAAACTGGCACCAGGAACGATTGATAATTGAGTTGTCAGTCAATTAGGTAACGATCTACGTCTGGATAAACGGCTGTATTGATGACTTGATCGATGGCTGAATTTCTGGCTGAACTGACACCTCGATTGACGGCTTCGTTGACGCCTGAACTGACGACTGAATTCGCTGCTGAACTGACGCCTCTTTGGTTGACTTGGTTGACGAGGAATTGTCGCCTGGATTTCTGGGTGGTCTTGACACCTGAAGCGCTGACGTCGATCTATCTGCTCCGACTACGGACTGGCACTGTCTTCGAGTCGATCAACGATCCGAATGTAGAGAAGTCGCCCCAAAATCCCAGTTATACGGACGATCGGTGGCCCAGTGTCCGTCCACGGCCGGCGACGAAGGGTCAGTCTTCCAAGTAGTGGACACCGGACTACGGCTCTAGCGGAGCGAGACAGACGACGACTCCCCCTCCCCTCGGCTGCTGATGTAGCGGCATCACCGATGAATGCCAACATCTTTCTTTCTCTCTTTCCACCTCCATTTGCCTTCTGTCTGGACATCTGCCTGCCTGTCTGTCTGTCTGTCTACCAATCTGCCAGTCTGCCTGCCTGCCTCCCTGTCTGTCTGTCTGTCTGTCCTCTACTTCCTGTCTTCGGAAGAGAGAGAGGGAGTGACGGATACAGAGGCAGGGGGCGAGAGCATCTATTTCCCAGTTGCAGGCGCTGTTTGCGATCCGATGATTTCCAGGAAGCACCACTGTCCGATCGACGGCAGCCGTTTACGAGGCCGCTAGGTGGCGTTAAGCCGCACTGTCTATTTGCAAGAGCGAAGCGTAACATCCCCCGTCTTATACTCATTACGATTATTATAATTATTATTAAACGCGCGAACGCGGTGGACGCGACACCGGGAGGTTGCGGAAGGTGCGACCAGTAAAGGCAGGGGCGACTAATGGACAAGGAGGGCGACAGAGGGTGGAATGGGGTGGCCTAACAGGGTAGGGTTTTTTGCAGGTCTTCAGGGAGTCGTAGGTCTGCGTCGCATTCCTTTCACGCTTCATTAGTGTCGACGCCTCGCTCGGTATTAAAAGTCGCCGACACCTTCTGCCCTGCGCTGGGGATCCCAGTGGGGAGAATGGGGTGCGAGAGAAAGGGGAGAGTGATGGGGAGGGTAGGAGTTTAAAGGCTGTTCCTAGTGCGGTGACAGGAAGGGAGAAGGAGGTGGGAGCGAGTAAGTAAGGGAGTGGGTGTGACGGAGAGAAAGAAGAAACAAGGGAGGAATGGATGGAAGGAAGGTAGGGAGGAAGGAAAGGATGGAGGATGAGGAGAGGAGAGAAGGATTCTGGGTAACTGCTGGATCTATTGGATCTCGTCGTTTTGATGAAGCGATCAAAGTCGTTTAGTTGGAAGTTGGAAGTCTAGGCAGCGGGTGGAAAAGTGCAAATGTAAGTGCCAAGTGCAACAACGGACAACGTTGCATCAGGGTTAAGTGCAACCGTAAGCGTTAAGTGCAACAATTGTCAAGTGCAACAATGGACAACGTTGCATCAGTGCCAAGAGCAACGATGGGTGCCAACTGCAATCGTTGGTGTCTTTAAACATTTCCTCGTCTGTCTGTCCGTTTTCTCTCTCTCTCTCTCTCTCTCTCTCTCTGTCCGTCTGTTTGTCCGTCCGTTTCTCTCTCTCTGTCCGTCTCTCTCTCTCTCTCTCTGTCCGTCTCTCTCGCTCTGTCCGTCTGTTTGTCCGTCTGTCGGTCCGTTTTTTTTTTTCTCTCTCTCTCTGTCCATCTGTTTGTCCGTCTGCTGGTCCTTTCCTCTCTCTCTCTCTGTCCGTCTGTTTGTTCGTCTGCTTGCCCGGCCGTCAGGATGTTCGTGTAATTCTTCATACAATTCCTGGTTGGATATTCCTTGTAATTGTAATAATTCTGTTTCTAGCGGACAATTGGTAATAAAAAAGTCCGAAGGGCATTTAATCGTCTGTTAGAGGGGGAAGACGAGTGTCACTCGAAAAGACAATTAATGAAAGACAGACTGCGCCTGGGGTCACCCGGAGCATTCGGCTGCAAGACAATGAGTAAGCACGATAAACAATAATTGGAACATCGTCTGCCCTCACATCGTCCCGTTCCTTTCTCGGCGGCTCCCTCTCTCACTTACTTACTTACCTCCTCCGGATATAACCATTGGCTCGTCCTTCCATGCCTCTATCCCATTTTGCGATATCTCCATTTCCTCTGTCTACATTAGTCTCTCTGTCTGCCTCTCTCTGTCTGTCTATCTGGCTGTCTGTCTGTCTGTCTGTCTGTCTGTCTCTCTCCGTATGCACTTCCACCTTCCACCTTTCCATGCTTCCAACGTCTCTGCTTCATTCACCGCCTACTTGATTTCCTACTTACCTCCTTTTCTTCACTCGTCCATTGGATACATTTTACTTCTTTT
>OZ029929.1:4376380-4451380 GCA_964023275.1 Norana najaformis
TCCATCCATCGATCCATCCATCGATCCATCCATCGATCCATACATCGATCCATCCATCGATCCATCCATCGATCCATCGATCCATCGATCCATCGATCCATCGATCGATCAATCAATCAATCCATCCATCCATCCATCCATCCATCCATCTGCTTCCTTCCTTCCTTCCTTCCTTCCTTCCTTCCTTCCTTCCTTCCTTCCTTCCTTCCTTCCTTCCTTCCTTCCTTCCTTCCTTCCTTCCTTCCTTCCTTCCTTCCTTCCTTCCTTCCTTCCTTCCTTCCTTCCTTCCTTCCTTCCTTCCTTCCTTCCTTCCTTCCTTCCTTCCTTCCTTCCTTCCTTCCTTCCTTCCTTCCTTCCTTCCTTCCTTCCTTCCTTCCTTCCTTCCTTCCTTCCTTCCTTCCTTCCTTCCTTCCTTCCTTCCTTCCTTCCTTCCTTCCTTCCTTCCTTCCTTCCTTCCTTCCTTCCTTCCTTCCTTCCTTCCTTCCTTCCTTCCTTCCTTCCTTCCTTCCTTCCTTCCTTCCTTCCTTCCTTCCTTCCTTCCTTCCTTCCTTCCTTCCTTCCTTCCTTCCTTCCTTCCTTCCTTCCTTCCTTCCTTCCTTCCTTCCTTCCTTCCTTCCTTCCTTCCTTCCTTCCTTCCTTCCTTCCTTCCTTCCTTCCTTCCTTCTCTCCACCCACCCTTCCTTCGTTCCATCCGACATCCACAATTCGCCTGTTGTGAGTTCAGGTCGTATAGAGCAGACACTTCATCAATTCGTGTTCGAGACTAATCATCGATTCCTAATGTCTGATTTCCGCGAATTCCACTTTATCGGTTCGCTCTCCCTCCCATCCACCCCGCGCCTTCTCTGCTACCCTGCCTCCCTGCCTCCCTCTCCCTCTTCCAATGCCCCACAATTGGACTTTGGCAATTATGTCTCGATCTTTGCATTCTCTTGCTTGACAAACTCTGCCATCCATTCTCTGTTCTTCTCTCATCTCTTTGTTCCGCTTCCCCATTCTCTCTCCCCTCCGTCTGAGAGTTCGACTGCTTCTGTGTGTTTTGCATGCATGTATGTATGTATGTATATATGTAAGTACGCATGCATGATGCATGTATGCATGTATGTATGCATGCATGTATGTATGTATGTATGTATATATGTATGCATGTATGTACTTTCGCGAGTATGTCTGTCTGTCTGTCTGTCTGTCTGTCTGTCTGTCTGTCTGTATGCATGTAGGCACGTACGTATGTAGGCTTATGAGTGCGCATGCGCGCATGTCCTCCCTCGAACTTCCTCGTATAGATAAAGCATCTACAATTTCGTTTTTCCATGGACTGCCTCATCGCAGGAATTGACCGAGAAACGGCTGAGACCTCGAGACAGACAAGCATCATATCAACTTATGACCCCTAGAAGACCCATCCAAAAGTCAGTGAGTTCGACTAGGCAGCTGCTGGTCCAGTTGCTGTCATACAGACGTCTTCATTTCTCTGAAAAGCTCAGAGACACTGTGCCCCGTCTGCGAGTCAATGTTTCCTTGAACTTACAGTGCTGTTAGTTAAAAGATTTATGTAGCGCCCTGGTTATGTATACTCGAACGCTTTAGTTTGCCGGTAGAGGGCAGTTTTCAAGCGACGTACTCGCTAAAAGCGTTTATATCTGCAACCTTAAAATTGATGTCTGTTTATAAGAGACACTTTACCTCCGAATGAAAGAGAAATCGCTAGAATTTTGCAATAACTGGTAGAAGTCATTAACCAAATTTAATCCAACCTACAAGAATTTAGTTCAGTGATTACATATTTAATTTAGCTATAGTTTATGTCTGAAATGTCACCTTTCGCTTCCACGCAGACTTCAAGGCGCGCATCTCACTTACTTACTTACGGCGGCATATCTTTTGCAAAGGTATTTTACAAATGACGTCATTGTGACGTTTCTTTTAGCATGGACTGTTCATAATTTAAAATTTAGTTGTATAACAGTTGTTATTAGAAAACGTTTACTTCTACTAAACTTTTTAAATATTTAATTAGATAACGTGACCATAAGTTAAAGGTTCGTTTTATTTCCGTTCACAGTGTAATGTGGTTAGATCATCAATTATCTGTTAGGCGCACTAAATTAAAGAATAGCCGTTGAGGCTTGCAGACAGATACTGTATGATCTTGGTGCTAATCGGACAAAGTTTTCTGGCTGCAGGCCACAGTGGAGTGTTCTACTGTCAGACATAAAGTGTTCTTTTCAATTAGCCACACTGCTTTCGAGAATGTATGTTCCTTTCAGAGACGGCCATTAGATTTTATTTGAACGTTAGAGTTTTTTTAATGGCTCCGCCTACGGAATGTTGAAAGTGATGGGGATTCCATTTGTAGTCAACAGCAACCGAACGATTTTCTGACTTTTGTCAGACATCGATCCTGTGACGGGAGGAAAATTAAAATAACATGAATTTTATGTCGTACAGAAGATGTTTAACATGTGTTAGAAACACTTCATATTACCGAGAAAGCGCAGTAGTTTTCCCTTAAAAGCTGTGACAGTGTCCACTGACACAGCTCTATCGTCCAAATCATTTCAAAGTCTATTCAACAGCTCGTGTTGTGAAGAATTTCTGTCCGAATGTTCCTGTCGGTTTTTAAAACTAATTTACCTCGGGTCGCCTAGTTCGGCGCTAAATCAAAGAACCTCACTCACTGCACTGCCTGCTTTTTATTAACTCCAATCATGCTCCTCTTCTCCTCCTTCTTTCCGATTTCCGATGCTTCTTAGCCCAAACTTTTTCAACCTTTCACTGTAGCCCGCGTCTTAAGAACAACAAATCATTTTAGCAACTCTCCTTTGCACTTTCTCCAGCTGTTCCTAATTCTTTCCGTTATCTTCCTTCTCGCTTCAGTTTCAAACACCATCCACCGTAGCCGTCCGACTGTCTGACTCCTGGATCTTGACCTGGAACTGAACCCTTTTGCCTATCGATTTGTTTTGACTGAGCGCCTGTGAATAAGCTGGTCCCCGCGACCTGGCTTTCGTTGGGCGCTGTAGAAATCTCGAGATTACGATTACGATTACGATTCTAAGCCATGTTGCAAACATGGCTTCCACATCTGGATGCAGTTGCAAGATTTTCCTCATATGTGATTCGTGCAAATCATCACCACTACGCTCAGAAGTCCGTCCAGTTGGGTATTAGGTTTCCACTATAAGATCATCATAGCGACGCCGTCGTTTTCCCGGACTTGGCGTATACAACAGCGGGTAGTCTTAAGCAATTGTAATCCTAATCTCTTGTTAGCAGTAACACATCGATTTATTTATTAATTTGTTTTTGTTTATTTATTTCAAGGTCAGTGTATCTGACTTTGAGACGTGTCCGCAAACAACTTCTTCAAGGTTGTCACCCAGAGTCCGCTCAGCAGGCTCGAACCGGAAAGTCGATGGATTACAGACTCAACGCAATACCGAATAGAACAGTGTGCCGCACTTTAATGTGGTCAGGACGCAAATAAGCATAATATGTCTGTGTAGCTTACTAGTAATTGTAACGATGATGATGATGATGATGATGATGATAATTATAATATTAATAATAATAATAATAACAACAACAACAATAATAATAATAGCAACAACAACAATGATAATAATTATATTACTTTTTAAAATAATTTTAAAGAAATAATAAAACAATCGAACATCAGTATAGCGCTTCGTCTCCCACGTACGCGCGTTCAGTGGAATGGCCAACACTGCCCAAGTATTTTCTGTTCAATGTCCACGTCCTTTCTTATTTAGCTGCCTACATACTCGACTTGATATAGCGCCGTTAAAAAATCTGATCTCTCTGAGGCAGTTTTGTGTGTTTTATATAAGAGGAGATTTACATAATTTACATTTACCATCCTCTGTACCGTGACTGGCCCCAGTGGTACTAAGTATTCATATGAATCCACGTGCGTTAATGTTTATTTGTATAGCGCCTTTAGAGACATTTTCAAAGGCGTACCAGCTGGGCTTGTCTATCTCGAATAGGTTGCCTAGCAACATATGGCTTGAGCTTCTTGGCCCTTCATTGCATCTTTTCCTTAAGCGCTTGACAACCGTGTTGTCTGGTCGGAAACGCCTCTGATCAGTCTGCTCGAAGTTGAGCTATATAAATTCATAATTACAACATACATTACATCTGATTTACCTTAATATGGCGTCCTTCAACTAGCAAGTTACATTCAAGTCATTCGCTAGATGGCATTACTTCGTATCTATCGCTTTAACGAAGGGCGATCCTAGCGAATATAAGACGAAACAATGTCTCTAATGAAATCGTTTAGTCCCCTGTCTGTCTGTCTGTCTGTCTGTCTGTCTTGTCTGACGAACAGTTACGGCAAACCAAAGTACGAATATTTTAAACGACAATGAGGTAAAATATTCTCACAAAGTAAGGTGTATGTTACTAGGTATGAAATGGCTTTTTACGTAGCGCCTCTTTCATTGTAATCGTAAGCTCGAGATTTATATAGCACCCAACTAAAGCTAAGTTACGGGAACTAGCGTCTAGACCTCTAAAGGCGCTAAATAAGGCTATCTAACAGACCTAAAAATGGAGTATATTACCAAGGAGGGTGAAAAAGTTCCTGGAGGGTGTATATTACCATCTAGGACATATAATATCCTGGAAGGTGTATAATACCAGTTAAGGTATATAATATCCGGGAGGGTGTATAATACCAGTTAGGGTACGGTTAAATGCAGGGAGGGTGCGTAATACCAGTTAGGTTCTAGGCTATGATATCAGGAAGGGTGTAATGATGCCGGGGAGGGTGCGTAAGTGCAGTCAAATTTCCATAAAAAGCTTCGCCTCTAAAAATTTACGCGGTCGTATTTAATCGCAAATATGAACTGCGTTACTGGAGCGACGCTCTGATTGGTCGAAATCCCTTATCGCGCCGATTCATTGCCGCCAGTAAATCATCGACGCACGTCACTGAGGTCAAGGTCGGGGCGACCGGAAGTGAGATGCGTTAGGGGCTATTCCAGAATATTCCAGTGCTACTACTCTTGCACGGTGCGGGATAAATCGTCCGGTCACCTCCCAACTGCACGGAATAGGACAAGGATCGGTCGTATGAACCAAAGCAAGGTAACTGTAAATGTAAATGTAAACGTTTTTCTATAGCGACTGTATGGCCTCAACCCCTGCTCATTTTGCAATGAATTGATCGGGTGAGATCATTCACCACCGCTGCCCATCGATGCCGGTTCGAGTCTAGGTCGTGGCTTATTTCAAAGATTTGAATCTCGGGCTAGCACGGTCCGTACACGGGGACCTTAAATTGCGTGGTACCAGGGTTGGGAAAATTACACAGTAAAATGTAACTGAATTACAAATTACTTTTTAAAATGTGATTCAATTACCAATCACAAATTACTTTAGAATCTCGATCGAAAATACAAATTATGTAATTTCAAAATACCAGAATTACACATTACTTACAGCAATTTTATGAACTTGAAACAGGAAACAAGCGCTTTCTTTACACCTTCTATTTGTATTTCGATGTCTGAAACTGTTTATTTAATTTTCTTTAACAAGCAACAGCTGTTCAGTCAGGTTATCTTATAAACGTCTGTTGGGCCTTACAATCATACCGGCAAAACTAGAGTCTTTCAACCGGTGCAGACGAAGGAAGGGCAGCATTGATTGTACAAATAATTTCTTCACAGTCTGCTAGCTATGAAGCATCATTAGTTTTTCGGTTATCTTCGAAATACCGCAATATATCTAATTCGTTTTGTTTCTTGTTGCTGAATTTGTGGCCATGTATACTTTTCACTGCAAAAACAAAGAATTCATCATCTTCCTCACTTCGCCCCCAAACTAGTAGACCTATTTTTTCTTCATTACTCGCGACATTTCTAGACGTTGTTACCAGTGAGTCCTGTATTTGTTTTCGCTGGTTTTCAAACTGTGAAAGTAACCAACGTAATTTGAAATGTAATGAGTGTAGCGACGATAGAAAGGATTGCATTCTGTAGGCCTACCTGTGACCTCAGTTCGAGAAAAAGATTTAAAATGTTAGTAAAATCCACGTGTAACAGCATCGAGAAGAGGGCCGCAGTGATGGAAATCGTTTGACTGCGAAGTATTGAATTTTGTTTGAATGGCTAATAAAGTTGGTAGGAGTTGTCTGTAACAGCACTGTTATCTTGACCCTGCAACCTATCTAAAACAGTAGCGATAGGCTTCAGTATCTGGATGTACTCATCCATGAAGCCCAATTTGACGTCCTTGAAGCACGATGGTTCTAGAGTGTTCATCAACTGTGGCAGCTTCTTACGAATTTTGGAGTCTCTGGCTCTAGTTTTCTTTTTTGGTTGCAGGTGGTTCTGTCCAGTTGTTTCAAACTTTTTCTACTGGCGCTATATATTCACCAACCGCGTTTATCGTTTACAGAAACTCCGCCGCTGCCGTACTCGGGTAGCGCCAGCCCCAAAACTCGACCGTCTTTGATGCTATAAGATGTCGTTAAACTGTGAGAACCACCCCCAATTTCATAACTAGTACGCAATTCTCGTCGCTTTTGTAAGGTAAGGTCCACGTCAATGGATGTAATATAATGTCAATTAACGTTGGATAATGCAATGCCCTCATATTTTGGACATCTTTAAAATGTTTTCGACTGATGATATATATTGAGCAACCGCGTTCAATCAGGAGCTCAACTCCGCCACTGCCTTTTTTGGGGTTGTGCCAGTCCCACGCCTGGATAAAGAAGGAGGGCGACGTCAACGACCTTTGATGCCACGAGATGTCGTTAAACTGAGGAACTACTACTACTAATCAGGAGCTCAAACGCCGCCACTGCCTTTAGTCGGGTAGTGCCAGTCCCAAGCCTGGATAAAGGAGGAGGGCGACGTCAACGGCCTTTGATGCCACGAGATGTCGTTAAACAGTGGAATTATTACTAATCGGGAGTTCAATGTGTGGGCCTCCTTCATTCGGTGTTGTGCAGATGACAAGTGAAGTAAGTAAGTAAGTAACGCATTTGTTAACACGCAATATGTCCATCGACTAGCAAGGAAACGTAAGGTAAGGTCGACATTAACAGCCGAAGCTGACACTGAACACTGGATCTTCATAACTAACCGCCGTCTGAGTTACTTGGTAAAAATAAAACTAAGGTCGATGTCAACGCTTGTCATAAATTTCTTGTACTGTTGAAATCCCCTAACCTTTAAATGTTTTAATGCCTGCCAGTTTCAAGTTTAGGAATCAGTATGTAGTTGATTCTGGTTCTAATGACTGTTATAGCGCCTTTATTCGTATTCCCAATACATCAGTCGATGTTCGCTTCATACGAAAACATAATAAGAAATGATAAAATGCGAATTCGTTGGAGAAGCCTGGTTGAAGTCCATTAGGTATAGCTTTGGTGCGCTCTACTTCCATTTTCCATGCAGACACTGAATATGTATGTGAGCATTCTGGCCACACTAGTCTGTGGTGTAATGTCAGACATTAGTATCAGGAAGACACATAAACTGTTAAGTTAAAGAAGATAAAAACTGTGACGCTAACAGCCGAGGAGCTTCGAAATAATAAGAGACTAACGACCAACATAAAACTGAGTATATAAACCCATATAATATCAAGACGGTCGCTTGGACTATTATCTGCTCGTCTATCTGTCTGCCTGTGTCTGTCTGTGAATGTCTCTGTCTGCCTCTCTGTTTGTCCCTCTTTCTATCTGTCTCTCTGGCTGTCTCGTCAGCAGTCTATCTTCCTCTTTGTCTGTCTTCCTGCCTCTGTCTGTGTGTCTTTGTGTGTGCCTGTGTGCGTGTGTGTCTGTCTGCCTGTGTCTGTCTGTGAATGCCTCTGTCTGTCCCTCTGTTTGTCCCTCTTTCTATCTGTCTCTCTGGCTGTCTCGTCAGCAGTCTATCTTCCTCTTTGTCTGTCTTCCTGCCCCTGTCTGTGTGTCTTTGTGTGTGCCTGAGTGTGTGCGTGCGTGCGTGTGTGTCTGTCTGTCTGTTCTTTCTCGTTCTGTATGTCTGTCATCTTCCTCCGCTTAAACACTCAATGTGGAATTTGCGTTTGAAAGTATTGGAAGACCATTGGGAAAAGTGCATTGACTGACAAATATTAACTACACGAGGAAAAGTCGGAGGAGCATTGAACAATTAAAAATCTCACTCTGCATGCCCTCGTCCATCTGTCCACCTATGTGTTCATTCATTCATTCAGTCCACCCACCCATCCATCCATCAGATTCATCCATTGGATCTATTTTTCCATCCATCCAGCTATCCACCTATTCACCTATCCACCCATCGATTCTTCCATACATTCATCCAACCAACCAAATAACCTTCTCAGCATCCAGCCACCCATTCTCTCCACGCATCAAGCGTCCATCCGTCATTCTATCCACCCATCCTCGAACCCACCCACCCATTCCTGCTTCCTTCCTTCCTTCCATTCATCCATCCATCCATCAATCAATCCTTCCATCCATCCATACATCCATACATCCATCCATACATCCATCCATCCATCCATCCATCCATACATCCATCCATCCATACATCCATCCATCCATCCATACATCCATCCATACATACATACATCCATACATCCATCCATCCATACATCCATCCATCCATCCATACATCCATCCATCCATCCAGTCTGTCATTCTTTCATTTATCCTGTCATTCAGTTTTCCGATCGAATCTTCGACGCTTAGAAGAAAACAGATTCAGTCGCAATTGTCAACGCTTTAGCAAGTGGTTGGAGATCGTTTGGCGGGCTTTTTTGTCGTCTGCTCAGTGGCCGTTTCTAGAAAATTACAGTCGATAGATGGCACTTTGTGATAGGTCAAAGGTAGGGCCTTTGAAGATCTAATGCAACAGCTGGACATCTTCTATGGTGCCGTGATACAAAGCATTTGTCGCGATTCTGGTCGCATTTCAGACGGTCACGAGCACGAATACACAGACAGACAGACAGACGGACGGACGGACGGACGGAAGAACGGACGGACAAGACAGACAGGCAGGCAGACAGACAGACAGGCAGACAGACAGATAGACAGACAGGCAGGCAGGCGGTCAGACAGACAGAGAGGTAGACAGACAGACAGATAGACAGATATATCCGTCAAAGCAGAGGCACCCTGCCCGAAGACATTACCATTCTATATATGAGTTCAGTCCATACTAGCCATTCGCTCCTTCTCATTGGCCTGTTCCCTACTGATGAATATGCATGAATAATGACGTTACTAAAGAAATGTTCAGTGAACCTATTCCCGAATACAATATTCGCCATCTTCACCTCAGCTTCCACTCTATAACATCAGCAGTGACGTAACTACTTATGAATATTCAATAGTAGGGAACCGTCCAATAAGAAGGCACAAATGGAAATGAGGACTGAATTCATATATAGAATGTTAAATGGCGGGAATGGGTGTAAATATAGGGCTTAATGTAACGTAACGAACGAATGTAATGTGATAAACTAAAATGTTATGTAGCGCAAGTTGTGATGAAAATCGCGTAAGCTGACACGATTTTGTAATTTACTTACGTCGATCTACATGTTTGTATGTCATTCGTTCGTTCGTTCGTTCGTTCTTTCATCCATTCATGGCATTCGTTCAATCAGCCCATCTGTTAGCCTGTCAGTCTGCATGTTCCTATGTATGTCTATGTCTGTCTAATTGTCTGGCTGTTTGTCTGTGTGTGTCTGTCTGGGCGTGGCTTGTCGATCTTTTAACGGAAGCATGAGGCCATCGCATATCACGGTTGACCCGAGATTTCCTCCAATTGCCTCGTTCTGATCCACCAAATTTTCCGCTTGACTGGACGCCAGGAAGACAGAAGTCACGACCTCGGGTGATCCGCGACTGACCGGCGACAGTTAAGGCACTCGCCCCTTCTGCACATAGCCCCTCAGATTTTCCACCACCCCCTAGTGTATGCAACAGAACACTTACGAAAGACGTCTAATTCTGCCAGAGACAGAGACTAATGCACAATTGTCTGATACACTGAGAAGCAGCCATTGTGGCCAACATACAGACCAAGCAGTATATCTGTTTCTAATCACAGATTTATATAGCGCCTCTTCAAGAGAGACTCATCAGAGACGGTCTCTTTCTGTCAATACATCGTCCACTTTCGATTAAAATGGTTTCAAAGCGTTTTCCAATATGTCTGCAAGTAAGAATGTATATATGCATGTGCGTACGTATGTATGTATGTATGTATGTATGTATGGATGGATGTATGTATGCATGTATGTATGCATGCATGTATGTATGTATGGATGTATGTATGTATGTATTTATGTAAAGATGTATGTATGTATGGATGTATGTATGTATGTATGTATGTATGGATGTATGTATGTATGTATTTATGTAAAGATGTATGTATGTATGGATGTATGTATGTATGTATGTATGGATGGATGTATGTATGTATGTATGCATGCATGTATGTATGTATGTATGTATGGATGTATGTATGTATGCATGTATGTATGCATGCATGTATGTATGTATGGATGTATGTATGTATGTATTTATGTAAAGATGTATGTATGTATGGATGTATGTGTGTATGTATGTATATATGGATGTATGTATGGATGGATGTATAGATGGATGGATGGAAGTATGGATGTATGTATGTATGTATTTATGTAAGGATGTATGTATGTATGTATGTATGCATGTATGTATGTATGTATGGATGGATGTATGTATGCATGTATGTATACATGCATGCATGTATGTATGTATGGATGTATGGATGTATGTATTTATGTAAAGATGTATGTATGTATGGATGTATGTATGTATGTATGTATGTATGTATGTATGTATGGATGTATGTATGGATGGATGTATAGATGGATGGATGGAAGTTTGGATGTATGTATGTATGTATTTATGTAAGGATGTATGTATGTATGGATGGATGTATGTATGCATGTATGTATGTATGCATGTACGTATGTATGCATGTATGCATGTATGTATGCATGTATGTATGTATGTATGTATGTATGTATTGATGTATGTATGGATGTATGTATGTATGTATGTACGTATTTATGGATGGATGGATGGATGGATGGATGTATGTATGTATGGATGTATGTATGGATGGATGTATAGATGGATGTGTGGATGTATGGATGTACGTATGTATGTATTTATGTAAGGATGTATGTTTGTATGTATGTATGTATGCATGTATGTATGTATGTATGGATGGATGTATGTATGGATGGATGTATAGATGGATGGATGGATGTATGGATGTACGTATGTATGTATTTATGTAAGGATGTATGTATGTATGTATGTATGCATGTATATATGTATGTATGGATGTATGTATGGATGGATGTACAGATGGATGGATGGATGTATGGATGTACGTATGTATGTATTTATGTAAGGATGTATGTATGTATGTATGTATGCATGTATGTATGTATGTATGGATGTATGTATAGATGGATGGATGGATGTATGGATGTACGTATGTATGTATTTATGTAAGGATGTATGTATGTATGTATGTATGCATGTATGTATGTATGTATGTATGTATGTATGGATGGATGTATAGATGGATGGATGGATGTATGGATGTACGTATGTATGTATTTATGTAAGGATGTATGCATGTATGTATGTATGTATGTATGTATGTATGGATGGATGTATAGATGGATGGATGGATGTATGGATGTACGTATGTATGTATTTATGTAAGGATGTATGCATGTATGTATGTATGTATGTATGTATGTATGGATGGATGTATAGATGGATGGATGGATGTATGGATGTACGTATGTATGTATTTATGTAAGGATGTATGTATGTATGTATGTATGTATGTAGGTAGGTAGTACGTAGGTAGGTATATACTATGTTCCGTTATAACCAGACATCATTTGTAGCAGTGGGTTTCTAGCACCATTTGTATCTGTTGTTAAGAGATATGAATTTTCCGAGTGCTGCACTCGGGGGGGGGGGGGGTCGTGGGGCGAATCAGTCGGAGGCCATCGATTCATCGATCATTCGGGAGGTCCAGTTAACGGCCACTCCTCAACGTGACGACCGTCCGACGGAAATTCTGGCCTAAATTTACAGCTCTTTGTGTAGATGTACTTGAAAGGCGCTATATTAATCATCTAGACACTTATTGAATTATTATTATCATCATCGTCATCGTCATCACCACCACCACCACCATCATCATCCTCATCATTTTCATTATTTATTATTATTATTCTTCTTCTTTTTATTATTATTATTATTATTATTATTATTATTATTATTATTATTATTATCATCATCATCATTTTCATTATTATTATTATTATTGTTGTTGTTGTCGTTATTATTATTATTATTGCATGTACATATATGTATCTACGTATATATCAAAACACTTAATATAGCGCCTTTGAGGTACCTCAGAAACGCGCTGATCTCATGGCTATCTAAGTGGTCTAAACAAAGTGCGTTGTAAGGTAAGGTAAGCAGAAAATGTAATTTGAAGAGATTCACATGAAACGGTGCAAAACTGAAGAAATGCAACTTGTATCGACAGTGTGTGCAAACACTTTTAGATGGCGCCACCAGTCCACATAATTTTTGTTATTATTTATGTATTTATTAAACACCTAATGATTAAATATCAATCGATGGCGCTGAGCAATTGTTCATGAAGAACTTGTTCAATGTCTCTACATAGGAACCGTCTCAGGCGAGGTTTGAACCTCCACACTCCGCGCTACAAGACGAACGCTTAACCAGTCGGCTACCGTGTCATACTAAACATTCATACGCATGTACTGTCTGGTGGTAGAACACAACTTTAACTCCACTTAATCCTAAGTGCTCATAGGCTTAACCTTAACCCTCAATAACCAAAAACAGTCCCTAATCCCTTTGCTTACGTCACCCAGTGCAGCTGTCGGCGCTTCTTTCGGCCCTAGAGATTTCCGTGTCGCAAGTGGGAGGAGATTTATCTAGCGCATTGTCTGCCAGGGATTTACCTAGCGCATTTTTCTAACGACCTAACGGACCTGCACTTTCTTGGGTGACGTAAGATTTACAGACGAGTCGTAGGTCGCAGTCAGTCAAAAAGACAGGCATGGTTAGGAAAGACAAGACAAAGGAAGACAGAAGGCAAGTCCAGGCAAGGAAGGTAAGAAGAAGGCAAGTCCAGGCAAAGGAAGGCAAGAAGAAGGCAAGTCCAGGCAAAAGAAGGCAAGACTATTAGAGGCAAGACAAGAAAAGGTACAGCAAGTTCATAAAAGAAAGTTAAGGATAGGTAAAGGGTAACAATGTTAAGTAAAGTAAGACATGGTGAAGTATGGTAAGATAGAGTAAGGTGAGGTAAGATGAAATAAAACAAGAAAGGGACAGATAAAGGGTAACAAGGTTAGTTAAAGTAACAAGGTTAGTTAAATTAAGACAGGGTAAATTAAGGTAAGATAGGGTAAGGTGAGGAAAAACAGATAAGACAGATAAGACAGATGCACGGTGTGACAGACAGAGAGACAGACAGGCGGGCGGGCAGGGAGACAGGCAGACAGGCAGACAGACGTCCGTCTGTCTGTCTGCCTGTCTGGACGGACAAAGTAGTAGGGTCCTGATTAGTTTAATTTGGACCATAGACTAAATGATTCATGAGGTCATTCGAGCGCCGCTCAATCCGCGTCCCCCCGCCTCAAATGGAATCGGCTTAAGCATCCTATTTAGGCCGTAAACATGTACGGGGTCGACCCTTATCTCTCACACCCCCTTGCTTAATTTAACGATGCCTCATTCACTCTCTCTTGGCCGACTTCTCTCCCCATCTTCCTTGCTTCCGGAAAGTAGGAATTTGAAGCGACTCCAGTGGAAAATCTTTGGACTGGAGCGAAATGCGACGCATTCAAGATGGCGGAAGACATCAACGCAGTAGTGGCTGGACAGGCAGACAGACAGGCAGACAAGCAGACAGAGGCCCACTGGCGGAAAAACAGACATCCGAACAGGCGGGGCGACAAACATGCAGACAGACAGAAAGACAGACGGGCAGACAAACAGACAGCCGTAGCATATGCGTAGGATCTAATAGACAGAGGGTGTAGATGGAAGGGGAGGTAGGGTTGGAAAGTTTACTGGCCAGTGAGGAAGGAATGGAAACTGGAAGCGAAAGGGAGGAAGGAAGGTGAGGAGAAATAAACTGCCTACACGGATAAATCCTTAAGGCGTATTCCCGCCAATGCTCTCTCCCTACTGCCGTAGTCAATCAGTCGCTCCTTGCAGACGCAGATTCTCTCGCCGCGCCATCTGATGAGCGATAATCGCGCTCTGGTTGCCATGGAAACTTCCCAGCTCTCCCTCTTTCCCTCTCTCCTGTCTTAACATACTTGATCTTACCTTGGCAGATCAATGTGAGGGTAAGAGCAGGTAAAATGGGGTATGGTATGGTAAACGATGGATGGTAACTGTAATGTCACATAAACAGACTCCTGTATGTACCAACAGACACCATTTAAGGGTTATCTTTAGTTAAGGCTGTCTTTAGGGTTACCTTGGTAAAGGTAACCATTAATAAAGGTTACCTTTTGTTAACGACGACCCTTTAGTTTAGTTTGCCTTGAATCACGGGTTACCATTAATTGAAGATACCTTTGATAATGGTTACCTTTGGTCCCCGTCGTGGCTTATTTCTTAGTCTTTTATCTGTGGCTAGTACGGTCCGTACACAGGGACCTTAAATGGGGTGGCGCCCACTGAAACGGGCAGCGATGGTGAAGGATCTCACCCGATAAATTCATTGCAAAATGAGCAGGGTCGAGGCAATACGGTCGCTATATGAAACCTATACATTTAGATTTACATTTTTAGTTAAGGTCATCTTTAACAAAGGCTTACCCTAAGTTAACAGTTATCTTTAGTTATTGGCTACCTTTAATTTAATTTTACCTTTAGTTCAGGTTACCTATTATAGGTATCTTTAGTTAAAGGTTACCTTTAATCAAGGGTGATCTGGAGCCACAAACACTTCCGGTATGAGACGAAAATCACGAAAAGCCTCAACTCGGCCGCCTTGATGCCCATAGAATTAAGGCGCTAAACAAATTCTGCCCGTTTACTTACTCGCTAATTACCGTCCGTGCTTCAGCGCCTGACGATGGCTTGCAGTCGTTGCCAAGGTAACCGGGAGGAGGTCACCACGGTCTGATGAACACGGATAGCGTTTTACCCTTATCCGAATAATAATTCCACCTTCGACCTCACAACATCGTCTCATAAATCGAAGCAATTGTTCCGACCAGATTAGTAGGGCCTTAGTTTTGCATAGCCACCGGATTATCATATATAATTATATATGCAGGCACAGGTTTTAATATATATATATATATATATATATATATATATATATATATATTACAGTAAGAATAACATATTATGCGGAATTGTCGAGCTGGCGGCTTGGGGCGATTTCTAGATTGGCGCTATATAAATGTCGAGTTAAACGAACGTGTTTATGATTTTTCCTTCAGCAAATTTGCATTGGGTTGGTGTTGTTACGGGTTCGTCCGTCCGTCTAATTGCGTTTCTCTGCGTCATTACCCGTTTTATGACCCGTACAGACATAGGGCCTTATGATTGTAAAAATTGGGCCATGGGTAGAGACCATCTGAACGGGGGATGTCAAAGGCGGTGGAATTGTGTCGTTTGACTGGGGGGGGGGGCATGGAACGAAGACCCCAAAATTCAGGTGATTTCAGAATAAGTGGCATCATTCGCATGCCATGTCCCAGATTTGATCATAATGCGTAATCAATATTCGTTAATCTAATCTGCTCTGATTCGGTCTTGTCTGCAATGTAATGTGATGTGATGTGATGTAATTTAATGTAATGTGACGTGATGTAATGTGATGTGATGTAATGTAACGTGACGTGATGTAATGTAATGTGATGTAATGTAATGACGACAATTTATACAACATCTTAAGTAGCAGGCTACTTCTAGGGTGCTTTACAAAGTCAACCTGGTCTTATCTGGACTGGTTTAGCCCAGTTGAGGCTAGCCTTGCCTAGTCAAGTTCAGTATGGTCCATGCCATGTCATATGCCATATACCATGTCATATACCATATGTCATATACCATGTCATATGCCATATGTCATATACCTTGTCATATACCATATGTCACAAATCATATGCCATATACCACATGTCATATATAGTATGCCACATACCATATGCCATGTCATATATCTTATAACATGTCATATCCCATATGTCATATACCATCTGTCATATACCGTATGCCACATACCACATGCCATGCCATATGCCACATACCATGTCATATGCCATATATCAGTCATGTACTATATGTCATGTCATATACCATATGTCATATAGCATGTACCATATTATGGTAGTCGGCTGAATAGGACCATATGTGGTAATCGGCCTATATAGTCAGCACAGCCGACGTTTATCATCTGTCGATTAACTTGAAGGATGATGAAAGAACACAGGTGTGTCGACGCCACCTGATTGGCTGAGAAGTCCTCAGACAGGTAATGAATGAGTAGCCTAGGCGTATTCTGGAATAGCTTTCCACTTATTATCAGGCGGTTACCAATAGAAACAGCTCAAAACACGCTGTCATCGCAAGATGTGCATCTTTCAGATCGGACATATTTACAATGTGATGTAAACGTAAGTCTCCGACAATTTCTCAGCGCCACACAAAAGCCGCGTCCGGGAGACCAGCTTATTCACCGGCGCTTAGTCAAATCAAGTCCGCAATATGCAGGTTATTTAAATGTAAATAAATGTAAAAACACAAAAGGACGACTCAGGCAGATGATGACGATGATGATGACAGACGGATACAGGAGACTGAAAGAAGAAACTCAGCACCGAGAGGAGTGGCGTCATCGGACGTTTGAACCTGCCTGAGCGCAGAGAACCAGAAGAAGAAATGTAAAAATGCACGGTTTTCTATAGCGACCGTATGGCCTCGAATGTGCTCACTTTTCAATGAATTTATCTGGTGAGATACTTCACCATCGCTGCCCATTTGAGTGGTCGCCACGCCATTTTAAGGTCCCGTGTTTACGGACCGTGCTAGCCTGAGATTCAAATCTCTTTAAAAAGCCACTTATTTGGTTAGTTTCGGCTCAAGGTGAGAATGTTTGGAAAGGTGGAAAGCGATTAAGATGGCAACGGTTGAACGGTGGCCGTCGAATGGTCGAGGATGGGATAAACATCGCCAAGTTTCTTCATATTTGAGAGGTTTCTGAAGCACGAAATAAATGTTTGCCGATTCTTGCATGCACATGCTAGTATCTGGCGTATATCAGACATTATTCTATGGGTGTGGTCAACTTCGCCTGCCACATAGGCCGAATTTAATATCGCCTTTAGCTAATGATCATGGGTCGCCCATTTAAAGGTTATTTGATTCTCAGCAAGGAGGGGCAGACCGCGCCGTTAATAACCCTCCTCTTCCTCATCCTAACACTACACCATCACCACCACCACCACCAGCAGCAGCAGGGTAGAGCCAATCGCCGTCTCTTCCATCCATCGATTTCGTCGGCCAATCGAGCTAGCGACGCAGACTGTCGCCAGAGGCGCCACATGTAAAGACGATAAGGCAGGAGCCAAGCGCCGCCACAGCCATTTCATGCTATACATACGGCAACTACTGACATTTACATCCGACTGCACAAAACAAAGTATACATGTACTATATATATATATGTGTGTGTATATATACACACACACATATATATAATGGCCTAACCATTCATATTATATATACATATGCATATATCTACGGTAGATAGTTATATATATACGTATGTACATGTGTATATGTTCATATATATATATATATATATATATATATATATCATGTACACATATAACACACAATTTACAGATTATACGTATTCACTCGTATGCCTGTATCCGGCCATTATATAGCGCCTTTCATGAATCTTACTAATGCATAAATTTATACATGCACGTATATATTATATAATATCATGCACGTGTATTTAGATATCGATCCTTAGGCACATATTATGAGTATATAAATATAAATAGGCCCTATATATATATACATTATATAATAATTATAGCAAAACGCATTAATAACAAAGCTATAATATCCTCGATTTAATTCGCCTCACAGCAAAACGCCGCATACGTGTGTGTGGTCACTCCTCAAAGGGTGATGTCTGGTGATATCAGTCACTAATGTCGTCGGCGCATGTTGCCTATGCAGACAATGTTTCATTGCGGGTCAAGTAGTTAGAGTGCAGGACTTTCACCCAAGAGGTTCCGGGTTCAACTACCCACCACACAGAAAGATATTTAAAGATTTCTGTTTCACTATCGCCTCCTAACAAATGAGCACCAACTGTACACTGTCGATGGGAAAATCAGAGGGCGAGGTGGAGGACTGGTCATCCGCTCCCAGGTGCCCAGGCTGAACAAATAAAGTGGCGAATGCTTCATAGCCATGGGGGCCGCCTCCGAGGTTTCGATGAAGCAGATATTCTTGCTCTGTCTGACGACGAACCACTTTTTAGATCCGTGGTTTCGCCCAGCTGTTATAAAAAGCCGCACTGAATGTCTCGCTGAAGGCCACACTAGTTTTGTCTTGGCAGAGATAATGTGGTCTGTCACACCTGTGTTCAGAGACGTTATTATCCACAGGTTGTTGACAGAGTGCGTTTGTGGGTGCGTTCGTCTGCGCCAGTGTTCGTGCGTTGTAAACATCTTTTAAATCTAGGATTGCATGACAGCAGATTCAATTATGAACTCCTCCTCCTCATCTTCATTGTTCTTGAGTGGCTCTATATAAATTTAGAAACAAATGCCTTCCTTCCGCCAGGGAGGAAATGTCTGCCTTCCTGCCTACGTCCGTCCGTCCGTCCGTCCACCACACAAACACCACGCACGCAGACAGACAGACGGACAGACAGAGAGACAGACAGACAAACAGACAGACACAGAGACAGGCAGATACAGACACACAGACAAGACCCAAATATACACACAAACATACATATTCTACCTACTTTAGCGTTAAACTGCCAATGTCGGGGTCTGCAGTTCAAAACCTGCCCATCCTTTTTATGTAAAATAATTACTAAATTATATGTACATTTGTTTAAACAATTGAATTCAAAAATCTCAGTGTTGCAGTAATCTGTCTAGATAGACGTGCTACATCAGCATTTATATTGCCTGGTTGTTTAATGGCAACCAGACAAAGATGTCGACCGAGGCCACCATGACTTTAATATCAGACCACGTTCTGGGCCAGATTAGTAGTGTCTGTTGCTACCAGACATTGCTTAATAGATTGCGTGGTTGCATTGTTTACCAGGAATTTATTTACTAGTCGCAGGAATCAGTTTCTCTTGGCCACACCTGAACCTCTGGGCCAGTCGTGCGAAAGGGTTCTCAGATTGGTCGCAGGTGCTTTTTGCTCAATGAAGGCCTTAAAACTTTTTTTTCGTCTTTAAAAAATTCTCCTGAAGGCTTGAGATTCTATTTTTGGCTCTACTGGGAAGAGAACTTTTTGGCTGTCCACAGATCCTCCTTGCTCGCAGTGAGAAGAGAATTCTCCTCACAGTCTCATTGACCCTTTTATCGTCGTGGAAAGAGAATATCTGCGGATGCCTTCAAAATCTCTTTGCTCGTAGTGGAATAAAAATCTCTTTGTTCGGCGTGGAAAGAGAATTCTCTGGAAGGCCTCAAAATCTCTGTTCGGCGTGGAAAGAGAATTCTTTGGAAGGCCTCAAAATCTATTTGTTCGCGTGGAAAGGGAATTCTCTGGAAGGCCACAAAATCTATTTGTTCGGCGTGGAAAGGGAATTCTCTGAAAGGCCTCAAAATCTATTTGTTCGGCGTGGAAAGGGAATTCTCTGGAAGGCCACAAAATCTATTTGTTCGGCGTGGAAAGAGAATTCTCTGGAAGGCCTCAAAATCTATTTGTTCGGCGTGGAAAGAGAATTCTGTGGAAGGCCTGTCGGAAATCGCGGTTAAATATGGTGTATATGATTGGGTTGAGGGCCGAGTTGCAGTACCCGAGCCAGAAGATGACGGCGAAGAGCTTGTTCGGGAGCTGAAGGCCGACGAGAAGGGTGATGGGGTAGAGGGAGAAGAAAGGCAGCCAACATCCGACGAACGATGCCATGACGATGCCAAGGACAACGGTTGCCCTGCGTTCCCTCGACCGTGCCATCTTGCGTTTCATCTTCTCGACATCTTTTACCCCGTTGGCGCGAGGGTTGGAGCAGCGACGCGTGACCGACGACATGCATGAGCGACGATTTGACGTCGCAGAACGGCGACGCTCTGAGCGAGAGGATGCTGCTGCTGCTGCTAATGTTGCAGAGTAGGACGATGCAAAGGAAAGGCTCTTCGGAGGCACGGAAGCACTGACGGTGCCTAGGGATGTGGGGCCTCGACGCGCTTGGTTGATTCGCTGCGATCGAACGCGGACAGAAGCAACGGCTGATTGATGGACAACGTATGGAGGTGCAACGGATGATGCAACATCAGATGAATGAACAACAGGTGAAGCAACAACGGATGAAGGTGCAACAGATGAATGGACAACGGATGACGGAATAACTGGCGAATGGAAAACAGTTGAAGCAACAACGGGTGAATCTATAACGGATGACCAGATAACTGATGGAGCAACATCAGATGAATGGACAACGGATGAAGCAACATCAGATGAATGGGCAACGGATGAAGCAACATCAGATGAATGGACAACGGACGAAGCAACATCAGATGAATGGACAACGGATGAAGCAACATCAGATGAATGGACAACGGATGAAGCAACATCAGATGAATGGACAACGGACGAAGCAACATAAGATGAATGGACAACGGATGAAGTAACATCAGATGAATGGACAACAGATGAAGGAATAGCTGGCGAATGAACAACAGTTGAAGAAACGACGGATGAAGTAAACTTGGACGAAGGACTAACAGGAGACGGAAGAGCGGAGAACGTCAGCGCAGTTGACGGATCGCATCCCTCTGGACTCGGCGTCGACGGAGAGACAGATTCGATGGTCACCTGAGCGACTTCCGGTTCGACTTCAATCTCTTCCGGTTCCTCAGAACGAAGCTGCGTTGGCCGGAGCGACTCGGAACTCAATTCCCGAGTGGGACTGAGCCGGTCCACAGCGTTCTTCGCCTTTCCACGCGGATTCGTGGTTGAGGTACTCGATGTGGTGGTGGCTGGTGTCGTCGTGGTACTGGAGCAGATCGATTTGCAGTGGTTCTCCTCCACCGGATGATGAGCCTTTCTGAGGTTCTTACGGGCGCGGTTTCTGGCGGCAAGGTAGATCTTCAGGTAGACCATCACCATGACAACGAGGGGCAAGTAGAACGACCCAATCGTCGAGTAGATGACGTAGCCGGGTTCCTCGCTGAGCCCGCACAGCGGATAGCCGAACTTGTTCGGCTGGGGGCGTTTCCATCCGACGAGGGGTGGCAGGCTGATGATCATCGACATGACCCAGACTGCACCAATCATAAGCACGGCTCGCCTCTTGGTCCGCTGGCGCACGTAGCTGACCGCCCTAGTTATCGACCAATAACGATCGAGACTGATGAGGACGAGGTTTAAGATCGAAGCCGTGCACAGAAGGACGTCCGTCGCCAGCCACAGTTCGCACATAACATTCCCGAAGGTCCAGTAGCCCATCAGTTCGTAGGACAGGGACAGCGGCATTATGAAGAGACCCACGAAGAGGTCGCTCAGCGCCAAAGACGTTATGAACCAATTTTGGATTCCGCTCAGGTTGCGGTCCCTGGCGACGGCCACGATCACCAGGACATTGCCAAGGACGATCAGCAGCATTATCGCCGTCACCACCACCGAAGCCACGACGATGTGCGCCCAACCGTAAAGGCTCGGGTACGGGTAGCCCTCGAGGGGGTCGACGAACCCAGGCGCCCCGGGCCCCAAAGCGGGGTTGCCGTTGCCGTAGAAGCCCCAGTCGTCCGTGTCGTTCCAGGTCGTCGTGTCGTTGAAAGGTGACGACAAAGATGACACGGGGGCACTCGACCGGAACCACTCAGTTACCGATTCGGTCGAGTGGAACGTGGAAGGCACGTTGGAAGGCAATCTCGCAGCAAATGAAGCGGAACCAGAAAGGCGCGATAGCTCTACTTCCGGTTCTAGGGAACCTTCGCTCGGCCACGCTTTTGTACCGGAAGTACCCAATTCTTTGACGCTCGTAATATCGCCTTCCGTTACCATCGAACTATCCTTGAACATAGTAGTACCATCAGCCGCAGATCTAGTAGAATCTTCTGTTAAGTTGTTAGCAAGAGAAGTCGAAATACCTCTTTTTAGAAAGATGGTTGCGCCATTGTCTGCAAAGGCAGTAATACCACTTTTCGTAAGGTCGCCAGTAGCTTTATCAGTCGTCGCCACAAATGCACTGTCAGCTTCCGCCACCATGGTAATACCTTTATCGGTCTGGAAGATATTATGTTCCATAGACGTCCCCACAACGCTTGAAACTACCGGTTGCAGTTGTCGTTCGCCGTACATACCTTTCTCAAAGTGGTATCTGCTACTAGAAATGACAATAGTACTAGAAATGACAACAGTAATCTGTGGCAACTGTAACAAGTGGTATCTGCTACTAGAAATTACAACAGTACCCTATGTAAAGACTAGATATCTTACCCAAGTGATATTACAGCATGGGCGAAGTGTATGAAGCCAGAAACCGAAGCCTGCTTAATCCAGATTGTCTGGAATTCGTTCCTTGTGTGTTTATCCAAGTGGCGTGTTTGGTTCATCCGTTCAGCTGTAGGCGCACAGATGCTCGCCGGCCATAATTCACCGGATTACGCCGAAGGATTTGTAGCATACGGTACCATAGTAGCTTTCTGGCTCATCAGGTGCCAACGATCAATATTATCATTGTCAGGTGTATGAAGAGGACCGTTGGCTCGAGCTTTGCGGTTTAATTTTCCCCTTCTTAACTCCTCACTGGATTCCAAGACCCTGCGCCTGTCCAGACTTATAACCCGAATTACAATGGCAATATTCTATACTGTGTGCATGGAAGATTCCGAGGCAATAAAGATAAGAATATTCGTCGCAATATCTGAGCGAAGCCACGACGCGTGTGTATATTCGGAGGCAGAAGTTATGGCAACAGGCTGGAATCTATGTTAACGATCTCTGAGGCAGCATCGGTGGCAGCATTTAAGCCAACACTCATTTCACAATTTCTGCCACAACAAAACAGTATTCTGTGAATGTTGATCAATATATTCACCAGCTTCATCAGCTCCAAATAACAACGATCAATAAAGCATGAAATTCCGTTCCGTTTTCATCGACTTGGGAACTTCCGGTTCTCGTAAGAATCTCTTTCTGCGGCCGTCGAAACAATTTCCGCTCTTAAACCCGACGACTTCTGATAAACAAGTCTTCAGCCTCCGGTCGTTGTTTCAAAAACATTCGTTCATTATCGTCGCAAATTGCGATCATTAATTCGCTAATTCCGGTCATTACTTTGGCAAATTTGTCATTAATTCGTAATCTTCCGGTCTTTAATATGTCAACTTCTCGAAAACATCCCTGAATACTTAATGCGTTCGTTACACAGACACGCTCTTCGGTCGAGTAAGTCACAACGCTTAACGCTTAGATGTTTCTCCAACAAGCTTTAATAAGCTTTCTTCGCCAAACCTACGCGGCAACACTGCTCTCTCTCTCTCTCTCTCTCTCTCTCTCTCTCTCTCTCTCTCTCTCTCTTTCGCCCTCTCTCTTCTCTCTCTCTCTCTCTTCTCTCTCTCTCTCTCTTCTCTCTCTCTCTCTCTCTCTCTCTCTCTTCTCTCTCTCTCTTTCTCTCTCTCTTTCTCTCTACTTTCTCCGCGGATCTTTAGCTTTGGCGCCAAACGTGCCAGCACACCTGCTGTTGAGCTACGTCCTAACGCGCGCACTGTCACGATTTGGCGCGGAAATCGTTAGAGCGCGGGACCCTTGCATAGAACGCGACGGCCGCCAACACATTTTCCCGCCGCAATTTCCCGCCTTATTGATGAAAGTCGGTGCCCGCCGGCAGATGGGTGGATGGACGATAGGTGGAACAGGCCTTATATATGTGCATTTGTGTGCATGTGTGCATGTATGTGTGTTATATGTGTATGTATGTATGTACGTATGTATGTATGCATGTGTGCATGTATGACTGCATGTGTGCATGTATGTGCGCACGTTTGTATGTATGTTATTTGTGTATGTATGTATGTATGTACGTACGTACGCACGTATGTATGCATGTATGTGCGTTATATGTGTTATATGTGTATGCATGTATGTATGTATGATTGTATGTATGTCTGTATGCATGTATGTATGTATGTATGTATGTATGTATGTATGCATGTATGTATATATGTCGTAGGGCATTCGTATAGCGTCGGTCAGAGAACAGAATAGAATAGGGCAGAATACAGAATAGAATATAATAGAATGGAACATACTAAAGCTAAATGGAACAGAACATGATAGACGAGACTGGAACAGACTAGAAAAGGGCCGAATAGAATGGGATAGATTTCGATGGCTTCATCCATTCGACCAGTCTGATGCGTGAGGTCGTCTCCTGCATGGCAGCTTGGGCCGACTGAATCCGAGCATCATAGCAAGGGCCGATCGCCCAGTGGATGTATGCATGGGACAGAGGTAGACAGCAAGACGAATGACACCCAGGGGCCACTGATAGGATCTGGCCTTCGCAGTCGCACTCAGTCGCCGGCCTTATCGCGACCGTCGTCATCATCATCATAACAACCACCACCGTCACCGTCCCCAATACCACTCAACTCACCACTCTCGTGTGTGTTCATCTTCGGTATCATTTCATTAATGATCATCACCAAGATAATCACCATAATCATCATCGTTGTTGTCGTCATCATCACAACTACTGTGACTTCAGTCTTACTAAACTTCAGTGATGCAGGCCTCTCTTCTGATTCTGGTGGTCGATTGGGTTTTAGACCAGTGTCATTGCAGGCCTCAGCTGCCACCTCTCCACTGAGATCATCCAAGGCACAATTCCTGAGTCCCGAGCTCCGGGAAGATACAAGATGACATAGATAGACAACACAAAGTCGTGGACTGAATTATCGTTCGACCAGTTATTACAAGAGACGAGGGACAGAAGCAGATGGCACAAAATTGTCCGTGGTGCAGCCAGTCCTCGGCTCAAGGACGGTTGAAGACAAGAAAAGACAAGACATGACAAGACAAGACAGGACAGGACAAGACAGTACAAGAGAGGACAAGACAGGACAGGACAAGACAAGACAGGACAAGACAAGACAAGACAGGACAGGACAAGACAGTACAAGACAGGACAAGACAAGACAAGACAGGACAGGACAGGACAAGACAAGACAAGACAGGACAAGACAAGACAAGACAAGACAGGACAGGAGAGGACAGGGCAAGACAAGACGAAAGATCACTCAAGAACTCAGGCCTGCCGTCTTGGAGAATTTTGCGATACGACAAGATACACCTCCAGCCATAAACCGATCCTTTGCCTAGAAAGGGACGTACAGTTACTTTTAACTGCTGCCAAAAAGCCTTTCGATTGGACAAGAGAACAAAAGAACTTGCAGCCACTTGCTACCCCCACTCGGGTGGGGGTAGCTCTTCTGGTTCTTCCGTCTTGTGGCCGCCGTCTTGAAAATGAGGCAGTGAGAGTGGCGGTGCCTCTTTGCTTCGGTCTTGACCTTTGCCACACGCGCAGTTTAAATGCAGAGACGCAATTGGCCCAGAGGGGCTCCATGGGTTTGTCTGCCACTGGTATTTCGACGATCCATCAGCCGTAAGTAAGTAAGTAAATAATGCATTTTAACACGCCATATGTCCATCGGCTGAGCGAGGAATCGTCGGCATGTACTAACACACAAACAAATGCATAACACAGTGCTCAAACAAATCAAGGAAGATGCACAGCCACAAAGGCAGACACACAGAATGACACTCGACCACAAAGACAGACATACAGAATGGCACACAAGCACAAAGGTAGAGGCACACAGAGTATGCATGCATGTATGACGTATGTATGTATGACGTAGGTACGTATGACGTATGTATGTATGACGTATGTGTCAAACGACATCATTTTGCGAGTACTCCAAAGTGCAGACATCCGATGTATACCAGAGCCGAGGTCTACTGAGCACTGGTTACAAGCTACCTAAAGGCTCTACCTCAGTTCCTTGGACTGGTGAGAAATACTTGGCCTGGAACTCCACTACACATGTGCCACCTCCTACCTGTCACAAACATCAATTTTAGCAGAAGCTGCAGCGGCTGAGAATCCTGCGATACTAAATCTGCAATACAGCATATGCCGAGTTGCCTGCACCACTTAATATGTCCACCCCTGTTGCTATAGAAACTATTGGCCCTATTAGTGACGGGGGAGCAGAAGTTGACTCGGAGAGACTGGCTGTCGCCGGTCAGAGCTGTCTGAGGTAATCGACGTCAAATGCATTGCTTTATCGAAATCCTTTCCACCTGTGACCAGCGCCACAATGTCATTATCTTCAGAAGCTCTTTTCCGGGTGGTCTTTAGGGTAAGGCATGATTTCTGAGAAATACAGTAACATTTTACCCCTTAATGTAATTCTTTGCTCCTCGGATGTAATAATAATAATGTCATTATTATTAATCTGCATACGCTAAATAAATAAATAATTAATCGTCATCTTCACCATCATAAAACCACTGCAGTAATGTCATCATCATCATTGAGTATGATTATAATCACAATCACCACAATAATCATCATTGTTCCCCTTATCATTATCATCGTCGTCGTCGTCGTCAACGTCGTCCTTCTTCATCTACTCATTATCATCATTGTCCTCCTTTTTCTAGTCATAATGATAATAATATTATCAATCATCATTCTCTTTATCACCATATTCATGTTCATCATATTCATCTTCCTAGTTGTCGCCATCGTCATCGTCGTCATCATCATCATCGTCATCGTCAACATCGTCGTTATTATCACCATCATTATCATCAGCATCAGCATCATTGTCCTCCTCCTTCTCCTCCTTCTACGCATCATCAGCATCAGCATCATCATCAGATCAGCATCACCATCCTCCATCTCAGTGATATGCTGCATTTTATCATCAGCATCTGCATCCGCCTTCTTATCGAAGCCCGACTGATGACGATCGAATGGTGGGAGACAGAAAGACGGATGGACTGGGCGAAGGATGGATGGACTGACCGATGGTCGTCTAGTGGTAATGGAGCTATATAAAGCAAGCAAATCCGAATGTCTGTAAAACACGAGCATCCATGAAATCAATACCAGACAGCATTCAATTTCATGTTAATAAGAAAACGTTCGTTCGTTTGTATGTCTATGTGTGTGTATGTTTGTATGTCTATGTGTATATATATGTGTGTACGTTTGTATGTCTGTGTATATATGTATTTGTGTATGTTTGTATGTCTGTGTATATATGTATGTATGTACGTTTGTATGTTTATGTGTATATATATGTATGTACGTTTGTATGTCTATGTGTATATGTATGTATGTACATTTGTATGTCTGTGTGTATATTTGCATCAAAACGGAACAAATTAGGTTCGAATAGATTTGTAGAATTTATTAAACATTTTCCTCTCAGTGCACCAATCATATCCTTTCTTCCATTCCTCTCTCCCTGTATGATGTAGTGCTCCTAGGCCTAATCATACGCCGAGGCTGGCTGATGATTTCGGTGGCTAAAGCAATTTGTTTCGTACATATGTTAATTGTGTCGCGTCGTCAGTGAAGCGTGACGCTCTGCTGATAGCGTGACGCTCTGCTGATAGCGTGACGCTCTGCTGATAGCGTGACGCTCTGCTGATAGCGTGACGCTCTGCTGATGACGTGCATTTGTACACTCAATGTATGTACAGCAGTTGCAGTATGTTGAGTAGCCAGTAAGTGTAAATGTACGTGCTTTTCTAAAACGACCCGCATGGCCTCGACCTCCCCTCGCTTATCAATGAATTTATCAGTATCCTGTGTCTGGACAGACAGACAGTTAGGAAGCTTTTGCCTGCCTGCTTGCCTGCCTGCCTGCCTGCCTGCCTGCCTGCCTGCCTGCCTGCCTGCCTGCATCTTGACCTGGAACCGAACCCTTCCTGCCTATCGATTTGTTTTGACTGAGTGCCTGTGAATAACCTGGTTCCCGCGACTCTGCTTTCTATGGGCGTTTAGAAATCTCGAGTTTACGATTACGATTACGAAGTAAGTCGGTCTGCTGTGTGCTTGAGATATTTTCTACTTGTTAGTAGAGTTAATTTCCTTCAATAAAACTATTAACTCGACAGGTTTTGTGAACCACGGCAGATGCTCCCTGCGACGTTTAGCAACGAAAAGTAGGAAAAAGAGGGCAAAAGCTACCAACGCCTCAACTTAAATGCACATGGTTTTCTATAGCGCCGTGTCCAGTACCTTGGGATTCGTCCATTGCCGGTTCAAAGGTCCAAAGAAAAGGAAATGAGCACCTGCCGTACGTCTCACTTCTTGAATATGGGATACTTTAGTTACTAATCGAGTGAAATCCTTCACCACCGCTGCCCCTTTGAATGGGCGCCACGCCATTTAAGGTCTCCGTGTACGGACCGTGCTAGCCAAAGATTCAAATCTCTGAAACTAGCCACGACCGGGACGCGAACCGGCATCCTCACGCTCAGAGGCGCCTTTAAGTACGCTTTACCCAGTGTTACAATGTAAATGTAATGTAGCTAACCAGGCCAGCAGGAAGCGTTAAACGCAGTATTGCGAATACATATTGACTAACAGCGTGAGCAAGGCGAAGCTCAGGTCTGCCTTCCTTCCTTCTTTCTTTCTTCCTTCTTTCTTCCTTCTTTCTTCCTTCTTTCTTCTTTCTTTCTTCCTTCTTTCTTCCTTCTTTTTTCCTTCTTTCCTTCCTTTTTTAACCTCATTCCTTGCTTCCGTATTTTTCTCGACTCGTTAGCAGAGGCAACACACGGGGACAAATACAGAAACATACAAAGACAGGAACATAGACAAAGAGAGAGACAGAGAGACATAAGAAAGCGTACACTTGTTATAATAAAACTAAGTTGGCAGTCGATGATAACTTGTTTATCCGCATCGCCTCTTTCATTCCCACGTTCCGCCCACTAACCCAAATACGTCATCCTCTTCTCCAGTTTGACCTCTTTCACGACTTCCACTCTCCCTCTTAATCCATTACCCAACTATTCCTCCCCATTTCTACGCATCCTCATGCCCATTTCTAACTTCTTCCTCTCACATCGCCATCAATCCTCTTCCTCCGTTGCCCTATTTTCTCCTCCAATTTTCATCATTTCTCTTACTCCACTCTTCCTCATCCTCCTTTCTAAATTTGCATCCCCATTACTTCCTCCTTTCTCTTCCTCGGTTTCCCAATTCTTTCCTGCGACAGTTTTCTGACCCATTATACAAACTCATCGACGCTCCACCGCTTGCAATTTCTGCATCGGCCTTTCACTCAAACTGAAAACATTACTCTTTCTTCCTCTTATCTCTCTCCCCTCTCCAATCCCAAACATCACCCACCGCAGCTGCCAATCTGTCTCTCAGTCTGACTTTTGGATCTTGACCTGGAACCGAACTCTTTTGCCTATCGATTTTGTTTTGACTGAGCGCCTGCGAATAAGCTAGTCCCGCGACCTGGCTTTCGTTGGGCGCTGTAGAAATTTCGGAATTACCATTACGATTACGATTTCCACCCATCTTTTTCCTCTATTCTTCAATAATCCTTATTTCCACCCATCCCCATCCTCCATTTCCCATTTTTCTCCGCATGTCCATCCCTTCCCCTGAACTCTTCTGCTATCTTTCGGAGATCTATGTTCTCGCAAATCACCAGCACTCGTCCATAGAAATCTCTGAGCAGAATTAATTGGTCTCCAAGTGCGGCCTCTGCCTATGAACTGGGTTCGCTTGTCGCAGCGTCCGTACCAACAGCCGAAGATGACATGTTTTCGAAGATGAGAGGCAACAAGAGTAAGATGAAGAGGAAGGGGAGAAAAAGAGGAAGGAAGATGATGAATGAGAGGAAGAGACAGGTGGACAAGGGCAGAAAGAGGAAGAGGAGGAAGAGGTAAAACAAGAAGAGGGTGAAGAGGAGAAAGAAGAATAGGAAGAATATAAGAACAAGAGGAGGAAAAAGAAGGAAAGAAGAGGAGGGATATTGGATGTGGAGGGAAGAGGTAGCAGCAGGATGGAAAGAGGAGGATGTAGAAGAGTCGAAGGGAAGGGGAAAATGAGGACAAGGTGGAAAATGAGGAGGATGGGAATGAGAAAGGTCAGATGAGAGAAAATGAGGAGATGGGATGAGGAGGAAGAGAATAAAGAAAAGGAGGAGAAGGGAGAGCAGAAGGAAGAGAGGGATGAGGAAGAGGATGAGGAAGAGGACTAGGAAGAAGAGGAGTAGGAAGATGCTTGGTCAGAGCGTGATGATGTTTGGTTTAGCCTTCAGTTACGGCAACATTAGTTCTCTCGCTGCCTCTGCACCGTCTTCTCATCTTGGGGCTCGGACCAATAAATACATTCTGCCGATTCGCAAATACATTTATATAATCCTATTTATTGTATATAATTGTCTATTTGTGACATTTCTATATATGCGGTGTAATCACTTATGCGCATAAAAACCAATGACTCAGAGCTATGCTATGTTTATCAGTTGGTACCCAGGAGGTAACAAAATAGACAAGCACACAGACACAGACACAGACAGACAGACAGACAGACAGACAGACTGACTGACTGACTGACTGACTGACTGACTGACTGACTGACTGACTGACTGACTGACTGACTGACTGACTGACTGACTGACTGACTGACTGACTGACTGACTGACTGACTGACTGATAAACAGACTGATAGACAGTCTGTCTGACTGACTGACTGACTGACTGACTGACTGACTGACTGACAATGAGTGAGTGAGTGAGTGAGTGAGTGAGTGACTGACTGACTGACTGACTGACTGACTGACTGTATTAATGAATGAATGAACGAACGAACGAACGAAAGACTGAATGAATGAATGAATGATCAATCGAGACATTAAATGAAATTGTTCATTTTCATCACCGTATCATTAGCCGCAGCAGCCGCAGCAGCAGCTTCTTCCTCTTTCCTGTTCTCTTTACACAGCAGCGGAGTGAGTCAAAGCACAATTCCAATACATCACAGTCGGCTGGAGGCTTAAATTGCAACCAACGGTTGAAAATGAAAGACGCAATTTTTCGTGGTCATCAGGAACAGATGTCAGCCAAAAATAAGGGCTATATGTCAGGGTCAGGTCAGGTCAGGTCAGGTCAGAAGGAACGAAGCATGCGCACTATACATACCGATGCCGCCATCTTGGTCTATAAACAGAAGCGCGAGGTCAAAGGTCAGGCGACACTCGCACTAGGCGTCGTCCTCAGAGCGACGTCAGACAGTGGGCGATATTAGAGGAATCGATTGAGACGACAAAGGGAATATTTGCAGACGATCCATCAGACTTATGTAGACGACTCACTTCGACGCTTTCTCTGCGCTTTCGATTCAACTCGACTTCCCGGTGTTGTCACGATTTTCCGGCACCTCAAGTAGTCGGCTCTGGTTGTTTGTTTGGGGGCTGACTTTTCACCTGTTAAGTGTTTGGCGGGTGATCTGTGCTTTTCACATGTTAAGTGTTTGGCGGGTGATCTGTGCTTTTCACATGTTAAGTGTTTGGCGGGTGATCTGTGCTTTTCACATGTTAAGTGTTTGGCGGGTGATCTGTGCTTTTCACCTGTTAAGTGTTTGGCGGGTGATCTGTGCTTTTCAGCTGTTAGGTGTTTGGCTGGTGATCTGTGCTTTTCAGCTGTTAAGTGTTTGGCGAGTGATTTGTTTTCAGCGTCTGAGTTACGGGACTTTGATATTCAAACGACTAACTGAAAGGACCTATCATACGAACTCGCCAACACTTCATCTCTTGCAATTTCTGCGCAGGTCTTCCACTCGAAACTGACAACACTCCTCCAAAGATTTCTCTTTCCTGCTTCCCATTCCTGCTGATCCAGTTTCAAATACCATCCATCTTAGCCGCCTGCCTGCCTGCCCTGCCTGCCTGCCTGCCTGCCTGCCTGCCTGCCTGCCTGCCTACCTGCCTGCCGGCCTGCCTGACTCTTTGATCTTGACCTGAAACCGAAACCTTCCTGCCTGTCGATTTTGTTTTGACTGAGCTCTTAAGCTGATTCTGAATCCCTTGACTTAGCTTTCGTTGGGCGCTGGCGCTGTAGAAATTTCGAACTTAAGATTACGATTACAACTAGCCCAAGTGCTACCTAACTGAAAGGTCTGTATCCGTTTCACATTAACATCTGGTTACCCACTGCGATTACAGTGTCACCTAGGGTTCTCAGGTGTCCGGTTTCGAACCCCGCCAGACCAGAGTTGTGCCATCTGTCCGGGAAAAATCAGTTAATACACAGCGTTGGTCTGCTTTTGTCGTCCTTGCGCAGCACCTGAACGATCCTTTCACCTCAGAACCTTGCTTCTGAAAAGAGTGTGCATTTACTGTTGATATATATTTGACCTACTTATATATATATTTGACTTCTATATATATATATAAGAACAAAAGCTCAGATACATGTATACATATACATACATACATACTTACATAGATTATACATACTGTACATACATACATACATCATACATACATACGTACATCATACATACTATACATACATACATACAGTATATCAAACATTCTGTACATAAACACATACATACCTAGATACATCATACATACATACATACATACATACATACATATACACGTATATACATACTTATATATACATTATACATGCATACATGCATACATCGTACATTTAAAAAATGCATACATAGATACATATATACATCATACATCATACATACATATATACATACTTACAAACATACATCGTACATACATGCATACATCCATACATACATACCTAGATACATCATACATACATACAACGTACCTACTGTTTACCTTTGACCTTTACTGTTGTCATCGGTCGCCTCTACCTGTAAGCGCAAGATCACGTGTTCACGGTGAGTCCGAATTCGCTCCATGAATTCAGACCAGAGGGGTCAATGACATATGACGTATTTCAATGACATATGACGTATTTCAATGACATATGACGTATTTCAATGACATGACGTATTTCAATGACATATGACGTATTTCGGCCGCATAGAGGACTTGGATAACAGAGCGCGACATAAAACTCGATCCAGCTGTTTTTAATGGCTCCTGCCCCACCCCCTATATATCCCACTCGTTTCGAGTGGGACGGGTGGTGGGACAGGAAGCATTTCAGGGAGTCAACAGAGGGCGACTGGGACGGTCCGGTGATGGGAGGGTGTGCCAAGGCCAGAGGGACATTGATACCGGCCCCTCAGGCCTTCAATCACACCAGTGAGATATGGACGCTTTATACCTGCGGTCATTGATCATCGATTCAATTGACCTTTTAGGAATAGTCTGAAGCTTACTCTCCATCCAGTAACGACCAGCAGTAATAATAATAACACGGCGCTATATAAATCTCATCGGAAAGGACATAATATTATGCAATATATATATTTTTTATTTTGTATTATTATATTTACCTAAGTCGTGGATGTGACCAGATTATTAGTCACAGCTATGCTGTATCAGCTCAGCTCAGACGCTCATTTCTGCGTTAAAATCTTTTCGTTTTTTCGTGGTGATTAATAATTAATAATAATAATGTTACATAATATTATTACATAATAAAAATAATAACCCTAACTTCATTTTTTAGTTCCTGAGGGATCATTTCTACCTCGGGTTAAAAAAAATAATATAACCGAGCCTATATAATGTGCATATGAGCTAAATAAAGCCACAAGTAGGATCTGTGCAAAACTGTAAAAGAGCCTTTGAATGTCTGACGCGATTGTCGATCAATTGATAACAAGTCTTGCATGAAAGTTAGCAAAACACATGTGAGATTACACGTATTCATAAAAAACACAGCATGGGAAGCATTCGTGGACATCGCCTATACGCAAATTAAGGCTGAGACGACGAAGATGAAGATGGACGGACGAGCGAAACGTAGGGCCTCATCTAAGCAGTGGGCTCTAAAAAACCAGTTATTTACACGGGCAGTTTCCAATGTCTAACAGTTTATATATATACATATATATACACATATATATACACATATATCTGTGTGTATGTGTGTGTCTATATATAAAATTGTGCGGATATATATATATGTATACTATGTATATATATATATACACGGTAATTGCACGTACAAATCTACCACTGATGTGTGCAGGTGTTTGCGTTTAAAGGACTAATTGACTTTGATTTCGTTTTACGGCGTTGAATAAATATGTATTGCAAACATATACATATACGTATACATAAAAACATATTTACGTATATATATGTGTATATATGTATATTCATCGCAGAGTGTTAGGTGGTGTATATGTAAATGTAAAATGTGAATGTATGGGACAGGGAGCGTATAGATGCTGGACGGAGGAAGAGGAAGAGGAGGAGGAGGAGGAGGAGGAGGAGGAGGAGGAGGCGGAGGAGGAGGAGGAGGCGGAGGAGGAGGAGGCGGAGGAGAAGAAGGAGAAGGAGGAGGAGGAGAAGGAGGAGGAGTAGTAGTAGAAGGAGAAGGAGGCGGAGGAGGAGCGGAGGAGGAGGCGGAGGAGGAGGCGGAGGAGGAAGGGGCGAGCGAGGGACTGAGAAGGAAGAGGAGTCGAATGACGAGGAGACAAGAGGAGGACAATGAGGCAGAGGAGGATGAGGATCGTGAGGAGAAAGGGATAAACGGCAGGATAGATACACCAACACCATCTGGTGCAGCAGCAAGATGAGTAGCAGAAAGACAATGAAGAGGATGGTCCTGGATGGAGGCAGAGAAGAAGTGACACAGGAAAGGACGGACGAAGGGACAAAGGGACAGAAAACGAAGGGACACAGGGACTGATGATGAGGGACGAAGGGACAGAGAGAGACTGATGATGAAGGAAGAAAGGACAGAGGGACGGAGGGACAGAGGGACGAAGGGACAGAGGGAGGAAGGACAGATGAACGAAGGGACAGAAGACTAAGGGACACAGGGACTGATGATGAGGGACAGAGGGACAAAGGGACAGGGGGACGAAGGGACACAGGGACGAAGGACAGATGAACGAAGGGACAGAAGGACGAAGGGACAAAGGTATATGGAGGGGCTGAAAGCTGGACAGACAGAGTAGGAGTGATTCTCTGTTCCTTTGTCTCTTCCGTCGTTCGCTCTATCTATTACTCCTCAGGTATTCCATTCAAAACTGAAGTCTCGCCTTATCAAGAAATCCCACCCTGATCAGTCTTCCCATTTCTCTCAGCTTAAACGCAGCCCACCCTAGCCTCCTCTCCCCTCCTCTCCCTCTGGTCTCCTGGCAACCGGATTTGGTTCTTGACATGGCATCTTTGGATAACCCCACGGACTTGACGCAGCGCTCGTGAATAAGCTGGTGCCGTGCGCTTAGCTTTTAAGTAGCGCTTTAGAAATTTCGAGTTTACGATTGCGAATACGAGTACGAGTGAGGGATGGAGTGAGAGAAGGTCGTTGAGAGTGAGAGAAGGAAGGAATACTGACGGACGGACAGACAGACAGACAGACAGACGGACGTAGAGGCAGACAGGGAAGATTGATGGATGGTTGGACGGGTGAACGGACGATTAGACTTTCGGACAAGAACAAAAAATGAAAAAGGAGGTGGAAGAGGAAGAGGAGGAGGAGGAGGATAACGAAAAATAGGATGAGGAGATGATTGATGATGCAACTGCCTCTGGTATAACTGCGACTCAGTCCAGAAATGCAGACTGCGACGGATATGGCAGCTGTGTATGGAACATCCTCTCCTATTCGATAGACTGACATTTAAACACTTCCTGAAATCAACCCGATTAATATATATTTATATATAAAATATATATTTGCATGTATACAGAAAACTATCAGTCCGTCTTTCACTGCCGCTCTCTCCATCCATCTTTCCGTCCCTCCGCGCACCTCTGTCTCTTTGTTCCTCTGTCCCTTCGTATCTTCTTCCCTCTGTTCCTTCGACCCTCTGTCCCTCTGTACATTTTCATCCGTCTCCTTGTCTATGTCCCTTCAGCTATGTATGGAACATTCTCCCTACTCTATAGACTGATATTTTAGCACTTCTGAAATCAAGCCTATTAATATATGTGTATGCATATATATTTGTATATATTACTATACGCATGCACGCATTTATGTAAATATTTAAACTCAATATTCCTATAATTCGTATATATTATGCATATATATACATACATATGCATATTATATTGCCGCAGTCTCAGTACGCATGCACATGGCTTATCTGTATTCGGTTTCCTACATTCCCTTGTTGACTCGAAATTGATTGCGTGTCTGTCTGTCTGTCTGTCTGTCTGTCTGTCTTTGCCCCTGCATCACATTCTTCCTTTTTTCCATTATTTAAAATCCTGAAAGCTTGCGTGCGTGTTTTGAAAACGCATTGTAACACTAATGCGTTTTATCTTTCTGCTTCTATTCATATTCTATATAATCGAAGTTAAAGAAAAAAGTTAGAAGACTCTTCAAATACGGAATCAATTCCATTCCATTTCCATCCAAACAGATTCAATTCTTTCCATTCGAGGCCAGTTCGCTGCATTAAAGCCCTTAAAATTTCACTTCATTCCAAACATATTCAAGTTTCAACCATTTTTCGTTCTTCTTCAGTTCAGTCCAAACCATGTTCAACCAACCGTTTGGAGGCGATGGATGTAAATTAATGACCTCCATTCGTTTGGGTCATTTGTCAGATCCAGTGTCGTTCTCGTGTTTAGTCCAAGTCATAACAAGACTTGGGCTAAACACGAGAACGACACTGGAAACGAAGACAATAGAAACGAAGACATAACAAGTCTTCGTTTCTATTGTCTTCGTTTCTATTGTCTATCCTACGAATTTGTAGTCTTCCTTTGTTTCGCTTTCATTCGCATCTGGCATGCTGTGCTGTGTGCGACAGGCGATCCACTGGTGGGCTTTCCACTGGTCCCAGCATCGGAGACTTCGCTGCACGGCTTTGTCCAGCAAAGTTGTTAGATTTCTTCATTTCTTATTTTCGTAGTCTTGAGATTCCAACAGTTTACCTCAGCCAACTTACTTTCACAATTCATTTCTCGTCTGGCTTTCTCGTTGTTCAGCTTTCTGATCACAATTCCAAAGAGTAAGAACAATAATCCATAGTATATAACCTTGGTAGCAACAATGATCCAACATTGTCCATGTAAAACTGAAGATCACCACGGAAACAACAATTGCTCATTGTCCATGCAAGCGTATACATAACCATGGCAACAACAATGGCCCAATGTCCATGCACTCCACTCACGTAGATCGCCATGGCAACAAGACTGTCCATGTAAAGTAATCATAGATGTTTACCCTGACAACTGCATCAATCAAGCTGCTTCATTACATACGATGCATTTCCTCTGAGCATCGTTAAACCGCCGAGTCATGAAATTAGTATGACGAAATCAAACAATTATATAGCGCCACTAGCAGAATCCATTTTGTAACATAGCTATACGCCAATTCAATAAAAGGGAATCTGTGTCGAATCTACCTACATATTGTAAAATTTAACAACAACGACTCGGAATCGTCGTATAACAATGGGACCATCAAAGCTGATTGGTTGTTTAATGTGTCACTATGACATAAATAAATAAACGACTGCTATTGGATGGCATTTTATCCAACGTCAACGCTAATTGGTTGAAAGCCGTTTCATTACGTCAAACTCGTGTGACGACATCTTGTTGGTAAACAAGATCATTGCATAGCTTGGACTTCGGACATTAAGCAAAATGGTTGAATCTGTCTCCATTAATCGTAATAGTAATCGTAAACTAGAGATTTCTATAGCGCGTAAAGCAAACTAAGTCGCGGGAACCAGCTTACACGGAAGCGTTCAGTGAAAACTAGATCGAAAGAGTCAGGTTCGGTCCGGGTCAAGACCCAAAGGTCAGACAGCGTCCAGGAAACGGCAATCGAACCATACGATCTGCCATATTAAATCTGAAACGCACTCGACTGAATGACATTGAAGTCTGTTTTTTTGCAAACGAAATTTGCAAAGCGGATATAACCTAATGCTTAAGACTGACTTTATCAATTGTTTTGTCTTCAACCGTCCTCGAGCCGAGGACTGGCTGCACCACGGACAATTTTGTGCCATCTGCTTCTGTCCCTCGTCTCTTGTAATAACTGGTCGAACGATAATTCAGTCCACGACTTGATGTTATCGATCCATGTCATCTCGGGTCTTACCCGAGATAGGGATCCAGGAATTGACTTTATGAACAGCAGGGTCTAATTAGAATGAAATTCTGTTGAAATTCTCTGTAAAGGCGGCAAAGTAGTCGCAGTGGATGATTTAGTTAGGTTCTCTGTAAAAAGGTTGATTCTCCATTAGACTGAGTGGTGGTTTTCCGTTAGACGCTGATTCCTGGGTGCACGCGATGTGACGGACGGAAGGTTGAAGCTTGGGTTAGAGGTCAAAAGAGTCACGTGGATTGATGTCGGATCAACAACTGAGGCATCAAAACGTCACCGATGACGAGATCATCATCATCGTTGTCGCCGTCATCATCACCGCCACCACCACCACGGGGAAGATGATTGACGCAACTGGGGGTTCCACGGAATCTCGCCCACCGGTAGATACAACGCAAAGAAGCTGTCACACGGGATTTATGGCACTCATTGTCTTTATTATTCCTTGACTTAGAGACAGACGGACGGACGGACGGACGGACGGAAAGACAGACAGACAAACAGTTATTGTTTGATCCTTCTACAGAGTTTCCATAGAGGCCTGTAAGGGAATGTGTTACCTTCACCTTTACCGTTACAGGTTACACGTGTGTGTTTGTGAGTTTAAGCTTTGCTCCTCTAAAAATTTAGAAATGCGATATAAAATTGTTATAGCGCTAGTTCAGCGTTTCATGCTTTATTTATGATCGTTTATGGTTTCCTGTCTCTTGTCCGAGTTTCATGTTTTGTTAGTGGTTCGAGAATTTCTATGAAATGAGCTACAGAAAGTCCAGATATTAGACCTGGGTCGGTATCGGGTTTTTAAGTCCGTATCGGTTTTCGTTTTTTTTTGTCGGTAGTTTTGGGAACTGGTCTAAATATCGCGGTATCGGTTTGTTATGTGTTCCGTGTGTCTTAATTCTGTTTCTATTTCTGTGTTGCGAAGACGAGTGAGTTGCACAAGAAACATCGACAGCAAGTAATGGAAAAGAAACTAAATCTCTTTGGACACATCTCCAGAATGGATGGTCAAACAAGTTTTGTTTCGAATGATGGATGGCTAAGGGATCAGAGGTAGAGCGAGCAGAGAATGGTTGGATGACGTCAGGGACTTGTGAGGGATGGACGGACACAGGCGGAGTCAGTTGGCACAGGACAGACAGAGGGACAGTGGAAATCGACAGTGAAGGGTGCGATCAACATCAAAGGGCAATGAACCTACGGACCTAAAGAAGAAGAAGAAGAAGACATGCCTGAAGCTTATCATCCGACTGCTGTTATCAGGTGCACACTGCACAATTGTACAGCTTGCGATGTTGTTTCACTGTAACAAAATTGTATTTATTTGATTTGTTCAACTATATACTACAGCACATATATATATATATATATATATATATATATATATATATATATATATATATATATATATATATATATATATATATATATATATATATATATATATATATATATATATATATATATCAAATGGTAAAAATGTCAGTTCTTAATATGTCTGTAGTTCTGTACACGACGGCTCATAACGAATGAAGCAACTTACGGAAATGTTATTTTTAATGCTACGGTACGGTACATGTGTCCAACATTTGCCGAATAAGTCCTCGGTTGATTCGTCGTCTTGCAAATTTTGATTTATTGATAACTGATGTGATATAACTGAATCTTATAATTAGCAGTGCAAAAGTGTCACAACTTCCACTGCATGTAGGGGGCCTACGTGGGCATACGTACGTATGCCTACATCATTTACTCATAGATATGGGACGTTTCTGTTATTTCTCATCAGCGCAGGTCTTTCACTCAAAACTGAATACACTCCTCTTCCAAAAATCCTGATTCGTCCTCTCCCCCTCTTCCCTTTAGTTCACTTTCCGGTTCGATTCCTAACATCACCCACCACATGCGTCTGACTGTTTACCTGCCTGATTTTTGGATCTTGACCTGGAACCGAACCCATTCTGTCTGTCGATATTGTTTTGACTGTTCGCCTGTGAATAAGCTGGGTCCCGCTACTTAGCTTTCGTTGGGCGCTGTAGAAATCTCGCGCTTACGATTACGATTACGATTACAAACACACGCTTATCAGTCAACAATGTTAAAGAAATGTTAAAGAAATGTTAAAGAAATGTTAAAGAAATGTTAAAGAAATGTTAAAGAAATGTTAAAGAAATGTTCAGTGAACGAGGAATAATATTTGTGAAAGAAAATAATAGTTTGATATTTGCGTTCCGTGTATACCGACTTTTAGGTTTTTATCCCCGGTTTTCGGTTTTTGTTTTTCTTGAATATCGACTTCAGTGCTGGTTTTGTTTTTCTGAATATCACGATATCGGTTCGGTATCGGTTAAACCGATGAGCCACTACCCGATGTATACACCCCCATGGTTTATTTAACGATTTCTATCTTCAACTGGTGTTACCGTTACCGTGAAATACTTTCGTAACGAATCTTACTGGACTCGGTGCGATGCGCTCTTTCCCGTGAGTCTCAAAGGATCAAGGTCGTTGAGCTTGATGTTACCCCAGCGCCTACACTCCGTACCCCCCTTCCGACTCTGTTCCCGTCGACTGCGAGGGACGATTGCTGAGACAGGAGAAAAGATGCGACTTAATCAGCGGAGACAGGAGCGGTGGGACGAAGCTGAGGATGCTGGTGCAAGAGATACAAGACGATAGCATCTTCCGAACACAACATCCTCAGCTCAACTCCGACATGTGCGCTTGTATGTGTATGTGTGCATATGCCCGTATATATGTATACGTATGTGTGTATGTGTCTATATATCTACATGTATATCTATATGTATATGTATCGCAGCTATAAATCTCTTCATGTCAATATTAACAGCAATAACTTCATTCGCATGAGAACTATTCAACAATCTTCTTATGCATACACATGAATCATATATACGTATTTATATTTATGAATATATATGTAGATGTATATATGTATGTATATACGATTCCTTAGGGTAAGAAGATGCATTTCGGCAGAGAGAAGATGGGAGTGAGGGATGCGGGGGAAGGGAGGCAGAGGCCGTCACTTAGTTGCAGAGGTGGGTTGAGGGACATCGTTAGCGACTGCGCTCGACAATAGCAAAGGAAGTTCCGCATCGCTGATCAGAACCCTTTCTATATCGGCGTTTAATATAGTCTAATGTATACATGCATATGGCAGGCAATAATCCATGAAACGATATATCCATCCATCCATCCACCCATCCATCCATCCATCCATCCATCCACCCACCCATCCATCCATCCATCCATCAATCCGTTTTCCCATCCACCTGTCCATCCATCGATTCATCCATCCATCCATCCGTCCGTCCATCCGTTCGTCCGTTCGTTCGTCCGTCCGTCCATCCATCCATACATGCATACATACATTCATACATACATACACACATTCACGCATTCATTCACATGAATAGATAGATATACGTCCATCAGCCCGAGCTCTTATAAAAACTTGTTTGTAGGCTACTTGTGTCGGAAATTTAAAGTAATGGCTGCATGATTTCACGCAATGACCCTCAACGGGGTCATCTTAGGGCAGATGGTTTCTTCAGCTGATGACTAAACACGACAATCGTCATCCAACAACATTACAATCTTCCCTTATAGTCTTACAGGCTCCAAGATGAATTACCAATTTCCAAGACACACCGAAAATCGAACCCCACACCCGAGAACGACAGCAAAAAACAAACAACTTATAACAAAACAAACGAATAAACTCTACAGTCAAAACAAATTAACGTCCAGCAATTTGGAGCAGTTCGTAAAAGGCGCTATATAAATCAGTATGTTTATCCACTGGGGCGCTAGAGCCAAAACAGATGCACAACTTGGGAGAAAATATCAAAGTATCCGAGGCAAAAAAGAGATCAGGAAATCGGGTTTTATTACTACGCATATCATGAATATTTATGAGCGATAAGGCGATAAGGACTCACGATCGAGTGTCTGCGTTCACCATTAAGGAAACTGAGGCTACGCGTTTATTTTTATGTTTCATTTAATTAATGTCTGCTAATCTCAGACACTTAAGTATATACAGCATGAATGCCGCTGGTGTAAAGGTAATGATAAATGTAACGGTCACTGTAACACGTAATGGTAAAGGTGAATATAACGGTCAATGTAACACGTAAAGGTAAAGGTAAATATAACGGTCAATGTAACACGTAACGGTTAAGGTGAATATCGAAGTCAACGTAACACGTAAAGGTAAAGGTAAATATAACGGTCAATGTAACACGTAAAGGTAAAGGTAAATATAACGGTCAATGTAACACGTAAAGGTAAAGGTAAATATAACGGTCAATGTAACACGTAAAGGTAAAGGTAAATATAACGGTCAGTGTACTTACTCCTTGCAGTAGACGACCGATACGTTAACGGTTAGCCGCTAGCTTAAGATGGACAAGTCACGTCTTATTGTCTTTTGATCGATCGATCGATTGATTGGTGGATTGAATGATTGAATGATTCCCTCGTTCATCCACGGCAATCCGCTTTGGGCAAGCCTTTTACCACTTCCCGACGTACCTTTATTTGCATTGACTTGTCTTTCCATCTCATCCCGTCACCACTCACCCCTTTCGTTCCAGTCTCTCCGCTTCCGTCGTATTCTCTCAGTAGTAGTAGTAGTAGTGGTAGTAGTGGTAGTAGTGGGAGTAGTGGTAGTAGTAGTAGTAGTAGTGGGAGTAGTAGTAGTAGTAGTTCCAATGTTTAGCGACATCTTATGGCATCAAAGGCCGTTGACGTCGCTCTCCTTTATCTAGGCTTGGGACTGACGCTACCCGAGTACGGCCTATTCCCTTGTCATTCTTCCTCCCTCTGCTTCAGTTTCTTTCCTTCCTTGCTCACCTTATCACTCCTCTCTCACTGTCTCACTGTCAGTCAGTCTGTCTCGTCATCCCTATGTCTCTGTCCTTCTCTGTTGCTCTCTCTCTCTCTCTCTCTCTCTCTCTCTCTCTCTCTCTCTCTCTCTCTCTCTCTCTCTCTCTCTCTATCTCTCTCTCTCTCTCTCTCTCTCTCTCTCTCTCTACCTCTCTCTCTCTCTATCTCTATCTCTGTATACGTATATATTTTTCATGCTCATTTCATTTCATTTATTGCTTCCAAAAAGCATCAGCATGAAATATTTTACATAAAATACATATTGGATACAACAGGCAGACTCAGAAAGAACCATGTTCCGCTTATATGGGTCGCCAATATCACATGGAATATTATGTAAAATGACGAATATTCAACTCAATATAGCCCAACTGGACTTGAGCAAACAGAACCTTTGTAATAAGAACCCAAAAAACTTTAAAAGGAATTAATTAGTATAAATTCACTTATTAAGTTCATTCAAATATGTGTGTATATAATTTTTAGATAATTTTATATTGGGCAGAATACAAATATCATCAGATAAATTGTGCCACATTATATATATATATATATATATATATATATATATATATATATATATATATATATATATATATATATATATATATATATATATATATATCCATCCATCCGACCGTCCATCCATCCAACCATCCAAGTATCCATCCATGTATCCATGTATCCATATATCCATGTATCTATGTATCCGTCCATCCATCCATTCACTCAACCAACCACCTACCCACCCATCCATCTCCATATATATATATATATATAAAAATATAGATACATGGATGGATACTTGGATGGTTGGATGGATGGACGGTCGGATGGATGGGTGGATGAATAGACGTATGGATTGATATATATATGTGATATATATTATATATATGCACTCCGTCTATGTGCTTGTATGACTCTATATAGACACACACACACACATATATATATATATATATATATATATATATATATATATATATATATATATATATATATATATGACAAACATACAGATTCCAATAATTATAAAACCGACTTCTAATTTCTATATTTCAAGGGCATCCATGCAGTGACCATCGAAGGCCCTAATGTCAGGCAACTATATACGGGCGCTAGATAAATAACTGGCAATCTCTGGTAATTCTTTATAGACGATGAACTCCGCACTCGTGACGCTGTGGCTCGTCACGTGACTTCGCTATAACCGTCAGACAAATGAAGGAAATACATTACACTTAAGTGCGTCCTAGCTGTTACAGTTTTATTGTCGATTACTGCCAGATATGTAATTCGTGCATTCGCCATATTGCTGACTTCTGTCTCACTTCGCTTTGTTTACATCCGGTTCTGACTGAAGTTCGTAACCCACATCATGCATAGAGTTTCATTACGTATACGATTATCTGTGTTCTAGTCATTATTTTATATATACATATTAATTAATTAATATATATATATATACAAATGCATGATCAATGCAGACATGTATATATATATATATATATGTACATAGAAAATATACACATGTGTATGTATGCATATGTATATACATATATGAAGGTCTGTATATCATACATGTGTTTGTATGTATATATATACAAACGTGTATATATATATGTGCATGTATGTATAAGCGTGCATGAGAGGTCTCTGTATACGGGTTAGTGACCCTCACCCTGGTTCCTTTTTGTTTGAATGGGTGTGTTATTATGTTACAAGGGCCACCGAAATGGTTCCTCCGAATGGCGCTATATAATTGTTTGATTACGTTATATTAATTCCATGACTCGGCGGTTTAACGATGCTCAGAGGAAATGCATCGTATGTAATGAAGCAGCTTTATTACTGCAGTTGTCAGGGTAAACATCTATGATCACTTTTACATGGAGTCTTGTTGCCATGGTGATCTACGTGTGTGCATGGACAATAGATATTGTCGTTGCCATGGTGTTTTACTATTTTGTTGTTGTTGCCATATATCAGGATCTATACCATTTCCAGGAACAAAGGGTTATTGTTGTTGCTGTGTTGATCTACATGTTTGCATTGACAATGAGTAATTGTTATTGCCATGGCGATATGCAAGTTTACATGGACAATAAGTGATTGGTTTCGCCGTGGTGATCTCTTTTACATGGACAATAGGTCATTGTTGTTACCATGGTTATCTACTAAGGGGTTATTGTTCTTGCCATTGTAGCCTAATCTTTTGTAAGGACTATTGGCTATTGTTCTTGCCAAGGTGGTAACGATTTTACAGGGTTTATTTTTATTAGTTATTACCATGGATATCAATCCATTAATACGAATAAAAGGTCATGGTCAATAAAAGGTCAATAAAAGATCGATCCTTATTGATTTTTTCAGACCGGTAGATATATGAAGAGCTGAACATGCTGGTCTTTAGGTGAAGCGGTGAATATCGGATTGATTTCTGATTTGTAAGCAGTCAGGCTGGATGAAGAGGCCGACGAAATCATGTTTGCCGAGTTTACCAGATCATTGCCACATCATTGTTATCACCCTCTACTATTTGAACTACACCAATACCACAACTACCATCACCATCATCATCATCATTATCATCATCATCATCATCGTCATCATCATCATCATCATCATCGTCATCAGCATAATCATCGTCATCATCGTCGTCATCATCATCATCATCACTACCACCATATCCATCATCATCGTCTTTAAGAGGTTCATATAAGGCTCTATTCAATATCCAGCTATACACAAATATCTTCCTCCTCTTCCTCCTCCTCCTCCTCCTCCTCATCATCATCATCATCTTCGGCGTAGTCGTCGTCCTCATCATCAGCATAACCATAAACACGTATTGTGAGTCTTATATATTATGCATATTAATGTGTGTGGGTATGTTCATATGCATATATACACATATATATATCGAGACTGAAGCCGATATTTCTATAGCGCCTTTAGTTTGGCTGAAAAGCGCTAAGTAGGCCTAGATGACTTGGACTAAGAGTAACCGAACGCAGGGGTCGACATACAGTAGTGGTCTAGAAAAACATGTCGTGTGTCGTGTGGTCGGTAGATGTCTGCAGAATACGTCTGTCTGTGTAGTTGATGTTTTTTCAACGATTCCCGTAAACACGACCATAATCATTGTTCATCAACGAAAACGACCATCTCGAATGAAACCTGCCTCAACAAGTGCATACAAGTCCGCCCCTCGTCTTCCCCCATTTTCCCCTTCACTTATTTAGTCCTCCTTTCCCACCTTTCACTCATCCTCCTCTTCCTCCTCCTCCTTTTACTCATTCCTCCTCCTTTTACCTCTTATCCGTATACAGGGCGACGATTATAGGATGCGTTGTTTTTCTGGGCTTCTTAACGGACCGACATGACAGGCAGACAGACAGACAGGCAGACAGGCAGACAGACAGGCACAGGAACCCACGGACATTCAGACGCAGACACTGATGGCGAGAGACATATATAGAGGTAGACAGCGAGAGACAGACACACAGACAGACACACAGACAGACACACAGACAGACACACAGACAGACACACAGACAGACACACAGACAGACACACAGACAGACACACAGACAGACAGACAGGCAGGCAAGCAGACAGGAAGGGACACAAGCAAACAGTGGGACAATCACGTAGTTCTAGATAACCTACTGAAGCATTAAAAGATACAGAAACAGAAACAGTAACAGACAGACAGACAGACAGACACAGACACACACAGATACACAGACGCACAGACAGACATGCAAGCAGGCAGACATAGACACGCTCAGGAACCCATGGATAATCAGACGCAGACACTGATGGCGAGAGACATATAGAGAGATAGAGACAGACAGACAGACACACAGATACACACAGAGACACACAGAGACACACATGCAGGCAGACAGACAGACAGGCAAGCATTCAGACAGACAGGAACCCACGGACATTCAGAGGCAGACACCGATGGCAAGACATATAGAGAGGTAGAGAGTGAGAGACAGACAGACAGACAGACAGACAGACAGACAGACAGACAGACAGACAGACAGACAGACAGACAGACAGACAGACAGGGAAGGAGAGACTTGGTACTACAAAGACATGAAGACATTGCCAATAATTTCTCCATTAATCTCACACGCTGTCATCCAGCGATAATCCGGGTCCTGGACCAGATAATCCGCCTTTGATCCGCCGCCTACTCGCACATACTGCACCGCAGGATACCCTGTCACCCGCGCCAAGACCCCCGAATGCCAGCGCCTGGGTTCGATTTCCGGTCGATGCACGATCCAATGTGATTTATATAGCGCATTTTAACGCCTAAATGTTTTATTATTAGGATGCTGCATGCATATTAAGTTTTTCTTGTGTTCTTAAATACTTGGAAACCGATGTGCGATTAGCTATTGGTTAATAAAGAATGTGCTTACTTACTTAATTAATTAATTAATTATGTGTTCAGCCAGGCGCTAGAGAAGTCGTCGGTTTATCACGGGTAAATGGTCTCATACAATACAAAAATATTACTTTACGATACAAATAACAATGCACTATATTACAATGCAAGTCTAAATTTTATAATATCCTTTACAACAGCTACAGAAGTCGCCAGTTCATGGTGGGTAAATGGTCTTCATACAATACAATGCATACAACATAACGAATTACAATACAAAAATCAATACAGTGCTACTTTACAATACGACTGAAATATCAGAAAGTCCTCTTATGTACATTGAAATGGGATGGATACATGGATGGATGGATGGATGGATGGATGGATGGATGGATGGATGGATGGATGGATGGATGGATGGATTGATGTATGGATGGATGGATGGATCGATGGATGGAAGGAAGGAAGCAGGAATGGGTGGGTGGGTTCGAGGATGGGTGGATAGAATGACGGATGGACTCTGGATGCGTGAAGAGAATGGGTGGCTGGCTGGGTGGCTGGCTGGCTGGCTGGATGGATGGATGGATGGATGGATGGATGGATAGTATCAGAAGACATTACTTTACCCCGATCAGTCAGTGTTAGTTTATGGTGAATGCCCAAATGTTTTAAACTGACTGAGCAGCTGAGCTGGCTGATAAACGAAACAGTCGACATGAATTACACTGAATACCCTGCGGTCCACAGACCGAAACGGTTTCCACCAACTGTCCATATTCGCCGGGTGTTTAAATCCCGAATCCCTGCTACCCACCGCCGGCCGGTGGGGTGCCAAATCAGTTCCGGGTGAAGACAGTTCCGACTCGGCCTGCTTTTGGCACACCACAGTGGGCGAATTTTAAACTACACCATCATCATCATCATCAATCCGCCATAGGGCGTTACTTGCGATTCAAATGCTCTACCGCGTTATACCGAATTTCGCGTTAAACAATTTTGCATGCAAAATGAATTGCAGGGTGGCCTACTTGTAGGTTTTGGGGACGCGAAATCACGTGGGCGTCTTTCTGTGAAGGGAATCGCCGCATGACATCTTAAATATGTAGCCAGATATTGATTGATTCATTAGTTATTACGAACGCCTGGCACGCGTGCCTTGACAGCTACGTTTCTTGGGCCCCCTCGGCCCATAACTGGCCACCAGTGGCATGATGCGTGCCTGCTCTGAGCCAATGACTGATGCAGTCGGACAGTACGTTCTATATAGAACCACTGAAAATGGAAACGTCGTCTTTTCTATTATTTTTAAATGAATTAGCGACAATAACGCTTAATGTCTGAATCCCTTCTGCCCAGCCAGCAATACGTTCGGCCGCCGTGGTGTCAAATCGGTACCAGGGCGAAGAAGGTTCCGGTTCCGCCTACTTCTGATACAATATAGCGGTTTGATAGGAAACAACATTCAATAAGTGGAAAAATAGAAGCCAAGGCAGTCACTCAAGCAGTCTGTACTGATGAGTTGTAATCAGGAAAATATGAATATGGCAGCGCTAGAACAATTCTATTTCTGGAAAATAATTTCCGCGTCGTTATCACGTGAACCAATCACGATAGTTTCCGGAACTGTTTTCGCACGGACCGCATTTGGCTTCACACCGGTTACATCAAAGTCCTGGATTACCCCAACTTCCACCAAATCGCATCCCCAACTCAATTGCGATTTCACTCTGCCCTTATCGACTTACGCAAAATGGCTACTTGACTGACAGGTCAATCAGCTCCGCACTGGAGGAACAACGTGGGACGTCTGCTACGAAGTCAAGAAATTGCCGCCGAAAAAGCGTCTCTTTCGCCGATATTTCCACCCCCCAGCATTCGTCCCACTCGCCTCGAATGGCTTCCCATTTATGCAGCGCTTTAGGAAATTGGATAATTCGCCGATTTCAACGCCGGTAATTATTTGTCCCGCAATTGAAACCTTTCTGTTTCTCGTCGTGCCGCCATTACGCACGAAGTCAACCTTGTCTTGCAGAGCGTTGTTATAGCGCTAGATTTTGCCGATTTTTATAGCGCTGTTTTATTTCGCTGTGTTTCAGCAAGTTCATGCGAATGTTTGTGATGTTGCTTCGTCTTTGTTTAGAAGAGAGAAAACACGATCAAGCCTTCATCTATTCTGAACTTCATCTTCTCAAAGGCCACTCCAAAGATGGTGTACTTCTCAGCTCTAATAGAGGTGATGATGACGACAATGATAAAGGTGATGGCGAGGATGACAGACAACGAAGAGGACGATGATGATAATGACGATGAAGCAGAGGAGGAAGCAGAGAAATGAGAAAAAGAACAAGAACAAGGAGATGATAATGACGATGATGACGACGACAACGATGACGAAGAAGACGATAGATGGTGGTGATGATGATAACAATGACGATGACGTTGACGATGATGATTATGCTGCTGCTGATGATGATAACAATGACGATGACGTTGATACGATGATGATGATTATGCTGCTGCTGCTGCTGCTGATGATGATAACGATGAAGTTAACGACGATGATGATGATTATGCTGCTGCTGCTGACGATGATGATAACGTTCATGATAACGACGATGATAACGATCATGATAACGACAACGCGCTTAATGACGACGACACGTTTGACGGGTGATCACTGAAAATTAAGCCAACAGTGACGATATTTTGTTCACAGCATTGGAATGTTTTTAAAGGGGCAATATAAATGCACAAATACAACGATACATCGTACTCTGTCGCCCTCTAGCGTCGCGCCTTCTGCGTCCGAGTTGTGCACCGCACGCTCGCCAGGGGTCGCCCATTACTGGCCACCGGAAGTTAACCGCACTTTTGGCTTAAATTTCCGTTACAGGCCACTTAGTGAACGTTATTATCATCATCATCATGATCTTCATCATCATGATCTTCATCATCATCATCATCATCATCATCATCATCATCATCATCATCATATATGGACTCCTTCCAAAATTTGTCGCCGGCATTAAAGTAGATCTTCGACCACCTGCTTTGGTTGACCTGTTGTCTGCCTCCCTTCGACCTTTCGTCTGTTTCTCGTCTAATCGTCATCTGCTTCCCTTCGTCCCATCGTTTGCATTCCTTCGACCCGTCGTCTGTTTCCCTTCGACCCGTCGTCTGTTTCCCTTCGACCCATCGTCTGCTTCCCTTCGTCCCATCGTTTGCATTCCTTCGACCCGTCGTCTGTTTCCCTTCGACCCGTCGTCTGTTTCCCTTCGACCCATCGTCTGCTTCCCTTCAACCCGTCGTCTGTTTCCCTTCAACCCGTCGTCTGTTTCCCTTCGACCCGTCGTCTGTTTCCCTTCGACCCATCGTCTGCTTCCCTTCGTCCCATCCTTCGCATCCCTTCGACCCATCGTCTGTTTCCCTTCGACCCATCGTCTGTTTCCCTTCGACCCATCGTCTGTTTCCCTTCAACCCGTCGTCTGTTTCCCTTCGACCCATCGTCTGCTTCCCTTCGACCCATCGTCTGCTTCCCTTCGTCCCATCCTTCGCATCCCTTCGACCCATCGTCTGTTTCCCTTCAACCCGTCCCCTGCCTCCTTTCGACCCATCGTCTGTTTCCCTTCAACCCGTCGCCTGCCTCCCTTCGACCCGTCGTCTGTTTCCCTTCGACCCATCGTCTGCTTCCCTTCGTCCCATCCTTCGCATCCCTTCGACCCATCGTCTGTTTCCCTTCGACCCATCGTCTGTTTCCCTTCGACCCATCGTCTGTTTCCCTTCGACCCATCGTCTGCTTCCCTTCGTCCCATCGTTTGCATTCCTTCGACCCGTCGTCTGTTTCCCTTCGACCCGTCGTCTGTTTCCCTTCGACCCATCGTCTGCTTCCCTTCAACCCGTCGTCTGTTTCCCTTCAACCCGTCGTCTGTTTCCCTTCGACCCGTCGTCTGCTTCCCTTCGTCCCATCCTTCGCATCCCTTCGACCCATCGTCTGTTTCCCTTCGACCCATCGTCTGTTTCCCTTCGACCCATCGTCTGTTTCCCTTCAACCCGTCGTCTGTTTCCCTTCGACCCATCGTCTGCTTCCCTTCGACCCATCGTCTGCTTCCCTTCGTCCCATCCTTCGCATCCCTTCGACCCATCGTCTGTTTCCCTTCAACCCGTCGCCTGCCTCCTTTCGACCCATCGTCTGTTTCCCTTCAACCCGTCGCCTGCCTCCCTTCGACCCGTCGTCTGTTTCCCTTCGACCCATCGTCTGCTTCCCTTCGTCCCATCCTTCGCATCCCTTCGACCCATCGTCTGTTTCCCTTCGACCCATCGTCTGTTTCCCTTCGACCCATCGTCTGTTTCCCTTCGACCCATCGTCTGTTTCCCTTCAACCCGTCGTCTGTTTCCCTTCGACCCATCGTCTGCTTCCCTTCGACCCATCGTCTGCTTCCCTTCGTCCCATCCTTCGCATCCCTTCGACCCATCGTCTGTTTCCCTTCGACCCGTCGTCTGTTTCCCTTCGACCCATCGTCTGTTTCCCTTCGACCCATCGTCTGTTTCCCTTCAACCCATCGTCTGTTTCCCTTCGACCCATCGTCTGTTTCCCTTCGACCCATCGTCTGCTTCTCTTCGACCCATCGTTTGCATCTCTTTGTCCCATTGTCTGCCTCCCTGTGACGTGTATACTTTGTCGTTTGTGCAGTGTACGTGCCGAACGTCACGTAGTGTCGACGCGCTTCCTTTGTCGTACGTTCCACAAAATCTCGTCGCCGCCTTGGTTTCAATGCCTCCCTCGTCGCTTGTATTGGAGCGACGTATGGAGCGCCGTGCAACTATGGAGCGCCCTCCGGTAAACTACTGCGATTTTTCTCTTTTTGTCGGTCGGGAAGGAGGAGGCTTCTGCCGCTTTCCGACGCATTCCTGCAGTGTTTTGAGCGACCTATTACGACATTAAGCCTCGAGAAACAAGAGAAACAACGGGATTCGTGTCTTTGTACATGCGCGCCGACCGTTTCCGGTTTAAGCGAGATTGTGAGACATTTGTTGCCAGTATGTCTTATACGCGAACATTGGTTAACATAGATTTGTTATATATGCGTCATCATCATCATCAGCAGCAGCATAATGATGATGAAGATGATAATGATGATGATGATGATGATAATAATAATAGTAATAATAATAATAATAATAATCGTCGTCGTCGTTACCATCATAATCAGCAGCATTATCATCATCATCATCATCATTCCAGCATTTATACATAGATGTTGGAAGAGAGGGGGGGTTGTTTAGATTTGTTCATCGATAGGCTAACAGTCCAATGACGAGTGGCTTGAGTCAAAGACGTCGTTCGTGTTTCCCGTTTTTGATAGATATTCCACCTTTATCGCCAACACAACAGCGACCATCCATCAATCGATATCTAAGCGCAGTACACACTGTAGGCTCAATAGCAAATTTCCAATTTCAGGCAAAGCACCTGGATTCGAACTCCAGACCTTATCTTGCCCTGCTTTTCCCTTCCGTACTGTCTTATCTTACCATACCATACCGTACCTTGTCTTCCATTGATTTGAACTTCCCTTACTACCTAAATTACCTTAAGTTGCCTTTCCTTACCTTGCTTTGTGTACTGCAAGAAAGGTTGTTTGTGAGTCCTGCGCCGCCAAGGGTCGCCGACGAACACGAATCTCCTTTCAGTATTTGGGGCGAGCGGTGCTATTAATCAGCGGCTTTACTTGGGGGGTCTTTAGGCCTTTAGCAGCACGCGGGTTCGTGAATGAATCTGTCCGACCGTACAGAGACGTAACGACGATTCTTTCTTTCACACGTACAGTATGTTACAAGTTTGTACACCACATTTACAGCAACTTCAGCAAAATCAGAGTCTTTTGAATCGCATCGGCCTATTAATCTAGCGTGGTCCGTTTAAGAGATGCAGTATTATATTTTTCTTCTGCTCGCCGGAAGCTAACGCCTCTTTGACCGTTACTTAGCGAATGCCTTCTTCGCTTCGCACTCTTGCTTAACTTTTCCCTCCGTCTGTCAATCATCCAACTTATCTCTTTCACCATCCGATCAGCGTCCCTCTGTTCCGCCTCTCTCTCTCTCTCTCTCTCTCTCTCTCTCTCTCTCTCTCTCTCTCTCACTCTCTCTCTCTCCTCACTCTCTCTCTCTTACTCTCTCTCTCTCTCTCTCACTCTCTTTCTTTCTCTCTCTCTCTCTCTCTCTCTCTCTCTCTCTCTCTCTCTCTCTCTCTCTCTCTCTCTCTCTCTCTCTCTCTCTCTCTCTCTCTCTCGTTTACCTCCACCTGTCAATCACGGGCGTCATATCCGCCTCGCGTTAACGATGGCCTTCCCCAGTGTTCCATACAAATTAATTACACAAACGTAAGTTAACTTATCCGACATAATACAATCTAAAATCCTCATTGTTTTCCAAATTTTCTCTACACCGCCTTCCATTAAATTGCCTTACTATCTTACCTTACCTTGTATTGCTTTCCCCTTGCACTATATTATTTTGCCTTACCATCTTACCTAATCTTACCTTCCCCTATACCTTGCAATGGGAAACGCCTCAATGGTCGCCCAAGGATGCGCCTTGTCATAGGGAGGGAGAGCTTCCCCTCTCTAATTCAGGCTATCCCTCATTAAAAATGGTCGCTCCCCATAAATATCTCTTCTGCCAATAGGTCACGTCCACAGTTTCCAACCACAATTCGCTTCCCATTGTCCACCTACCTATGTTGAATTTCAAAAAGGCCTTACCGGTGGCTCCACTGCCTGTAAAAACTTCAGCTTTCGAGTAAATTCACTAGATGGCGTCTTATATCCTAAGCCGGTCCTAGGCATGCAACGCCACCTAGCGAATGAATTGATATTTAAATTAAAATCGTAACCTAGAGATTTCTACAGAGCCCAACGAAAGCCAAGTCACGAGGACCAGCTTATTCACAGATCCTCAGTCAAAACCAAATCGATAGGCACAAGGGGTTCGGTTCCAGGTCAAGATCCAAAAGTTAGGCAGAGAGACAGCGTGGCAGCTACGGTGGGTGATGTTTGGGATTGGAGCGGGAAGAGGGATAAGAAGAAGAAGAGGAGTCAGGATAAGACCTGTGAAAGCCATTGCAGAATCCAGATTATTAACAAGAGTTCAGTCAAAAGCAAAATCGGTAGACAGGTAAGATCAACTTCAGTTCTGAGTCGAGATCAACCGGTCAGACAGGTAGACGAATAGTGTTAGCAGAATATCAGTAATTATCTTGATGGTACGGTTTTGCTTTCAAACAGCGTTGCTTTAATGCGTTCCGAAAAATGTGAGCGTCAGTTAATGTGAACATTACAAGATCCACATCAATAAGCAAGAGCTAACTATTACAACCTTCACAAGATGGGCGGATGACCACTAGTTTCTGTGTGTGAAGATGCCTCCCATTCAAATATTGGATACAGATAGCGGCTATATTCAAAGAAATAAATCTCGGGCTAGCATGGTCCGCACACGGGACCTAAAATGGCGTGGCTTCCACTTAAAAGGGGCAGCAGTGGTGAAGGATCTCACCGATCAACTCCTTGAAAAATGAACAGGGTCGAGGCATAGGGTCGCTACAAAAACCGTGTACATTTACATTTCTTATTTCCATTGCAGCTGAAGTCCAAGTTAATTCTGGCTTCTGTGCCAGAAATGTCAAAGTTTCACGCGGAAATCTCTGTAGATCTCCACAAATTACTTATGTAGCGCTACTTTTAAACACCCAAGTTAGAAACGCCTCATTCTGTGCTACACGCACTCGAAATCCCCCTCCCATTTCTAATTTCTACGTGTCGTCCAACTTTGGAGTTTGGACTTCATTGTCCATCCGTCCTGTCGTCTGCTTCTCTTCGACCCATCGTCTGCATCTGTCTGTCATTAGTCCATTTCTCTGCATCAGTTAAAGCGCTCATTTCCAGCCGATTACTTTAACATTTTGCCAATTTGCAATCGGAAGACTGCAATCCAATGCGGAAATCCATTTCCTTCGTGTCCAGCGCAATACGTCGCCACGTGACAACACTATTTGCCGCATCTGACAACGGAAGCACCTGCCCACAACCTCCTCAAAAATAGTTACATAAGTAAAAGGGCTTTGCCTGTGTATTTTTGCCTGTGTATTTATTATCGCACATATCGTAGATATATTATAAATACTGAAGTGTTATAGACGTTTATTGTAGATTACATGCAATATTAACGTTTAAATAGAAATGTGATACTCGTGCTTGGCATTTTGATGGAAATCTCGTTACAAACGAGATCTCGACGAATCCTTTGCGTCGATGACATTATTTCCGGTGAAGAGTTGAAGTATGGGAAGTGCATGACAGCTACGTTGACATCGTCAAAGGTCAGAGGTCAAAAATACGGACGGACGAACGAACGGACCACATGAACCATTAATGGGGTCACAATATCCAGAAGATCAATTCACTAAGACATTGGTCTTCCTATCTCCTTCTGCTTTCCTCCCCTATTTTCAACATCCTCCGCTTCCTCAACCCCCTGCTATTCCTCCTCTACCTGTGCCTACCCCTCTTCTTTCCATCTCCTTCCATTCCTCTGCCTCTCTCCCATCTTCTATCATTCGTCTTCCTGCGTCTTCTTCCTCCTAAGGATGAGGAGGAGGAGGAGGAGGAGGAGGATGACCAGCGAACTGAATGCCGAGCAGCAAGTCTCTAGTCACGACCTGACGATGGGCCTCTCTCTTCTCGACTGCCTGACGTCTAAAATATTACACAATACGGCTAAATAAAATACAATGATAATAAAAAAATTTTTAAAAATGTAACTCAAAATAACAATGGTCAACGTTGCATTTATTGTTTTAACGATACCTTGTGGCTGCCAGGGCCGTTGAAGTCGACCTTGCATTAAAAAGTCGCCATCGTTAATTAACGATTAGTGGTATCCAATGTTTTAATGCAACAAAATTTATGGCATCTTTTCACTATCGGACACAGACAAGGCGTAACATTTTCAGATGCATTATTTCCTCTGCGGAATTTACAAAAACATTAACAACATACAACGGAAAACAATGTGACAATAGACAATACACATAGACAGATTACAGCTAAGTACAATAAAGCACAACTAAATAAAATACATTGCAATGCAATGATAAGAACTAACAAAAGACAACACAGTGTTAAATATGGCAGAAAATAATGTAACAATATACAATACCACCCCTCTGGAATAAACTTCCACCAGAATTATGACAATTATCTGACCCATCATACGAACTCATCAACACTTCACCTCTTGCAGTTTCTGCGCAGGTCTTCCACTCAAAACTGAAAATACTCATCTTCCACAAATCCTGGCCATATTCTTCCTCTTCCCCTTGCCTCTATTTCCGTTCCATTTCCAGACACCTGCCATCGTAGCCGTCTGACTATCTGCCTGCCTGACTCTTGGATTTTAACCTGGAACCTAACCCTGCCTGTCTATCGATTTTGTTTTGACTGAGCGCCTGTGAATAAACTGGTTTTCGCGACTTCGCCTTCATTGGGCGCTATAAAAATCTCAAGCTTACGATTACGATTTCAATGAGGAACAATCCAACAAATACAATACAATGAATTGTATTGCATTGCGACGGATGAATGGCTGCGTGGATGGATGCATAGATTGACAGATGGATGTTTGGAAGAAGGATTGGACTGTTCTTACCTCCGTTTCGTTCGCCTGTTCTGAAACCAGGTCTTGACCTGCGCTTCAGTCATTTTCAGTTCTTTGGCGATGGTCGATCTTTCCACTGACGTCAGGTACTTCTGACTCGAGAATCTCTTTTCGAGCTCTCTCAGCTGGGAACGCGTGAAGGATGTCCGAGGCTTCTTCCGGTTCAGGGAGGTCGCCCGGATGCGGGGATAAGGAGGCTGACTGAAGCGCCGTCTTGGGCCTTGACCGAGGAACCCTACAAAAATCGTTAACTCGAGATTTCTACAGCGCCAAACGAAAGCTAAGTCGCAGGAACCAGCTTATTCAGAGGCACTCAGTCAAAACAGAATCGATAGGCAGGAAGGGTTCGGTTCCAGGTAGAGAAGGTCGCGGACATTAATTAGAATTAGGTCGAGTCAACGATGGGTCAAGGTATTTGTAGCTGTTATCGTAAATTTATACAGCGCCATAGCTTTCAGGAGAAGCTCCTCATGAGAGGCGCTCCGACGCTAACGTTGCTAGTCTCATCACATCGTAAGGGGAAGACATGTATAGTAAGACTGGAGATGTTAACTTTTGTTGCATGAGCGCGATTTCAGCTATAGGGCTGAGGGGCTGTTCGCCCCCCAGCGCCCCTCTCGGTTATATGCCGGCGCCCCTCACCAGACCCGTACATGGTGGACTGCCAGAATGTGGCACCCCTCTAGAAATGCTCTTGCCCCGCACAAGCAATCCTTCACCACCTTTACCTGTGTACGGACCGTGCTAACCGTAGATGGTCAAAACTGATGGCCTGCCTGACTCTTGGATCTTGACCTCCTGGAACCGAACCCTTCCTGCCTATCGATTTTGTCTTGACTGAGCGCCTATGAATAAGCTGGTTCCCGCGACTTCGCTTTCATTGGGCGCTATAGAAATCTCGAGCTTACGATTGCGATTACAGTGAGGAACAATGCAGCAACTACAATACAATGAATTGTATTGCATTGCGACGGATGAATGGCTTCTGATGGCCTTCGTTGGCCGAATGAAGAAGGCCTTAGGAACGCAGCTTTCAGAGGATGCTTAACTAAAATAGTCACTCACCTCTGTCCACGCCGTCTGCTACTGCTGCTGCTGCTGCTACTATGGGCCACGGGATGATGTCGACCTCTGGAAAGGCCAGAGGGTAGAATGCCCCCCAGGTGGGCAGCGGAGCGTGACGAGGAGGCTGCGGAACTTGATAGCCACCGTGAACCTGATCCATGCTAAAGAGTTCCGTCAGAGGCCAGGAACTGGACTTCCATGGCGTCGAGACTAATTTCCGGTCGGGGCTTTGCGTCACTTCCGGTGTTCTGTTGGAGGACGAGAGGATCTGGTCGATTCCGAAACGCAGCTGGTGGCTCGGACACCGGAAGTGCTGTTTCTCCTGAAAACCAGCAGACCGGAAGTCCGTCGAAAACCAGAAGTCTCTCTGGTCAATGGATCGTGAGGACACCCGGTTGTCGTTGTCATAGTGATTCACGAAAGGTGGCGGTTCTTCAGACATGACTTGCGGATAAGAGCCGAGAGAGAGCACGGAAATGGGGAAACAACCTATGAATGAGATAGTCTTTCTAGGGAACCAGTCTGTCATAGCAACCAGTCTTTCAAGGGAAACAGGCTAGCACAGAATTGAGACTCATTGTTGGAGCCAGTATATCATGGTAACTAGTCGATCAAGAGGACCAGTAAATTGAAGAAACCCGTCTATGAAGGCAGCCAATCTATCAAGAGGAATCGCCTAGCGATGAAAGCAGTCTATTCAGCGAAGTAGCCTTCCACAGTGACCAGCCTTCCACAGAAACCAGCCTTCTGAGAGAACCAGGCTACTGCTGGAGCCAGTCAATCAAGGGGGTGAGCCTACAACGACGCTAAAGGGTGTTATATACTCGTTGCGGAGTGGTCACTTGGAAGTTTTCTCCAGCCTAGTTTCAAAGCAGTCACAACGTATAAGGCTGATTTCACAGACTCTATCCTCTCCCCACCTCTTCTTCACTATTCCACTCTGCAAAATAAGTTAACCAAATCGCAATGCATACACTGAACGTCTTACAGTTCCAATACGCAGTTCGATTTAGGAATTTCCCTGGGAAAAACCCCTTTAACAGCCTCAAAAGTTTCTCATATAATAACAAATCTTGAATTACTTTCCGGACGTTGTATTATTTGGTGAAAAAACGCCAGTCTCTTACCTGAGCTGCATGGGACACATCAGTCATCGTTGTGCTTAGGAGGTGATTGGACGAAAGATAACCTATCAGAAGACAAAAGCACGTAATCAGCTTCCGTCTCCCCGCTTCTATGCCCCGCCCATTTAGAATCGTAAGTCTATTTATTTTCAGTTCATTCGACATGTTAGACAATGCTTTTTGAAAATAGAAAGCTTGCAACTGATGGACTGAATGACTTACTTACTGACTACTTGCTTGACTCTGACCGGCTTATCATTTGCCTCTGTAGCTCGTCTGTTTCACTCACTCACTCACTCATTCACTCATTCACTCACTCACTCACACTAACTCACTCACTCACGCACGCACGCACCCACCCACTCACTCATGTGACTACGCATTACAAATTTTCTTTATCATCATCATCGTCGTCGTCGTCGTCATCATCATCATCATCATCATCATCATCATAACAACAGCAGCAGGAACAACACCAACAACAACAACAACAATAATAATAAAAATAATTCAACGCTTCAGTGCGTTGCTTTCCGCAGCACATCATTCTTCGTGGCAGAACTTGACGAGTAGCGGCCGTTCAGGATGTTTTACCTCTTCTCGAATACGTTTTTGATCCCCACGGATCATTTGTACCTCGGGGAAATATACTAAAGACAATTCTCTCCTGACATTTTTTAAATTCCGAGGAATCAATTCTACATCGTGCGAAAAAGAATAAACAATTTATTTATTCTTTCACTTGTTTTGGTCTTCGGTTAACTTTTCGCCTATCAATGAACGTGAATTTCAGTTAAATGTAAGTAAATGTACACGTCTTTTTATAGCCCCTTTTGGTATCGACCTCGCTAATTTTTCAATGAATTTTCGGGTGAGATCGTTCACCACCGCTGCCCGTCTGAATGGGCGCCACGCCCTTGTAAGGTCCCTCTGTAGGGACCGTGCTAGCCCGAGATTAAAATCTCTGAAATAAGCCACGACCTGGACTCGAACCAGCATCCTCTGCTCAGAGCCGCCTTGACGTACGGGTTAACCAATGTAGCTGACCAGGACAGTATCTGGTGGTCTATAGGCCTAAAAGTGTATTCATCTGTTCGTTTATTCAATTGTTTATTCGTTCAATCTCTAGATTATGATACCAAAGCTAAATGCAGAAATGCATCAGTCGTGTTTTCGCAAAAGAGTGTTTGAACTGACCCTTCTGGATTTGAACTCAGACAATTTGAAGTGCAACGTACGTTCATACTTATCTTTTGTTACCTACATACAACGGCGCATACCTCCGCGTTGACCTAATTTTTTTAATTGGCTCTGCCATCTAGCGAGTGACGGCGAAGTGAAATGATGGCTTCAGAGTGCCTAGGCTGCAGAGGCTGTGGACGATTGGAACAATCGCACCGAGTTAAATAAGGCGTGGCGTCTGTCAATGCGGTTCATATCCGCGTTTTAGTTTCAGGCGTAGGCGATAAAGCTATGCAACTTCTTACCACACGCGGTGCGATTTAGCAGCAGGTCTGGGCGGAGAGCCGTTTATGTTAATAGTAGTTACAAGGCCGTCGAATGTGAACGGGTAAGTTGATGAATTCTGTCATTTCTTGGGGGTACAACGCAGTCAGATCTCGATATTTGAGGTTTTCTGTGCTTTTGAGTTCGGTTTGGGCGTCGGTGGGACTGCGGTCGCCTGATAAATGGGGATTTTAAGAGGGTAGATACCGGTCATCTAGTTCTCATGTCATCGCCGCCCTTATCGTCAGCATGCCACCCTCAGCTTATGTACTTATGCAGAACTAGATATGAGGAACAGCTGACACGAGTCTCCACCCTAGACCATGTTGTCCAGAATACCCGTACGGCTTGGTTTCATTATATATATATGTATATCGGCATAACTATATATTTATGTATTGTGTATATAGACATATATATGCATATACAAATATATAATTATAATATGGATTGCGTTAGGATGATGAGTGTGCATTAAGAGACAAACGGACGTAACAACGTCTGCCCTGTTTACATTGACGTCTGCCTTTTTAGAAAGCCCTTCCCAGAAGCCCCTCCGTCACTAGCACGGTCCGTACACGAGGACCTTAAATGGAAACGGGGCGCGGTGGTGAAGGATTTCACCCGATAAATTCGTTGAAAAATAAGCAGGGTCGAGGCATAGGGTAGCTATATGAAACCGTGTACATTAAACTTACATTTTACCCCTATGTCTGCGTCTTCCGTCCTTACAAATACTTCACAATGAGAGGCGCTACATGAAAATGCATCCATACATACACACATGCAAACAAATACATGCACGTACATACACAAATATGCTTAATAATAATAATAATAATATTGACGATTTATATAGCTTCATAGCACCGCCAAAGCCGAATCGGGTGATGTGTATGCATGCATGCATACATACATACACACATACATATACACGCATACATACAAATGAGTTGTAAAGCTAAATGCTGCCAGTGGCTGGCTGGCTGTTCCAGATGTTGAGAAATGGGGAGAAGTGAAATTTTACAGTTTTTCGAAGTAATTGGGCGGTGCACATTTTGATGACCTTTCTTTAGTCATCGAGACTTTTGAAGGTGGAAGACTTCTTTCATGTCTCGGAAATTATTCTGAGGGCCTTTTTAGGTGGGCACCCTTTCCGAAACGAATTGTGGGCGAACTGATCGGCGTGCCCACCGGAATCAAATGGAGGGCAAGGCCGAATTGCGTCCCGGAGATTGACACCTTCGATATACCTATGCAAACATCGAATGACGTCAAAACTAATCCAAAGTCTTAACAAATTGTACGCGGTCGCGGTTTAGTGCTTTGGAACTGGTTGGTGACGTCTTCTTGCACTCTGCCTGCCAGTCTGCCTGCCTGCCTGCCACTCTCCTCTGGCCTTCTGGGCACGGGACTCTCGGGGGATGATGACTTGCCAGCACCAGCCTGCCTGCCTGCCGGACCGGTAGCCCGTTGCCCAATGAGTCACAGGGTTGGAGGAACTTGTGACCCTGGTGGTTGCTGGCATCCTTCCAGCCTTCAGTGTGGGAGGTAGGCGGAGATTAGCCGCGTGGTCGGTCAGTGATTAGGGCAATCTAAAGGGGTGGAGCTGGACTCTGGACCCTGCCTATGCCGTCGTAATCTACAGGCATTAGACTTACGTAAGCGAGTGAACAAAATTCAGTCAGTCGGTGGGTGTTGAGCGCCTTTGGGGTGAGTGTTATTTTTTACTGAAGTAATAGTCCTAAAGTTTAAGTCATCATACAAACTCATCGATGCTCCACCGTTTGCAATTTCTGCTTCGGCCTTTCACTCAAAACTGAAAACACTCCTCTTTCACAGATCCTATCCTGACACCCCTTCTTCCTCATATCTCTCTGCTCTCCAACCCCAAACACCACCACCCCATAGCTTCCACGCGGTCTCTCCGTCTGACTTTTGGATCTTGACCTGGAACTGAACCCTTTTGTCCATCAATTTTGTTTTGACTGAGCGCCTGTGAATAAGCTGGTCCCCGCGGCGCGGCTTTTCGTTGGGCGCTGTAGAAATCTCGGAATTACGATTACGGTTAAGTACAGATCCCGTACTGTGTAGTGGAACGTAGGGGAGGCGCTCTTTTCCCGCTCTTTGGCCCTTGAGCCGGCAATGAACGAATCCTGTGGTCCTGGACTCAAGGCCAGTGCAGCGTAGAACTTGTTTCCATCCCCAGCCTGTGCCGAGTACTTTTCAGCAGCTGGAAATTATTGTCTCAGACGGAAACAGTAAAACCATTGAGATAACGCAGTTGTTTGCAAGCCTCACCTCTTGGAAATGACCAGTTCAAGGACGGGTACTTTGGGCACTGATGTAACGGCGCAATAAAATTTGTGAGAGTGGAGCTGTAGAAATGTTACATTACATCAGATGTGTGGTTCCAAGGTTGACGGAGCTTTCAGTAATACGTGTAGACTTGCGCTTTAAATCTGGTTTTGTCCCAACGCAATGCAATGTAATTTAATGTAATGCAGTTTAATGTAAGGTAACATTCTTTAAAAAAGAATTTATATAGCTCCTTAAGTAGCAAGCAATATCTAGATTGTTTTATGTTGTTAAATTGCCAGAAACACATCTACAGTGTAAACAAGTAAACATTATGTATGTATGTTTTTATGTATGTATTTGATTGTCTTTATGTATATATATCTGGACATTTATATGGGGCCTTTTAAGAGCCATTTGCAGGCACTCTTCCCCGCCTTAATGATGTTATAGTTTAAGAACAAGAAGTTAATCCGTGGGCAAGTGATGCTTGAATAACAGAAAGCCTTCGCTGGTAGGCTTTTGCGCGCACATAGAACCACACCAATGGATTCTTGTCCATATTCGACTAATGACAGGTTGAGTCTGTGACTACCACAGAAAGCCTTGATATTTGTCTGGTGATAGGCCACATTAGGTTTGCAGTACTGCTAGACAGTATATGTTTATTTTCTGGTCACTTAAAAAATCTGCTTTGTTAATTTAGTAAGTAATATTAGCATGCTACATGTCCGTCACGGAACTAGGAATGATTAACGCTAGTGATGATTAATTAATTTGCCCTTAGTCAGTTGACTTGGAGACTAGAACATAAGGATCGCAATTACGTGTCTTCATCAGCTGATGTCCTCAGAGACGTGGTTCTCTGGGTTGAAGGGTCTTCTGGCTAAGGCACAAACCCAACACAACAGTCACCCAACACAACAGCCACCCAACACAACAGTCACCCAACACAACAGCCACCCAGCACAACAGTCACCCAACACAACAGTCACCCAACACAACAGTCACCCAACACAACAGTCACCCAACACAACAGTCACCCAACACAACAGTCACCCAACACAACAGTCACCCAACACAACAGTCACCCAACACAACAGTCACCCAACAACCGGGGGGGGGGCAGTCGTTCCCCAAGATTTCTGACAGAGGTTACATGGCAGAGAAAGAAATGGAGTTCTCTGTGGTAGTGACAAAATGAGATTTTGTCTGGAGTTAGAATGTCTTTGTATATGCTGGCGACACCTAGCGTCAGTTTCTGAGCCAGTCGTTGTCACAACAGTTCCAGCAACTATACGTCTATCATCATCATCATTGTGACGTACTTCATGAGGTGGCTGACTGGTTTAACTCTCATTGACCTTCCTCTGAGGCAGTTTCAAAAACTGTCACTAGGTGTCGCCAGCATGTAAAGACGCCCAAACAATAGAGATCATGCCATTTCTGTCACTTCCACAGACTCCCCCATTGTAATCTTATTATTGTTTTTAATTAGCAACTTCTGTAGCGCCGGTGTATAATGCACAAGGCATCAACTGATGACGCTACAAAACCTAAATCAGTCCTCAGTCAGGTCAGTATCCAGACGGTCAGTCGACTGAGACAGGGAGACAGTGTACGGTGGATAAGCCAGCCATCTGAAAAGTTAAGTCATGAGCTGAGGCCAAAATGACAAAAGAGATTGAACAGAACGTAACAGATGAGGATTCGAATCTCCGGCGCAGCAGTTGAAGGCAAAGACGTGAGCCATCTAGGCCTGATGACGACCTGATGAGCAGCCGTGAAGAGGGACACTTGAAGGCTGACATCATCACGACTCATGGCACGACGACGCATGACAGCGTGCGTGAGGAAGCAGTTGTTAGAGGGCAGCAGGATGTACCCAATACTCGGATTTGTTACGGCTAACAGAAGAAACATTTCACTTTGTTCCTGTTCGGAGAATAACCGTCTAACTTACGGCTTAGTTAGTGAGGCCTGGAAAAGCACAGTAGTTGTCCAGGAACGTACTATTCTTTCGCTTGTGTCACTTTCGTCTCAACGTAAGACTTCCAATTTTCATTTGGATTATCCGCCTTAGGCCGCTGCTTCTCTGTTTTTCTATGGACTGACTTTCTGGCCATTCACCTGACTGTAGTTTGATTCTGATTCTTCACCGGTTGATGCCTTATGCTTGTTTGGCATTGGTAATTAGTTATATTAACTTGCGCTATATAAATCTTATAATACTACTACTACTACTAGTCATCTACTGCTGCTAGTAATGATGATCATAATGATAATATGTTTTTGTTTTTACGTTACCAACGTTTGGTGAAATGATGCATATATACATATATATATATATATATATATATTCGTAAGAATGTTAAAATGCTATTATGACAACATCTGTAGATTGTTAAGTCATCTGTAGAATGTTAAGTATTATGTCTATATTTGTAAGTATGCATATATGTTTGGTTATATGTGTCTTATAATACTACTACTACTACTAGTCATCTACTGCTGCTAGTAATGATGATCATATGATAATATGTTTTTGTTTTTATGATACCAACGTTTGGTGAAATGATGCATATATACATATATATATATATATATGTATATACATATATATATATATGTATATATATATATATATATTAATATTCGTAAGAATATCCCAAAACAGTTGGCCATAGAAAATGACCTCATTATAATCTGGTTTCGTTTTATGGTGGTTCTTGTTGCGGCTACCAGTGACAGTGTAATGATGACTTTCTGGTTTCTATTTAGTTTTGGTTACGAGCATAAAAAAATTCTGTTTCTTCTTTCAGAGTCACGGACAGAGACTGCGAATTTTCTTGTCAGAAATCCGTTCCCGGACGTTCTGTCTCGATGGAAAATAAGAGGTAATGGAAAGCATAGTCAAACACCATCCTCTGGAGATGGTGAAGCCACCGTCTGAACCGTCCACAGAGAACTCTCCAAAGAGCCTCTGTCTTTCCGCTGCCCTGGAAAGCCTTCCACTTGTCTATCTTCCGCAGACAAAGCAGCTAGTCACCGCTCCGTGGCCACGGAATCCCGATGTTCGGACCGCTTCCACGACCAGTCCGTCCCGCGCGCGGGCCTCCTGCTCTGACCTGCCAACCTCAGAGTTCCCCTTTTCAGACAACTGTTCCTGCACGAAGAACTTGGCTGGGAGCAAGATCTCGGAGGATTCCGGATATCCGGGTTTGTGGGATTCCGATGCGAGTCTCTCACGAGAGGCACAGTCCGAGCGGAACTCAAGCATCTCCAGCGGGGACATTCTTGATGTCGGGGGCGACATAGAAGAAGAAGGAGAGGAGGATTCCATTCGCGAGGATGAGCATGATGGAGCTTTTTCCAGTCCGCTTTCATCGTGTGACCTTGTGGACATGTGTAACCCACCGTCATCTTGTTTTTCCATAAATGATTCCTGTCCCCAAGAGTATCAACTCACGAAGGATCTCCAAGAGTTATCCGTAACCAGTGACTCAGTGGTGAATAGTGAATGCACGGATTTGCCCCCAACCCCTAGGAACATTGGCGAATCTGACCCAAGCAGACAGTCGCAGGCCACAGAACGACCAAAGAAAGGAACGTTTGCAAGTTTCTTCACAAGGTTGTGTTAAAAATTCCTACTATGAATAGATCGCTTATGGTAAGTTAATGTAATGTAAGGTGGTAAAGGTAAGATAGGAATTGGAATTGTAATCACAAATTTATATAGTGCCTCTTCAAGAGAGACTCGTCAAAGCCACTCCCAGTCCGGCGACACGAATCCGCGATCAAAATTCGAGAGCTTACGGAGTAGAGGTAACGAAAAGCTAGGAGCTCATGTCATGGGTTGCTAGACAACCTGTTCGAGAAAGCTGGACCAACCACAGGGAACCTTGGTGCACTATAGTACAAGGTGGTAAAAAGCAGTAAGATAAGTTGGGTAAGTAAATATTTGCAAGGTGGTAAAAAGCAGTAAGATAAGTTGGGTAAGTGAATATTTATTTGGCAATCTGAGGCAATCTATGTAAACATCTTTTGTTTAGTTTTGCCTACAAGTTCAGCAACTTGACTCAAGTGCAAATGCAACAGCAGCATTTTTGAAAACTAGATATCCTGCCCTTACAGGTTAATGGCAATTGCTATTATTATTATTATTCTTTTTTACCCAGCGTATAGTTGATCTCTCAGTAATTAAAAACTTCTCAGGAGAATGTAAAAATTCTGGGACTGCTAGAAATCATCGAAATCTGGCAGAGCTTAAGTACCATGGAAGGCAAAATAATAATAATGTTGTTGTTGTTGTTATTATTATCATTATTATTGTTGTTGTTGTTATTATTATTATTATTGTTGTTGTTAATATTGTTATTATTGTTATTAAATATTATTAATGTAATGCAACACGTTATCAAGAAGATTTTACAACGTATTGCATCCTTCATTGGAATTTGTGCCCATGACACTTTGGTAGATGACTGCTCCATCTCCACGTGTGACTGCACGTCAGTTACTGTATCTAGACTCTTAACATGGTGCCTTTTAGTATTTCACAGAGTGCGGCCTACGCTAGCCTTAATGGTGCAGAGTAAGTATGTAATACATTTGTTAATATGCCATATGTCCATCGGCTGAGCGAGGAATCGTAGGCGAGCATTAATCCTCGAAAATCCTTTGAACTGTTTTTCCAAATGACGTTTATGAAAACCTGAGCTCAAAATATTCCTTGGTTGAGTGAAACCCCTGTTTGTCAGGTGCAGACGAGCTACCTTGTGGCAGGCTATCCAAACAACTGACAAACAAATACGAATAACCGGTTACCTGTCGAATTAATTTACAAGGTCGCTTTGTCGATTTGCATATCTACGACGACAGTGTACCATGGATTGAGTTGATGGCCGGTGATAGCCGGTGCTGTTCAGTACATATGGAGAGTTTTCTAAGGGCATTGCTTGGCCTTGAAAATGCGTTTTGTATGAATGGGAAGGTATGAATGGGAAGGCCCAGTTTACAAGACATTCTATGGTTTTGTGTTCTTACCGTTGACGCTGTCTGTGCATAATTAGTTGATTGATTTAATTAATTTGTTAACCAGTTAATTATTTTCTTGCCTTGTCTTTATATAGCGTCTTTTACGAACCTACTCTGAACGGTGCAGAAGCAGGGCTATCTAATTTTGAGTAGGATGATTCCAGAATTATGGTTCAATGCTGATTAACCTTACCTTGTATTACCTTACTTATCAAACTTCAGCTTACCTTGCCTTGCCTTGCCTTACCTTATGTTACCTTACCTTACCTTACACAGTGCTACTGTTAATGCTGCAGTTATGGCTGAACAGATTTAAATGCCAGTTGTGCGCTAAGAAGTGGCTTTTGAAATGGCTCTCTGAGAGGTAATAATTACCTGTGGCTGTGGACTGAATGATGTATTGTGAGTTGGACGAAGTGTGACGCCACAGGACACCACGTGGCATCTTGGCAGGAGATTCATCGAGAAGAATAAGATATAAACGAAGAGTTAAAAAAATTATAGAGGTTACAGAAAAGCTTAATATGAATGTATCAGTAAATAATATTGCACAAGACACAGGATTGAGAAAAGAAAATGAAAGGCAGAGCTGGTGGCTGTAAAGGTAAAGGTAAAAGGGTAAAGGTAAGGGTTAAAAGTAAAGGTACAGGTAAAAGGTAAAGGTAATTCACCTTTTTAATATGCCTCAGAAGCAGGGTCTTAGGGTTTGAGGTTTTGAAAGGTCTTCTGGCTAAAGCATGAGAGCAATCCAACTGCAGAATACACTGATGTGTTTATGTGTCTGATCTTCTATTTTGCCTCTCAGTAGCACCTTTCAGAAGTGATCTTTGCTAGCTTAACCGATGTTGGAGCTTGAAAAGAATGACAAGCTCGTCTGTATCTGAATGATGCTTATGTAGCTGGAGAAGATCTCCACTTGCAGTCTCATGCAAACGTGTAGAGACTGACCAATGAATTGCCATCCGTGGGGTGTATATCTAGTATCCAGGGTCAATACTATGCTGACAGCAGCAGCAGCAGCAGCAGCAGTAGTAGTAATAATAATAATCAAAATGGTCTTGTTTTCATCAACTGCCTTGGTTACCACCTTACACACGTATCGGGAGATACTATTAGTGGACTACTTTTCTCCATCAGCGCTTATCTAAGACCATTCAGCGTTTCAATGCAGTCGTATTTTGCAGCTTCTTCTCCACCATGAGTGAAGACAAGCCGTCCCTGAACAATGCGTCCCCTAATTTTTTTAATCTTGAGGGTTCATATGTACATTGGAAACTGATATTAATAATGCCAATAATAATAATAATAATAATACGAATAATAATAATAATAATTATAATAATAATAGTAATTTTTCAGTTCCTGAGGGATTATATTTACCTTGGGCAAAAAAAATAATACCGGTAATAGTAAATATTAATGATGATTTCAGTGCTCTGTTTGGTGGGAAAGGCAAAAGCCAACAAGAGTTGACGCTTACAGCAGACAAAACGCAGAGCAGAAGAGACAGTGAATTGGGGAACCATTCTGTAAAGAAAGAACAGAGACAAGAGTCAACCAAACCTTCGTCCAGTCCAGCCGGATGTCTCGTTTTCAAGAAAAGCGATGTCGAAAAATCTACAACCGCCTTAATTCTTCAGCCGAGACCTCAGTTAGTTCAGACTCTTGATCGTTACTTTACACTGTTGTTGTAGATGTAAAGTAATTTTGGTATCATGTCTAGATAGAGGCACAACAATGAAGGGCTCTGTGGGCTGTTCTGATCTCTGAGTTTGACTGAGGTTATTATTATTGTTGTTGTTGTTGTTGTTGCTATTATTATTATTTACCTGAGGTACTTATGATCCCTCAGGATTTCAGAAGTTAGGGATTGCATTGTTCTGGGATGGCTAGTCTTCGTTGATGTCATGCTCAGTCAAAAGTCAAAAGTGCTGTGAAAAGCAATTGCATTGAAACGTTGAATGGCCATAGATAAACATTAGTAGAGAAAAGTGGTTTCCCTGGTGTCCTCCGTAATCTGGGCAAGGCGATGACCAAGGCTGTTAAGGAAAGTTTGGTTTATTGGACGGAGAGTCTCGAAGGCCAAGGGCACAAAGCAGTAAGTGGGTAAAATGGCAGAATATTTGGCTATTTTTCTTTCGACGGCAATCTCAGCGGCAGCCTCTGCGGTCTGGGCAGCCCTGGTACGATAGGATTCTGCCAAGGTATCGATGACAGTGGCATCCCAGGACAGGCATTTTTCGCTTTCACACGGGATTAAAGTGGCACTATCGGGGCGTTTTCCATCTGATCTGACAAGACCCGCTGGTTCTTTTATAGAGGGATAACCAGCCTTGATAAAGCTGGTTATTATTATTATTATTATTATTACTATTATCATTATCATTATTATACGAAGTTCAGTACTTTAAAAAACTTGTCAGTCTAATGTGGAAAGGTTCTGGAAAAGCAGATGGCATTCCCACACTGGATAGCCACATTATTATTATTATTATTATTTTATTAATGCAGTATGCAACAGTTGTTGCTAGTGGCTAAAGTGCATTACTTCGTTTTGTCGTTGGTGACACCTAGTGTCAGTTTGTGCCTTAGAGGAAAGTCAATGTTTTGTCATTTTGTTTTGTCCCCCCCGTTAGCCCACAAGTTCTGCAAGTACAGAAAATAGGAACAGAATTACCACAGCTGTTGTTTACATGTGTGATGATAGCCTAGTGGTTAGAGTGCTCAGCTGTCATCAAGAGGTCGCAGGTTTAAATCCCTTCCAGGGCTGAAAGGCATTTCAAGATATCTGCCCCACTTGCAAGCTCAGCTAAAAGGGTTACACTTGAACGTACACTGTTGGTGGGAAGAACAGGCAGACGGAGAGAACTGGCTATAGGTATCCGCCCTCATATATGCCAAGGCTAAGAAAGTGATGTTGCTAATGATTCGAGACAGTGGCTGCCATTTTGGGGTTTTATTAAGAGAATGATCTTCTTATGTAAAGTATAATATTTGATATCACGTCTGATCGGATGTAGAACAACAATTTTGGCCCCAAAGTTCTGCGAATGTGGAAAACAGGGACAGGTTTTGGGGCCTACCACATCAGCAAATGAGGACTGAAATATGATGGCTGCTTGGTTTTGTTGCTCTGACGCTGGCAGGTGCAGCAAAGTTAAGCCGAACTGAGCCGGGTTAGTACTTGGATGGGTGACCTTTGATAGAATGCCACCTGGTGCCCACTGAGCCCTCCATCCTTTTGGGATCGGTAATAAGTGCTAACACGATCTGGGAGGTTAATTGGTGTCCTGTCATTGATGTGGTTGTTTTTGCACCTTGGCCGAATGAACCCTTGAACTTGGGACCTGTCGTCTGAGCAGTTTCTGCGTGTAAACAAGTGTGTTACCTTCACCTCTACAGGAGAAAGAATAAAGGCAGAAAATTAACAGCAGCAAAATAAGAATCTTAAGTTGTCCGGTTGTTATTTTTGATGTATTGCAAGTAGGGCTGCCAACCGTCCCGGATTCGCCTGGACAGTCCCAGAATCGACCCTGTGCATCCCGTGTCCCGGATTTATCCCAAATTGTCCCGGAACTTGCTGTAAATATCCACTTCACCAAATGTTGCTCCTCTTTTCGCACACTAAACTCGAACAGCCGGCCGTAAATAGTTTTACAGAGTGATCATAGAGTAGAGGGTAGTTAGGTTAGTAAACCCCGTAAATGACATCTGCAAATTGCATGCATCATGCATGTGTATGTGAACTTCGCTCGTGCTAGGCCCTGAAGCCTGGTAGGTTACTGGAATTTAATAAACGTTTTGCTCTAGAGGTTGATTCAGATTTTAGGTATAGGCCACTTGTCTCTTTATGATCTGAATCAAATCATTTGACTGTACTTTTTAACAACTTTTTGCAGTAGATCCTACATTAGGCTGACGCAACATTCGTTACATACAGTGATGTGGACAGGGTAAATTGGTACTGGCATATCGAGTGATTATGCGGGCGTCCCGGATTGGCAGAATGAAAAATTGGCAGCCCTAATTGCGAGACATATTGGAACATTGAAGTAGAGAAGAACAACCCCTTATGTTGCCCCTGAGAGGCAGCCATTGATATGAAGTGTTACTGACTTCATTTTTCTTGACCTCGGCACATGAGGACGGGTGGCCAGCCCTCTCCCTCGCTGCCTGATCCTCCCACTGACAGTGTATGGTCACTGTACTCATTACAGCCGACTTTACTAATGGAGTAGAAATGTTGAAACAAATTTTTGCCCTGGTGGGGATTTGAACCCTTGACCTCTTGACTGACCACTTGACCTTTGCTCATCCAGAATGTTAGTTTCACTTTATTTTAAGAAATTATTAATTCTTTCGTTTCAGTTATTACTGTTTGTTGGCTCTTCATAAATCGTTAATGAGGTAAATCGTTAATGAGGAATGCCGCCCACTAAAATCGCCAGGTGGCGTGTGTATGAAAGTGGGCGTTTGCTGAGATTTCCAGTCTGCGCTGTGGCCAGTAATCAGTGATAGATTCAGTTGAAAATATAATGACGTGGTATTGTTGGCAGTTGTTTTGTGTGTGATTATCAGTAAAAAAACTACCGGAAGTGCAATTGTAGGCCCACTCTTACTGTGTGCCACCTGTTTAGGGCAACATGTGATATTATGTGATATGGTAGGTCAATCTGTAACGCACTTGCGTCGTGATCTAACAATTGCCAGTTCGAGCCTGCTGTACCAGCGTACATGAGTGCAGGTTATAGCAAGATGTGAGCATCGCTGTAGAAAAACCCGGATGATTTTGACTTTGTGAAACTGTGGGAGTATACCGCAGTCCCTGTGCTTTACTGCTAGACAGCTTGTGTCAACTGTTTACAGACGTTGTTACAAGGCAAGATCTTGGCCAGTCTGGCACCATGTTTTACCATGTCCTGGTGATGACACGTTTAGGGCCATTTAGTACACGTTTGAGGAAGGATAGGCAGGAGGAGGAAGGAGGAGAAAAAGGAAGAAATGTGATGCGAATTGACTCTTGCGTGAACGTTTGAATAATTGCACTGCACTGCAAATTCGGCATAGCGAAGAAATGTGGGAGAAATGTCTGACAAGATCAGACACCAGTGTGGATAGAACTATCACAAAGACGTCAAGTACAACAATGCATTTGTGATGTACCACTTACAACTATACTAGATATTAAAGAAAACATAAAAGGACTTTTACTAAGCATGAAAGCAATACAACAGATTTGACAAATAACCAAAAAGAATGGAGGTTGTTTATTCACACCCATTACTGTCATATGGCTGGCATCAGGACTGATGATGATGATGATGATGACGATAACGACGACGATGATGATGATGAAGACGACGATGATGATGACGATGATGATGATGATGATGATGATGATGATGATCAACACCGTTGGGACCAACAGCACATTCAGCACAATGGTTTAAAGCACATTCACAGTGACCAAATAGCAGACATTTTTATGAGATTCAAAAAGCGGCAGTAGTTTCTGGTTATAGGCCGCAACGACTATGATTTATTACCAGACTAGTGATGCCTAGGAGCGTTCTAGCTGCAATAATTAGTGTCTGCTGCTTCCAGATATTGCTTTTAGAAGTGGCCACATTAGTATGTGCTGTAACTGGAGTTTCACTTACAGATACTATTAAGAGACGTCCATGGGTGATAGCAGAAAGTTGCAATATTGCTGTGCACTCACGCCGTCCTACTGATACGGATAATTGTTCTGTCTGTTTTTCATTCAGGCGGGTAAAAATTATGACAGAATGGAGTTGCCCTCCCTCCGTTGACGGTTTTTGGTGGCTTGGTTTGGGGGGGGGGGGGGGGGTGAGTGGGTAGCGTGGGAGGGTTTAAGTAGGGGAGATGTTGCAGTGGAGGACTGAATGGCCCAATCAAAACGTCCGTATGGGAAACGGCTTAATAAATAATTGTAGCAAAATTATTATTTATTGCAGTTTTAGTTTAAATTATGGCATAAATTATTACCTGTTTAAAATAGTTTAAATAAATGTGATAAATTACAGGTGATTAATGACGATTAAATGTGATGAATAATGCGTGTTTTTTATTATGATGACTTTTTCTGTAACTTGATCTAATCTGGTCTTATCATGCTGGCTGGTTAGCTACATTGGTTAAAGCGTAGGCCTACGTCAAGGCGCCACACTTGGCCTGACACATATTGACGTCGCAGTCGTCGCCATGGAATTTGAACTGACCTAGTTAGCTACATTGGTTAAAGCGTACGTCATGGGGCCTCACTTGGCCTGACACATATTGACGTCGCAGTCGTCGCCATGGAATTTGAACTGACCTAGTTAGCTACA